>KB664255.1:1741881-2273220 GCA_000349025.1 Anopheles minimus | reverse complement strand
AACGAAGCATGAAACTTGACGACTCAAACAAACCTTCGCAATGCCGATTTGATTTCCGTTTGTCTTGGCAAGGTTTGCTTGAGAAATTTCCGCTTGGCTTTAATAATTGGTCGGATAATTTGAAGGGTCAGGTTGTTGCAAAAACCAAAAAAACAAATCGAGGGAATACAAAAAGGCAACAACAGCATAACAAATGAGATCTCGAGAATATTGCAAAGTCGGGTGAGGCCACCGACCGACGGACCGACCTATGTAGAACGTTACCGGTACTCCACCAGGAAGTTTGAAGCAGGTTTGTGCGTCAGGTTAGGTTCATACGACGCCAGTGTGTGGGTTGGCGAAAAAAGCGGCATTTACCAAAAAACAAACGTTTGACGTGATCGTACAGGTTGAGGGTAAGATTTCTGTTGCTGGTTTGTGGTGCCATTTTTTATGGCGCTTTTTGTTGTGATCTCTCTTTTGCTATCATATTTTGACCATGTTTTTTGCGGTCGTGCAGTAGAAGATGCGTTAGTTTGTGACACAATGCTGTATTGTTTGAGATTTATCGAGAGTTAGTTGGCTAGATGTATTTTGACATGCGATCTTAACTAATATTTATTGTTTTATTTCTTAAAACTTTAAAATGTAAAGATCGCGAAGAAACACCTTTTAAGAAAACACTTGCAAACATCCCCTTTATGCAAACGGTTAATTGTTCGCACAAAAGCCTTTTAAAGATCACTGTCACGAGAGTACCTTAACTGGGAAACGATTTAAATGTGAAATGCTGCCTCCCGATCAATGCATGAGAACATTGTGCGAGATGAATGAAACGAACCCACTTCTAGCTACACAATGGACCACCCCAAACGCGACCAGGATGGTTAAGACCGCGAAAATCCTACGGTTCTTCGCACCTTCAAATAAAGCGTTAGAAACGTGCGGGTGGAAGAGGAGATGTGGAGAGAGAGAGAGAGAGAGAGAGAGAGGGAAAAAAGCTTCGTCTCATCTTCAGCTTGATTCACGAACCCTTCAAGCTAACCCGCGCGCACGGTAGGTTCAAGTGGGGCAGAAGGTGAATGAATTAAGCACCGGGCCACCAGCGGATCGATACTCCTCGACCGGGGCAGGTGCTTTGGAGTGTCTGTCCGTTTCGAGTGGGCTTTCGCGAATGGGGCGGGTACGTCCGGAAGAAGCACCCAGTGTGGCCGGCCGGAAATACTACACGCCGCACACAAAGCCACCACTTGGCTGGTGAACACAGTCCGGGCAGGTTCATTTTCATATTTCTCCAATAAACTTACCGGTGGACTGCTGGTGGAGTGTTTTGCGCCTTAGATGAAACGCCCAACAAAAGCAACAGCGAAAGCAACAAGTTAAACATTCGAACCACCTAATCGAGGAACATACGCTACGAAGCAGGCCGATAAAGCGAGTCTCCTGTTTCGTTGTCCGAACGACGCTTCGAAAATTGATGGCTCAATCAGGGAACTATTTCGGTGGTTCATAAATTTATCGCCCGCATGCCCGACCAACTCCTGCCTCACGGATGGATCACGGAGACAATCGGGCACGGCACTCAATGAATGGGCAGAATAAATAGTGTAACCTTTTTGGCGATGAAACAATGGGCAAATGCAAAATGGCACCGGGACCCACTACACAGCGCCAGTCGTTAATCATTCGTCTAGGTATCTTTTCGGTCATGGGCAGGAATTGTTGTGGAGTATCCGGTTCACATTTGCATTTGCGCCGGTGAAGATGCGTCGTTGCGCACCGTAAAGGACCCCTGATTAGATTAGAGCAGACCGAAGCTGGCATGCTAATTGATGAATTTGTCCATTTTGATTGGACCTTTTTGTTTTGGGGTGTTTCGTATAAATATATTTCTTTTTTCGAAATCCAATTTCCTTTCTTCTGCTTGTTTTGCTGGTGTGAATGTTGTTTGGGGGAAAATTAAAAATAAATCGAACATACTCGATCACCGCTTACATAACGACCTCAAGCTATTTTTCCCCAATAAAACTGTTAGCACCGAACAAAAAAGAAGGTTCTTTCAAGTTTTTTGTATCGATGTTGTGTGTTGGCCAGCAGGATCACACCACTAATGAGCCGGCCAGACAAATTGTTTCGGAACCGAAACAACGAGCCTTTAATCCGAGCCGCTAAACGATTTGTCACACGTGCCACCATTTTGTCCATTTGCGTTCCCCAGCCTCATTAGGTGCGGCGTGTTTTTTTTTGTTTGGCGTGTGAAAATATGCTAATGATGCCAAACACCATTTGGGTTGTGCTTTATGATAACCTTGGCTAGAAGTAATTTTTCATTGTTTCCATTGTGCAAACGATCGCAGTGAGGACTTTAATGAAAGAAATCTCAATTAGGAGCTATTTAAACTCATTTGTAAACATCTATTTACATAACAATCGCGACCAACCGCGTTGATTAATGCGCTTATAATGTTGCTCTTTTTACAGAAGAGAAAGTTACAGCTACAGGACGCCTCCCGGTGCCTTCACTGATAACCTACATTTGTCCCATCTGTCTCATATCGCAACGTGTGGTTTTGATTAAAATCACGACAGATTAAAAATTAAAAACTCCACCGTAGTTTCAATCAAACGCAGCCATTGCTGGAGGCCATTTTCGAAAACATATTTGCAACCTCCAAAAAATCATAACCAATTAAAAACAATCGTTTCCCCGGGTGCTGCAGGGAAGCTGCCACGAAGGACTTCAAAAACTCATTAAAATCTCGCCCGTGCGGTGCGGTTAAGGTACATCATGCTGTTGGATGGTTGACTGGCCGCTGAAGGAAGATTATGGAGTTTCCATCATTCCATCAGTCACCCAATGGTAGTGAGTTTGCCTGAGGATCAGAGAACGGGGGAACCGGGTGTTGTTGAAGTGTAAAAGTTATTAATGTCTTAAACCTGTGCCAGTGTTTTGAGTTCTTTTTTGTTCACCTTTCAGCTCTTTTCGTTGGCTGTATGCAATAAGGATGCGAAAACAGAATTGCAATGCAGCAGATGCGCTTAATATTAATATTCGCAAAAGTAATATTCGTTGCAGCATCGGATTGAAGGTGGCAGATTGATAAAACCTCAGAATCCTTGAGATCCTCAGGAACCTCAGAAACCACAATGAGTTAAACTGGGAAAAATTATTTATTTAAATTAAATATATTTTTTTAAATAATAGTTTCAATTATTTGTTCTACATTTAAGTTCTAAACGAGCTCCAAGAAGAGAACATTCAAGAGATATTTAATTTCTCAAGTTTGGCTGATAATTTTTCTCCATTGTGATCAATACACTCCAACTACCAACTCGTCCTAAGAAAAGAGTCGTCTTCCCGCTGAACTGGTCCAGTGGGTCACTGGCTTGGCGAGCACACCATTCAAATCTTTCGTTAGAACAAGTTGGTGAATCCTGCTGCCCCATTGAATAAAAAGACTGCAATGCGCAAAAAAGGCACGAACCTCCTCAGATTGGATCTTTCTCTTCACGCTACATTCCAATGCGTTCCCTTGAAGTCGATCGTCCTTTTTTTCCCGGTGGATCACGATCGTGCCGAAAAATCCATGCCGCCAACCACGGGTTACCACGTTGCTTGGATGATCTCGCCTGGCCTTCCTTCTTCCAGGACATCCCCCTCCATACCCCGGTAGCCCAAAAAACTGAAGAAGAGGGGAAAAAAGTCCAACTGTTTCATGTAACAGGCCCCAGTCGAAAAGACGGTTGTGTGCTTACATAGCATTTAAATTTTACCTTGCTCTCTTGCTCGCGTTGCACATGCTGAAGATGCAGATTTCACTCCCCGCTTGGGCAGTGACTCGGTTTTCACCCCTCAGCCCAAGTCCGTCCGTGAAAGCTCGCGAAAGAGCAAGCATGTTAATATGCGTATAACCTCAAATTTAAATTTAAATTCCCCTCAGCCGACAAGTGCACCGTGGTGAATGGTGGAAGACGCGGACAGGAAGATTGTTTCAGCAAGAGATGCATTTTTTCGGGGTTTTTTTTTCGATTTCGGTAGGGATGGATGGAAGGTTTTTCGGCAACACCGGTGGGGTGTTATGGGGGAACAAAAAAAAAAAGGATTGCCCATCCGACGACCCCGAGACGGATTTGACTGACGGTAATTCTGCGGTGTGCCTTCTTGTAGGCGAAATTTCATTACGCGCGTTACCCCTACACTGTCGTTCCCAAACCCCAATCACGAAACACCAGTTTATAACCGTTTGCCCTCTATTCCGGTATTTTGACAGAATGAATTTTTGGCTTTACCGTTGTTTAATCGGTTTTTAAGTTCATTCTTTAAAACCATTCATTCGCGTCGTCCACAAGTTCATGACCCTCCACGGGTAAAGGGTGGATAAAGCGAGATGGGTTTACGGCTGCCGGGAGAGTCCTTTCTTGGTGCCGCAATCGGTCCTTGTACGCCTGTCACAAGCGATCAACCCGCCACCGTACCGTTTGGCAATGAGTGCCTCCGGGAACCCTTTGCGCTGTGCCAGGACTCCCGGAGGTCAACGGTTCTGGTGCTTCTGCTACCACTAACCCAACCGGGACAGCGAACTTAAACTGCAACCTACACCGCCCGTGCGTTGCGTTGAAAAATGTAATGTAAACATGTCATGCAAATATTTTCGCCTTTTTAACGCGAATGATTAATTGGATTTTCGTGGCATCGGGTTGATAGGTGGAGGAGGGAGGGGGTGGAAGACATGGATGGTGGGACACTACCGACGAGTGCCAAAAACATTGTGAAGAAGAACACGGTGGGCACGGGATCGTAGCGAGATCGCGAAACTGATAGCTGGTAATTCCGTGTTAACAGAACTTCCTTCGGCACGTGATGGGCGGCTTTCAACGGAATCGATTAGCTGGTTTCCATTGAATTTTGAAGCGAAAGCTTGCTTTTCCGCATACTTTGGAAATATTTGGAGAGAAATTTTCGGGTGGAAGAGTAAGTGTTAGGGATCGGTTGTTTTTTTTCAATGTCCGCATTCCGAAAGGAGGCTTTCGTTGAGATGACAAATTTGGTCCCTTTCTTCGAAGGAAAAGAAATTCCATGTCCAGAGATTTGCATTTGATAATAAAAGGGGGTATAAAAGACGTGGGATTTAAAGACGTGTATCAAAATTCTGTAGAATATTGGCTGTAAGTAAACATGTATCGTTTACAGCAAACATATCGTAAGTGTAATTGCTGATCATTTCAGTATATTTTCCAATTTCCATCTCAACTATCCCTGTACTTTAATTCAATTATAAAACCACATCACAGTGGTAGCTTTCTCCGATACCAAAAAAGCAGGGTACCAATTTTTGCATCCAAGTCAAAAAAGCATACCACAACCAAACCACAAACATACCGCTGGTGATTCGCCATCCATTCGTCGCCTCCCGCACCATCTGGAGTCGGCGGCAAATAAAAACGCACCACAAACGGAAAAACTTCAACCCCAACCCGAAACGTAAAGGGCAACACGTAAAAATACCCACATCATGCTGTAGCGCTTCGGTGGCAAAATTGGTGGGGCCCCAGGACGGGCTGTAATTGATTTAATATAATTTAACATTGCAGCTACCAATTTACGCTGGAGGCCAGTTGTCTGGAGGATGCAGCCTGACCGGAATTTGTGGATGGAATGGAAATTTCGGGCAATACTTCGCGATCTTAATTTCTGCAGTGCAACTCGGCGACGTGATGATGCCCCCTTCACACACGGGGTTGTGTTTTAGTCCTGCAGAAGGGATGGAATCGCACCCACAAACGGTTACCTTGATCTTTGCGTGTGGGTTACATTTGTACAAATTCCCCGCACCGACAAGTGGACGGTTCAGCATGAGCAGAGTGATGTAGAGTTTGGAATAGGAAAAAACGCAGGGGTTGCTAATTTCTACTTTCAAATGAACCCATCGACACATTCCCACGTTCGCCGTGCAAGTGGTCGAACGATCGAACACGGGCTCTTTCGTTGGGGGGATATTCGGTTGAACCAGTCACCTGTCCTACAGAGCAGTGGGAGTTCATTTATCAGCACGTCGATATCACGTACCATTTTCCACCTTGTCGTCTAATGAAGCACTCCACCAGAACGGAACGCCGTTCGTGTTACGTTATCAGATTGAAGTTCGAAACATGTAATCCCATCGCATGTTGCCTTTTCGGTGGTGCTTTCTCCGCAGCCCGTCGGTTGCATGTCAGGCCAAACCAAATCTCGACATCTCGGAAGAATGTTTAGTTTATGTTTGCAGCATTCATAACATTGTATCGGGACGGCAGGATCGATTTGTTTATCGAACACAGGCTAGATGCTTTCGGAGCAGCTCATTTAACTCAATTAGTTCAGCATGGAAAGTGGAATGATTTACGTCCGTGTGCCCAAATTTTCTTCCGCGGGAAATTACGGTACAATACGTGATCGGACGATGCATCTGCCACTTCCCCAACGAGGTGACAGCTGAATGTCAAGCACTGCAGCAACAAGTAAACAAAATGATCGGTGGGAAAATTCACCCACAAAAAAAAACCCATCATAATTTGTCGAACGGAGCATAAACATTGATGACTCCAACGGAGGGTGCTTTACCAGATATGAACAACATTTCCCTCTCGCATTGGTTTCCCCCTGATTCATTGACACTCGGTAAGGAATTGTGTGGGAAAAAGGCATTTATTCCCCCAGTTTTGTTTGTCCCTGTTTCCAGTTTTGATGAACGTTGGTGGTGGCAGTTGAGCCTTAATGTCGTCTGATACTTCCGGCCCCGGAAAGGACAAGTGAATCGGAACAAGGTTGTACGGGGAACTCGACTGGTTTCCGTTTACCACAACGTGTCATAATGATCCTTCTTAGTCTGGAAAGTGGAAAAAATAACGGAAGGAAATTTTGTAATATGTGTAATTAATGATTAAAGTTAACTGCGTCTAAATTAAACCAACAGGATAAAAAGGTCTGAACATGGATTTCAATGTAAGAATTGCTCTAAAAATACTTTAGACATGAACTAGTTTTGAAAAGGAAATGCGTAGTTCTACCTTTTTCCCAAATTTCTTTCAATGGAAAAACACAATTTTTTTTGTGGAGCATTTTCTGTGAAGTTTTTTTTAAGATTCATTTAATAATGTGACACAATTATTCTTCAACTTCACAATATAGCAAATCTTTCGTCTTCCGCCTTTGGATTTAAAAATCCTAAGTCTTTTAGTAAATCGTTATCCAAAAATTATCATTACTATACATATCGAAAAATATGATGCAAATATACTACAAATTAATAATGTGGCCAATTCTTAATTTTCCAGGATTTAAAGTACTGATACTTAGACATCCAGCCTCTTGGAATCGATAATCCTAAGTGATTGAGTTCAGCTATTTTTCAAAATATTGTCATATTTATACGAAAACACGATGCAGATATTCTAAAATTTTACAATTTGACAAAAAAAAAATTTTTCAGTGCACAAAGTTCCATTACAAATGCATACCTAACAACTTGGAACTTAAAATCCTTGGACTTTTGGTAATCCATCGCCCGAAAATCATCAAAAACGCAACGAAAAATATTTTACAATTTCTCTACATGGCCAACCGTTCATCTTTCCAGGATATAACGTTCTGATACAAATGCATCCACAACCTGTCTGTAGATCGTGTATAATATATTGATCGTTTTCAAGGACACTGCAATTCCTGGTGCTTCGCTTGTACGTACATCACTCACATCACGCATCACCTTGAGCAGTACCTCGATGTGTCCCGATGGACGGGAATGCTTTCCACCAGCCCGGACGTACCATCCATCCAACTGGATCTAGTTGTACAACGGTTCCGGCATGCTTTACCCTATGCCAACACGTCCCGGCGAACACGCGTCTTGCTCATGTAAATAATAAACAAACAATGGACCGTGCACCAGCACCACCAGGTACTGATGGTACGGCAACAAACGAGCGATCGTCATTCCCCTGGTGACGGTTTCCTCCGAGCCCGCACGATCCTCAGTTGCCAATTAGCATTGGCTATGCAAATAATCGGTCCCTCGGCCAACTTAACCTCACGTCCAGCGTTCTTGCCCGATCCCTATGATTATGTGGCCCTCTTCCAATATCTCCCGTACGCCAACGCCAGTCGCTGCAAGAATGCACCGGCTGCACACGCCAGCACAGGCACAGCATCCTTTATCCGTTCCGGGCGATCTTTCCCAATCGGTACGGCTGGTGATCGATCTTTATGGATCAATGATCGCACGCGGGACCGATCGACCGATCGGCACGACGAACTTGCAACGAGTGCCGCAACAAAATTAAGTGGAGAAAAATACCATAAATAGCATCAAGTGCATTGAACGCGACCGATGCTCGTGGTGCGCCAGAACGGTAATGAGTTATTCGCTTAATGGTCCGAATCGAAATGCACCGGCTATGATGAGATGGTGTGGCGGGCGAGAAGGCAACGAGTGTGCGGGAGTGTTTTCCCCACGGTGGTTTGCACTCCGCTGGGAAATGATCAACGATGACGAACAATCGATTAATCGAGACCGAGGGATGTGCAGTGCGAAACGGTGGACTGTGGAGGTGTATGCCCGGTTTGGCCCTGAACTTGGCAGAAGCGCCCCTATCGCTTGCCCATATACAGCCCGCGACCGAGAGGTCCAAATTAACATTCCTATCTCCCGTGGGATGCTTCTTTTTTTTTTGTACGCCGTCGACAAAAACCCGGTATGATCTATTGCGAGCTAAACGGCTCAGCAACGGTGCTGCATCCGAACCAGGAAGTCCCCAACCCGGTGGACGAATTTTTGGACGAAACAGTCTCATAATGTACACCCGAACCCGGTGGTGGGTTGGTATGCCACCGCGCATCGCGTTTGGAAGATAAATTACTTCGTTAATTGATTTCGTGATGACCAAATCTGAGAGAAATGTGCGCCATTAGCGATTGTTTAGTTCCTTTTCCGGGAGCCTGGAATGGGAAACGGGATGCATGAAAATCTCATCAGAGTGAACTCCAAATCAGTTTGGAGCACGCGGAACAAGTGAAACCCGTCGCTTGACCTCACGATATCCAGGTGAGTTCATCGTGCACCCGGCAGAAGAGAGACATCTCGTTGACCGGCACTATAATTACTGACCATTTGGTGGTGGTACGCTGGACACTGGACTATCCAAACTGGTACTAGGGGTAGCTAACCAAAAATTGAAGAAAAAACCTCGATTGAGTGTCTTCACTTTCGTTGAGACCTCCGTAAGACCTTTCACCCGTGTCCAGCTCGGGTCCATTCCGGCCCAATCGGTCCATCAAATTTATGAACCCCAAATTATAGTATTTTAGGTTATATTTTTGTCATAAAACGATATCGCGCCATGTTTGGGGACCCAGCCACATTACCCGCGAATTGATGACATGCCGTCGTCGTGCGAGTGCTGTTTGTGCCTTACTTTTGCACACCAGGTATCGAATATCCCGCTCCCGCGTGGTAAAGGGAAAAAAGTCCAAACAAAATCAGGCTGAACATACATCCTGCGTACCACAAGTGGGCTTCTGCTGCAGTGTTCGCTGTAGCTCCCCACGGCTGGCGTGGAATGGTGTGTTTATTTTTCACAGACAATTTATAGAGCGGTTTTTTATATTGAAACCGTGCGTGCAGGACTCGAACCGTAAGCAAACATCCTTCCCTGAAGCCTATGGCGCCAGACAACAACATGAAGTAAAAAAAAAGTCCATAGTCCTGTCTTTAACACAGCCAGACTGGAGCATGAAAATAAGCCAAAAAAAAAAATCGTCACCCATCTGTATATTGCCGGGTAACGTTGGGTTAAGATCGAAAGGGGTTCGTAGCAGGTGAGGTAGAAATTATGAAGCAATCAACTCGATGGGTGTCTTAATGTCTTTCGTGAGAAAATGTGTGATCGTACGGAACGGCGAAACAGGTTGCTTCGAATAGCGCACCTTACGAGGGATACTGTCGATGAGGGACCATTTTTTCACCTCCTTTTCGTGTGCGTGATGGCTTTTATTGATGATGCTGTGTCGCGCTCAAAACGGATCCTCGGTCGATCGATACCAAGCAGGTTTCGGGGTTTTACGCTTTCGAATTTCGGTGTGTTCTTTTTTTTATTCTGTGCTCCAAACCAAGAAGTGACGACAAATAGAGCAGTACATCTGGAACCAACCGAACAGGATGTTTACTGGATGTCCACCAGTAAACCAATACGGCTAGGAACAGGTTAGGAACTTTGGATCCATCTACAACCCGTACATCCGCACCGAAATGTCAAGCGAGACACCGTACCGTTGGCAGGCGACGAACTGCTCGAGGGGTTCCGGTGTACCCAAAATGTCGACCTTCTTTTCCGTGTCTCCCGAACATGGGTGCACTTTAAATCTAATCAAATGCACCTCCCGAACCGTGCCCCAAGGGCTACCAGACGCTCGCATGCAGATTGACAGCTTACCTGGTGGAGCGCGAGAACTCGCCAGTCCCAGGTGCGCAGGCTCGTTACGATCGTTCCATCTGGGCATGATTTCGAATCCGAAACCACGATGGTACCGTGATTTGTTTAGCTTATTTTTGGCCACACCGACATGTTTGTCGGCAGGCTGTCTGTTTGACATTTGAACTTACGAACAAATTCGCCCGGTAATTTGATTACTGACCGCCGCAAGGTGACATTTTCGTTCAACCGGCCCCCCCCCCACCTATCGATCGAGCGTCAACTGTCAACGGGTGCGAAATGCGATTTGGATGAAACTCCATTTTCCATTTGGGTCACGCTTTTGCTCGCAATCATGATGCCTGCGGAAGAGCATCGACTCGAAGTGGTATAACGAGTCTCGCTCGCAGTACGAACGAGACTGATGATCATCAAAGCTCAGAGAGATCCTGTGCTGTTGTGATGCGAATTCAACGCCATCAGATTTTGCCTTGCAAAGTCCAAGGTTATGCGTGGGACTTTCTGCTTGGGTTCGAGTCAGTTGGCGGTGTGGGTGGAAGTTGTTTCGAAACCGGACCCGGCCAACCATACAAACATGGGAAACAGGTGTATGCACGATGGACTACAAGCTGCTCAGGTGCACCGGGCGTTTGTTGTGGCGGAACAGAACAGCTCGCAACATGCTGCCTATTGAGGAAGCTGGTCACGCATCTCCGTAGACGGCGGTGCGAAATCACTACATCTTGTTGCGTTCGTAAAATAGTACCAGGGGGGGCAGTGATGCTTTTTAATGCGGTTGGTAGAGAGCAATCACACCTTTGAAGCGAGATACCTGACGGGGGAGAAGATCAACTTGGAAGATCACCGTTGCGGATTGTCCTTTCAAACCAAGTGTCTATTCTAGAGTGCTCCGACGGACAGAGATCGTTCGGGGGGAATAGCCTGTTATGCCTCGGGGGCCCAAACAACTTGACTGCGGTTGTCTTCTGCCCGCCAAGACCTTCGAGATGGATTGACCCGGTGCAAATTAACTCTGCCCGTCGATCTGTCCTGGCTGGCCTTTTCTTGTAGCTGTCGCCCCAAGGATCGGTGGAGAGACTGATAGACGGGCGCGGTCCACAGCCCACCGAATTCCCAACTTCCTCTACCGACTGTTTCGAATGTTGGGCAGCTTAGTGTCCTACCTTAGTGTCCAACTCCATCATGCCATAGTTCACCGGGGTTAACTTTTGGTATCACTCTCCGTTCCGAGAACCGCCCGCGAGATGACAGGAAAAAGCAGCTTTTTGTGTAATAAGTACGCAGAAGGAAAGCATCCCAGGAAGAGCTTATGCCACGAAGAATGGACAACGGACAACATTAGCTTGTGGTTAAAATGCAGTGCATTTCGTTGTGCTGTGCGGTAAAAAATTTGACCTGTCATTCTAAAGACGTGATATTGTGTTACTGCTCCGTCCTGTCCGACCTGCACAGCACGAGTACGTGAGTATTTTTGGGACGTGTTTGTTCCGAAAAATATGAGGATAAAAATACAGCCGGATTTCGCATTTAAGATAAATAGCTCGTTACCACATCTTGCATCAGGCAGGCGTGTGTCTCGGGTAACTGATTGATCTTGACCCTCTTCACGCATCCCTTCTTCAGCAGGCTCCATGTGCGAGACATTGTTCCTGACGGCATTATTAATATAAATTGCCCAAAGCGTTGCAACCATTGCTAATAAGCCACTCCACCTGAACTGGCTGCTTGTAATACCCACGGCCGGTGAATGAATCCATTACGAGAAAAAGGAAATCACACACCCAGCCCGTTTTAAGCCGACGGTGTAGAGAGATCAATGTAAAACGGCACTTTTCGCACCTCCCAACCACCGCTATCGATCGAATCAGATGACGCCCTCCGTTTGGAAGCGCCTGCCCGGAAGGCATAAAGTTTGAACAGTGTCCAACATCGGTTAAGCCAGCGAAGAGACAAAAAAATTCGGCAACTTCAAAATTGGTTTCATTAAAACACGTTTACAATTCATCTCCACCCAACCATCCCTGAACTCCCAGCAGCTGCCTCGATGGCCCCGATTTTATTTCGCAAAAATCTGTCCCGCACAACTTAACCTTCGTCTTAACGTTGCGCCAATGCGCAACCGGTGTGCCGTTTCGATATTTTTATCACCATTTACGGGATGCAGTTGCGCTTCAAAAAGTGATTTAAATTATGATTAATGTTCGGACACGGGATTACCACCACGGCGGTTGTTTGGTTCGTTCGCTTTAGTTCCGGAGATTCGCTTCTTTTTGTGTGCACCACTCGTATGTCCTCGATTGTAGGTGGAAGAGAAATTCGATCCGACTGCTGGTGAGTGTTTGTCATTTTTTTGTCAGTCCACAACCACCACAGCAAAAAGCCTTTCGATGGCTTTCGAAACTGAAAGTATTAAGCAAATATTTGGTAACAGGTTTTATTTTCATGGGGAGTAGTCGTACACTGCTGCACTTTGTCGGTATTGCACTTTCTTTCTTTGCCCAACACCTTCCAAAAATGTGCATCAAGTAGGAGGAGAACTGTCGTTAATGAGGTGTAATTTAAGTTCCATTTTTTTATCAGTTCAGTTTTTAAATTTCGCAAAAAAAAAACACAATTAAATTTATGAAATATACCCACAAGCGAACGTCAATAAAATGTAATAAAATTTCTTGTCCACCTCCCCAAATGTACTAACTTCCTCAATGAGCACATGTAACGAGGCACACTGTTGATATTTCATTCCGACACTCCGTTAAGAACCAATAACAGAACACATTTGACTTTAACGAGCCATAAAACATGCCTGTAACAAAACTTCCCTTCCAAGCACGGCCCCGATGGTTTGGCAAATGGAAGGAGCCGAAAGGACTGGAACGGAGAAAAATCAGTGCAGAATGTACAACGAGCGCCAACAATGGCGCGAGTGAGGTAGAAATCCACAAGAACTCGCGATCAGAAGTGAGGCGTTGAAAAAAAAAAGGAGAGCAAGACGACAACCGGCGCATTAAATTTATTCCACAATAATATAATTATCACACTCGCATAAATATAAGATAAAACTTAATAAAATATAGGAAAATAACGTATAATCATTTATTTACAGCGTCGCACCGGTGATTCAAGAGTGCGTTCGTGCGCAATCAACATCGACAGCGCCCGGTGTACGATCGTTCTTCGCGTACTTTGGTCACAATTCTTCCGCGCGGGTTTTGTGACGTTGTATATTAGTGTGCGTCGGCTGTAAGAATGTGCGGGTGCATAAATTAGGCATCCCCGTCGTCTCCTCTGTTCGTGAACTCGTCCCACCTCTGCATCAGCCAATGATCATGTTCCTGTTGATTCTCTTTCCCTCTTGAACAGCAGCCAAGCAGGCAACAACACCAACAGCCGAGGTGCGAAATTGAAGATTCATCATGACATTTTGTACCGTGGCCTTTCGACGCCATAAAATTGCAGATTTTTGTCGCAGCAGCGCAAGCGATCGCTGATCGCTTTATTATGGCACACCGGGGCACACCGATCGTGCATCTTGGCACCCTTTGCTCGAACATATCAGATCGAAAGAGTCTGTGACAGGAAAGGATGCACTCGGTCGTCCTTGCACACGGGAAAGGGGGAAGGGAAGAGGGAGGGGGTTGGTTCCCGGAGAAGCCAACACCCAACACCCACCGTATAATTTATGTTCGACCCCATAAGCCGGGGAAGGTCCTTTGCCCAACTCCTACTGCCCCTTGGGTGTACAACTGATAGTGATCGCGATCCGCGCCTCCACCGCGACGGCCGCAAGCGCTCGAAAGCGCAACGCAACTAAAGAATAAAAAAGCGCGAAACGTAAATGAGATACGACGGTGGGGTCAACCGATGGAAACGATCGCGAGGATCGCGCAAAGATTTAAGTGAAACTGATTATTCACCGGCAGTGGATGAAAAAGGCAGCAACAATAACAGAGAAGCAACCAAACCAAAAGAAAAAAAAGTGTCCACCACTTCCAATGGTTTGGGCCACGGGTACGGTGACAGGTTTTGGCTAGATGCCAATCTCGATTTCCCCCCTACATTGCTAAAGTCAAATGTTCCCGTTATCGTGTCGTAAATTGAGATAAATTTGCAACGATTAACCGCCGAATGGGAGCCCAATTTAGCGTTTTTTCCCCTTCTGGAGCGACCTCCAATTCGTCATCCGGGAATCGTTTAGCAGTTTACTGTTTTTTTTTTCTTCTTTTGGGTTGGTTAGTGTCGTTTAACTGATCCTTTAAAGAGTATGTCTTATTTAGTTACTTTGCAATGCTGGTTTGGTTATGGATGTTTTCCATTACTTCCCAAGGCATGTTTTAATTTTCGAAAACTTTCGAGTGAATTAATTTAATCGTTGCGGTTTAGTGCTTGTAACGATTCAATTATGTTCACGTTTTATTATTTTCTTTTTAATATTTTGTTATTTTTTCTTATTTATTTCCTTGTTACTTTATTTTATGCTTATGAGTTTTTAATTTGCATTTTATTTTTTATTTCTCATGATTTACATTCAATTTGTATTTTTTTCTGTTCGCTCAAGTACTTTTGCGTTTATTTCGCTTGTTATCAATTGCAAACTTTTTTTTTTCGATTCTAAAATATGATCATATTTATTGATCTTTTTTAAATATCAAATTTTTTAATTCGATTAATTTTGCACCACAACACCACCTTAATTTGCAAACTTCAACGCACGGCTTTCGTTTTCGACGCCCCGTTCAGCGATCGGTCACCGCGAACAGGTCAACTTTCGATTTCATCATCTGCCATTGCGTCGATGCTCGAGCACAGGACGCGCAACAGGAAGTGTGCGGTTCACTTTTTGGCCAAGGCCGTCGCCCGAAACGGGCGGTTTTTATTTTTCGGTGAACTTTCGCATCGCCGTACCGCGTAACCGCGCGGAGTAATAACTGTTGTCTGGGCTCGATCGTTCGCGGGCCGAGCTCTTGACCCAACCGCCCGGCCGGCCGGTTTGTTGTTGTGTGGCTCAAAATTGAATTATTAAACCCACTCATTTTCGGGAGTTTCGATTTCATTTTATTTATGCAGATCGCATGCCGTCGTGAAGCCGTGCGCATCTATGTTGCGTTTTCTATGCACGTTGGTGTGCCGATCGACACCCCTTAAACCGTATTGCCTCGTACGCACTAAACGTTTTAACTCATAGTGGAGAAATAACAACATGCTTCAATTTCACCATGTTTCGTGCTAAAAGCGCTAAATCGCACATCGATTTATTCGCACAAACACACACTCACTTCTTTTGTGCATTGGAATTGGCGTGCAATTTCTTGCGCCACCTTATGGCCTGGGAAAATCCATTGCCCAAAATACAAACCCCTCGCTTGTTTTGTGTGAGTGTCTGCGTTCGGTTGCAACCCCTTGCAGGGCAAAGTTTGCGCTTCCGGAAGCAGACGAGAGCAGGTTTTTGCACTTTCGTAAATTACACCCCCCGGGACGATCAACGAAACAAAAAAAAAAAACGCACAGATCGAAAAAAAAGGTCGTCGAAGATTGCTTGAAACGGTCAGTAACGGTAGGAATTCGTTCGATCATAATTACCCTCCCAAACGAAAGGGCTGGGGGATGAAACCCGACCAGGTAGCGGTATTTAAAGCGGTTCACCAACCAATACCATTCGCAGGCATTTTGTGCAGGTTACATCCATTAGCTCGACACCTGAGAGAACGCAATGCGGGGTGATTCGATTATGTAAGCTGCTCCTGGGTTCAAAGATGGCAAAAAAAAACCCGATCCTGATGCCCTGATTATTATTGTGGAGAAAATTTACTGACTGCCGAAACCTGTCAGTGGAACAAGTTTGTGCGTACTGGTGACGGTTAAATAAACACGTCTAAAATACGGAGTAGTTTGTAATTGCGTCCGGCAAACTAATTCTTGGGAAGTTATAACTCTTAAAAGATAAGAGCGTCAGTAATTTGATCCATCGTGTTCAATTAAACCCATGTCCTCAGGACAGTAAAACTCAATTCTTTGGTTTAATAAATTAAGACTCCAAAAACTTAAAAGCAATCTCCCATCGATACCGGCCATTAAGATGGATAAAATATGCTTCGGAGCTCCCGTTTCGCCAGCGACAGACAACCATACGATCGGTGTCGCCTAATTTCTCCATGCCTGCTGCTTGGTAACCCGATCGACCCATAAACCCAAACCAACCGAACCGATCAAGGCGCCCCGGTTTTCAGCGCCAAACATAAAGCACAACTTTCTACCGCCGTGTGTCACCTGGTCTGGGTGGCACCCACGCACCTGCACCGTGCTATTACGCTTGATTCAGATTTTCGACCTAACCACACTTTCCCGCAATGCACGGGAATTAACCTTTCTATCGCAAGGAAGTAAAAGCTGGAAGTAGGAAAACTTGGGGATCTTTCTAAAGGGAGTTGGGAAACTATTTTCTCCTCCAGTGTGTACTTTGGAGCGGTACTGTGGAGCGTGTTAATCAAAATATCATAAATCATGCTTGCGGGTAACTCGCCGACTCCCTTTCCGGTCGGGAACCGTGATACGAAAGCTGTGTAGGTGAGCGTCTGGTGTAGTTCAACTCCGATTCCGGAGTTGCAGGTTTCGAGCGCAATTGTCTGGCTGTGGCTGGTTTCGCGTGCCGTCTTGGTAAGTTAATTAACAAGCCGCCAGAGCTTCCTGCGTGGAAAATCTCCCCTTCTGTCACGTGTCAGTGACGAACGTGTGGGGATGTCGGCCCACCTGCTTTCACGTGCTTTACCCATCAAACGAGCAGCGTCCCCGGTGGCGACAGTTTTGGAATTGGGAAATAAGGAGATAAAAGTGCACAATTTCACTTCCGGAGCACTATTCTCGAATGTGATTCCAGAACGCGGTGACAATCAACGTGGAAATAGGTAGAGATAAGCTTCGGAAGAATTCATTCCGAGGGTTTGCATATACGGGTGCAGCAACGCACCAGTGCTTCAGTACCACCTGTCCACCTGTGGAAGGAAGTCAGTGGGTAAACACACGGCAGCTGATGTCGTATCTACCCTGCGCCAGTTCTACACACGCTGCTTCCCTTTTTCCACAGACACATCCCAGGAAAGCTGCTGGTACGCGGTAAACACACATTTCTGCGTCCGCACCCAGATGCAAACGAGGCGTACCTTAATCAATTTCCTGGTCTTCCTGGTGTTCTCCCTTTCTCCTCCCAACATCAGTGCCATCAGCAGGGAGATAAAACTGATTTAACACCTACTCAACCACAACCCGCTAAGATCGTTATTAAGGAAAGTTGTCGAGCGATTGAAGGTACAGGTTGGCCCTGTATTCCGATCTGCCCCAGGAACGGTGTAGCGCTCAATGAAGGAAGCATAATGATCATGAGCGTGCTGCATTCGTATGATGAGATCCCTGCAAGCGATTTGAGCCAGACGTTTAACAATGGATTGATGCGAACTGAAGATGGGACACACGATACGTGGGACGCCCTGCGGGGCAATGCTGCGGTTACAGAGTTCATCCACCTTACTGTATAGCAATAAAGGAAGAAAAAACGCAACAGGAAAATGCAATTGGCGTTTAATTATTTGAAACCATTCCGCTTTGCAGTTGATGAAAGGAGTCATCCATTCTTTGCAATAGGAAAGCAAAATCATCCCACACCATAATTGTCATTTCACATATTGACCTAGATCGACACGATCGAACGTTGCAATCGGCAGTACATCTTGGAAAGGAAACTGAAGAGTCGAAGTGAAAGCCTCCTCACTGACACGTCGTGACGTGCAGCCTACGAAACTAATTAATCAAATCGGAAATTAACTGTTGACTGCAGATTGTTACGATGGCTTATCTACCGCTTTACGATCTTAATTAAAGATTTATAGAGCGCTTTCAAAAATTATTTCATTGAAATGAAGATTTTTATAATTCTTTTTTATAATGGCCCATAATCAAAGGAATCTATAGGAATATTTTATGTGTTCGAAAGGAACCACACCTTGTGCACATGCACTTGGATGCAATTACAGGCGTAAATATACTATCCCATCCAGGTAGGTTTGGCCAGGGAAAATGGCGAAAATGGTGAGTGATAAATGAAGATAATCGAATCCGGTGGGCGTTAAGCGGTGGGCTTCATTTGCAAAATAACAAGGTGTAATGATGCCGCAGTGGATGCGTTTTTATTAGATAGCGAACAGGGTGCGATAAACATGCATTACAGCTTATTATGGCGATGATGATGGATAAGCGGAGAAGAAGATACACTAAACATTGGATAAAAAGACTGTTGGTGGGGTAACTATTGGGAAAAGGATTTGAATTGTGTAAAAGAAACTGTCTCTTTTATTATTTCTTTCAACTCCATGGAGAATTATTTAATTATGATAGTCATTATATTTTACTAAATCATTATTTTTAACGACACAAGAAACAATATGATCGCTGTAAAACACCCAATTTCTTAACAGTCAAGTGTAGGATAAGAAACGAGTTAAATATATCCATTGTAGAGGATCGGATAACTCCACTAACATAATCCATTTCCTGTACGTTTTCTCGCTCCCTCTGCTTCTTTTTGTTTGCCCCTTTTGAACCAAACACAATGGAAGGTGAATTCATGCAAATGTGAAACTCCCGAGTGACTAATTCTCAGCCGCAAACATTAAACTACCGGGCTTCCTAATGTTTATTCAAATGCAAAACATATGCGTTTGTGTCTCGCCGTTTGCCTATCGCCACTCTCCTGTATGCAAAAGATCTCGTCTTACTTCAATTACAGAAATCGTACAACTCCTTTACCCTTCTGCATGTGTTGCAACGGTACGTTCTACACCATTTGAACATTTGTAAACAATAAACAAATCTATCATATTCTTCACCACCATCTCCGCCGCGTCCATACGGAGGTCGCATCTACGACATCTCCGTCTGCAAATGGCGTCGATGAGGACAACACTGAAACTGTGTCTGTCTGTGGCTGTCGTCGCATGCTGAACGCCCCTCCATTTGCTCAGAAGAATGAGAAAGTGCAACTGCAACTGTACTTACCTACTGCTACCTACCAAGCGCCACCGTACACACCGACCAAGCCATAAACAACCACGTCCGCACTGCAAATGGTAGTGGGTGCACCTGCCGCTCCAGTGTGTCCGGTGCAATGTTTCAATGGCGACAAAGCTCACGTACACACAATACTCGCGACCGCCTTGTAACGCCGATCATGTTCCCGGGGGTGCGGGTGATCCAATTTTTGCTCAACAATCACCCCACCACCAGACCTCGGTGGATTAAGGGGAGAGCGTGAGAGGGTGGGGAGGGTGGAAAATCCTTTTTTGGAAAAAGACCATTTTGCGATGACGGCAGAATTTAATATTTCGCCCTTCGACGGGACGGCAGCGTACAGAAAACATAATCATCCATTGAATGCTATCGACGGGGCAATTAAAAGCGGTGAAAAGTTTAAGGACAACCCGTTACGTAGCAGGAAGCTGGCTGTTGCTTTTACTTGTTGATTTATCAGGAAAGCGGCTAAAGAGAAAGAGGGAAAGACAGATAAAAGTATATTCAAGAGTGGTAATATTAATATTGGCTTATATAGTTAAAGTTAATGTGGAAATATGAAATCAAATTTTTAACGTTTAAATTAAATATGCCAAGTTAATGCTTGTTGAGAATAATTTAAAAATAGTTATTAAGTAAATTAAACTTAAAATTTAAAATGTAGAGCATACATATTTATAAATGCATATCACGTTTAATTCTGATTTAATTTCCGAAGTGTAAGGATTCCATGACTTACGGACACATGAATCTTAAAATGCGTTTCATTCAATGTGGAAATGTGTATAGTTATTGGTTTATTTGTTTGAAAGATTTTCGCTCTCTTTCTCTCTTGTTTTGCGAACTGAAATCTAAATTATACATTTGTTTCTAACTAAAGTAACGTTTTTATATCTTATTTAAATACAATTTTATATTCCAGTTGTTGTTTTTGATTTTTTAGCATTTAAAAATTGCTGAAATTGAAATATTGAGTATTAATTAATTTAATAAATCACCAGCAAAAACATTTCAAGCAATACATCAATGGGTATAGGGACATTTTAGTATTAAACGAAATGCATTTAAAGTTTCATGTGTTCGTATTCCATCAAAGAGCACTTTGAAAATTAAAATAATATTTAATGTAAGCCAATTGAACACTTCAAATACATTGTTATCTATTCTGTAAAGCGATCTTTTATCCTGAGGATCTATCCCAATAACTCGATTGATCGATTTCAACATCCAAAATGCGGCGATTATGTCCCCCCTTCACAATTCTCACCCTCTCCCAACCCTCTCCCGCTCCCCATGGTTAGGCTATTTCCCTTCGCATTACGTGACACTTTTCCAACTCGAAAACATGGTGCCCCACCTGCGGAAATATGGAACGACCGCCCCATAGTCGGCATAGTTGAAAGCCCTGTCGATGTTGTCGACAAACGACGTTGCGTCGGTACCGCGTCGGCACGATAGAGGCATAAAACAAACAGCTTCAATCCGTTGCTAACCCACCGGCACTCCCTCCACCCATTTTCATTACAACCTTCATGTTATTAATTTTCTCCTGTGAGTGAGTTTCCCATGTAACTTTGTGTGTTTTTTTTAATCTTTTTTGAGATCCTGACACACACACATGCAGCTCGTCATCTCGTAAATCCTTGCTGCCTTCACCACGAGTGAGCACAGCCTCATTTCTGCACGCAACGCTTCTAAACAGCATGTGGGGTCCGCATAAATTGTTTAATTTGATATTAATTATTTCATTTATTCACTCACTTGCGGTGCACCCCTTTTATGGGTGGGTGGGAGGTGGGAGGGTGTCGCGGTTACCTTTGCTTTTAAGCCGACACACACCCGGCAAAGACGGCCATTTCGAGACCGCAGGTTTATGTTGGGTTGCTCGCATTTTTTTATCCACAAAAATGATATTATTTTTTTTTGGAGTGTGTGTCTCTGTGTGTTCGTGGTCGTAAATTACAAATTATGAATATCAAACCATGCGCGCTCCTTGCTTGTGCATGCATGTATGTGCGGCGGTTTCGACCACCCACCCGACCAGGCGAAGAAACCCCGGTCAAGCCGTAGAAGACCTGTAGAACCTGGTGCCGAATGGTGTGCGCATGCAATGGAATCGCCCAAACGTGGACATCGTCGTGGAAGAGAAATGATGAATGGGAGCGCGTTTCGGACAAGAAGATTTAAAACGACACACTCGCATTGGGAAAAGGGGGAAAAGAAGAAAGAAATACTAAGGATCTTCTTTTTTGTTTTCTCCCGCCAAAGGTTGACGGTGCGTTGGCGCAAAACATCAGTTCCGTTTCCGCAGCATCATCCCGGTTTATGGCGATTGAGGGAATAAATGGTGGGAAGGTGAAGCAACGAATAAATTACAGGGGTGTTAGAGTTGCTCTTTAGCATATTTCATTGAAGCATAAAATAATTAAGTGAAAAAATAAATATAAATACACTCAATCCCTTACAAACGCCTCCAATGAAGAAGGAAAACCCCTGTACGCATGTTTTACGATGCTCAGTTTTTCCTCATTTCGGCACATCAGCGTCGAAGCCCGGTGCGTTTTCGCCATCTTCCACTGCACCTATTAGTGTCACGTACGTGAAGGGTAGCGAATAAATAATGCAACTATCATCCTTCACCGGGTACTCAGCGTACTCCGGGTTCTGATAGGGCAACCTGCGCCGGGCAATAAATCCGGCGCCCGATGGCGGTGAAATTAATTATTTGAAGCTGATGATTGGTTCGAGAGCATCCAGCGCGGTGCAGGCGCACCGGCACGCAATTGCATGCGAGCACGCGCGTGCGCCCGCGTTTAGGAAAATGGGATGGTTAATGGTAGCGAGAAGTACGAGCGAGCGAGTAGTATTTATGATATCTTTCGGCTAAGCCGATGTTATGCTAGCATGCTTACAAGCGCACCGTGCGTGGTAGATCGCACGCCAAACGTTCGGGGTTTCGCTTTTAAGGTGCGTTCTCTCGCTCGCACGCTCTAATCACTTCACCCGTCTTGCTGACGGTACCGGGATAGAAATGGAAGTTAATTTATGGTGCATTAAAATTAATGCATGATTTATGGTGACAATTTTCACTATCACAAACGCTGGTCACTTGAAGCGATCGCGAGTAAAAGCTAGTCGCCTTATCCGTTGGGTGCGCTTTGGACACATCCCGTACCTTTCTTCGAACGATTGAGTTTGAAGGATAGCAAATAGACGGCAGGGTAATTAAGCAGAGCAAGGGTGTGCTTTTCCCTACGATCGGTTCCGCTTGGTCAGGAAAAGATCACGCAGTAGTTTTGTGACACTTCTGCGGCAAATAACAAGTAACCCCATAATAACGGGTTGGAATATGATCTCCTTCAGCCATTACCTGATCTTGATGCTACTCACAAACATTCTGATCTGCCGAGTTCTTAAGCGATATCACCCGTGCATACCTGTGCGTGATAAATTGTGAAAGAATCTGATGTACGGTTTGGTTTTGCTACGCTAGATCCCGAATAGGAGTATCCCTCTTGAAGATACCGAGCAAGAGTACTCGTGTTGGATGCAGCTCTAATTAATTTGCTCGCGACGAGGCGATGATATCGGGCCGACATGATTGATGAGCACACGGTGGCAGTATTAGCGGGATGGGTTTGAAACGAAATATTCTTCAAGAGCGATTGAGATTAAATTGTGCAACGAAAGAACCGATTACGATCATGCCGTACGATGGGTATCAACTTACTTTGGTCGTGTTGATTGCGCGGAGGAAGATATTAACGCGCATAAATGGAAGCTTCCAGCGATGTAGATTAAACATTGTTTTACACGATTTTTATTGCAGTTAGGATGGAATAAAGAACAATCCTTTAAGTTAAATTATTATCTCTTCCCCTCAAAATAAACAATATTCTCACTGACTAGAGAGATTTATCTCGGGAACTAAAGCCTGGAGGTATGCAATAAAAACTAAGATGGGTGCTTTTTTATATTTCGGGCACAAGCAACAAGGAAGTGTGTTTCCTCGATTTAAATGGTTTTATTCAATCTATTTTATTAATTAATAATTATTCATTTAGGGCTCTACGATAACGGCACTGGTCTCACACGGCAAGACCGGGGTTCGAATCTCATTCGGGCCGTTCCCTCGTAGTGAGGACTAACTATCCAATTACGTGGTACTAAGACTCGTAAGCCTGAAATGGCAGGCATGAGCGAGTAGTAGGTCGTTACGCCAAAGAAGAAGAATCATTTATTTAATTATCATTATAATTTGAATGAATTATTAATACATTAATTAACTATTTAATTTATTAATAGGTATCGGATGTGGAGTAGTGATATTGGCGCTGCTGTTTTACACGCAGATCGGGAGCAAAATCCCACCCGGACCGCAGCAAAGATTGACTATCCTATATTAACATTAGTCTAGTACGACTTGGCCGTCATACAAAAAAAAATTGGTTTTTTAAAAACCAAAAAAAAAAAAAAAGCTAATTTTAAACGTAAAGCTATAAGAAATGAATTAACTATTAAATGTTATTCCAGATGAATGCTGGAACTAATCTTCGAATCGACCGATTGCCCTACTTTAGCGAATGAAATAAAATTAACGTCGTCATACTCATATAAACGCCACAACGAGTCACCAAAGGCACATTTAGAGCGAGATGTGTGCGGCCTGGCCGCCACCTGAAATACTCGGCCACCCGGTTCAATACGCTCTGCATCGATGACTGACGCCAGCTGCCAATGGTGAGGACCCAACGCAGCGGCCCCAAAACTCGAATCTGCTGCCACCAACGTCACCGTATCGAATCTATTGGAAAATGATTGCGTTTTATGGAGCTGAATCATAACTCACGGGTGTTGTGTGCTTGTGCGTTGCGCTGGTTTTGTACATGACCGACGCCAAACAGGAATCAATGTCGGACCAGTTGCTCAGCGTCCTGCGAGCTTTGATCGAGCGTTGGTTGGCAGATCGGGGCTCGACAACTTGTCGAGGTAACAGCGCCACGGTTGGCCATGGTGTGCGTTGGAATAGAGAGAAAAAAAAGATTTCACCCCGTTTAAAGGGGAGTAGCGGGCGCCATGTGCGACCACCCGGCACGGTATGTTTTACATCCGATCGAATTGTGAGCATAAATTTCAAAGTCAAACTCCAAATGCACCGGTATCTATGGGGCCTGGGATGTGTTATGGTAGGGGTGGAAACGAATCAAATCACTCCATTGCATGTGCACACACCATTGTGAACACATGTAAAAGTGGTTCTGCGAAGGCGATTGATTTCCGTTTTGTGGCGGAAAAAGGGAGAAATTTGATACCTTGCGCCGTACATTGGCCCTCCACCCGAGTGGAGGATCTCAACTTGTCTACCGGTGCGGCAAGAACGCGCGTGGTGACGTGTAACGCTTTCCAGTGCCGCACGATTGATCGAACAATAAGTTCCATTTCTGCGTCGTAAAATTGCAACACACCGCACACGCAGCTCGAAGAGAAATCGAACCTGGGATCCGGGCACTGCTAATCAAGTCTCCAGAGGACCAATTTAGAAATTAAACGGACTATAATGAAGCTATTTTCAGCAAATTTAATTTGATCTGCTCTGCAACGGGACCGGAGCAAAAGGGATGCTGTTTGTCGATGAAGCGAGTTGAAATGAAGTGAAGGAGACAGCTGGGAGACAGATATCTTTCTTCCAAGCGAGAACAAGCCCAACTGGGTTGCATGTTGCACTGCACTCCCACAACACTGTCTAACCGCTTGTCTACCCGCCAGTCTTTCCAACGACTCGATGGCAAACTGGAGGCTTCACTGTCAAAGTCGTCTAGGCGCCTGGTTGTGTTTATGGCAGAAAGGTAACCATCGCGTGGTTGTGGAGAATTTCAAACGCGTTACGCGTCTGCACGTCTTGGACTTTCTCGAGCTTCAGCGAAGTCCTCCCGCACCTCACAAACACGCACACACCAACATCCCTGAGACCGGCCGGTGCAATGTGGTGGTAATAAATTCACATTTCTTCAATTATATTTCTTCGGACGGAGTAAATCATTTCCGACAGATCTGTGTCTGGGGGATATGGCCGGGGTCGGGTACCGTTTCAGTTTTGGTACACTGATTTTCCTGCGGTGCCATCGGGTGCTCTCGGGGAGTAAGAAGAAGCATCGATGCGTTTCAACTGAGGGTCGTTGGGAAAATTGCTTCCATCTGATCGGAGCACGTAACGTAAACAAGTTGTTCCGATCGGTAGCAGATGCGTCGTGAATGGTTTTCTAAGCAGTGATGGTTTGCAAAAGTTTGTCTCCTTTTTTCCATTACAAAAAATTATTAACGTTTTGAAATTATGTCTCAGGAAAACTTAAAATTAATACTAAACAGTGGTGATCTCCTGAGAGATGTTCCTTCAACAAATTAATTCGAAATGGTTCATGAATTTTATTATTATCTTGGAATTTAATTATGTTATCGTGGAATTTAGACTGATTATCGTTGATTGTTAGACTTTCAATTAGAAATTAACTTAATTCTTCATGCATTTTTAAAATGTCTCCAATTGATTGCTACTGACGTATCAGCATACGTAGATGATATTATTTGAAAGTAAATCGTTTAGTCGAACATAATTAGGACAGTAAAAAAACATTAAATTTTCTTGGTGTAATTTTCTATCCTCAAATCAACATACCGTGGCTAAACAAGTAAATAATAAATCATTATCAGTGCCTAGCAAATTGCTAGAACGACTCGGGGAAACCCTCCACGATCGCGCAAAGTAGAAATTAGTGGCATTTAAATTACCCTTCCAGCTGACAGGTATTATTCTATTAGTCAATGATGAATAAATGTGCCCCATGCAACCGGAAAGAAATAGCTATCCGGCCCGATACTACCAATATCGGGCGGTTGCACTAGCAGCAATAAACTCATGATCTTTCCAGCATTCTCACCTCTTGGCCAAAGCCCAACAGGAGCCCACCGGACAACCTGACCGGGACTGCTCGGTCACACCTCAAACAGGATTACTTTCAATTAAGACCCACTTTTCCTTCGCTCACCGTGCCCCTTTTGCAGGCAGCCCGAATGCACACCATCACCTTCTCACATGTGCCGCGCGTGCCTCTCCGTTTCGTATGTGCAGCTGTGTGGAAAAGGAGTGGTGGCGCCGATTCTCAAACCACAGCCTGTTCCTTTACGATCGGAAAATGCGATTATGTCGGCTTTTGGGTGATGATCGTCGTCTACCGTCGTTTGATTGCTGCAGGAGGTAACTGGAAAATTTAGTTATATTTCTGTCAACTTGCCGCAACGCAACGGCCCGCTTAAGACGGTACGCTCGCGCACAAGTCTCGTTCGAGTGCAGGATTTCTTAATTAACGACAGGCACCCGGCTCGTTGCTCGATGCGGAAGAGATCCCGTCGAGATGGGCGAAAGAGCACCGGCGAACAGTTGCATCCAATCACTTGTGTTGCGACGCCTCTCACAAATGGTGAGGATGGTGCGTTGGCTGAAATCTCTTCGAAATGCGGACGGGGTGTGCAGCGAAAACCCGGAACCGGGAATCGGCATCATCTTCGCAGGTCGTCTTGCAGGGTGTGTCTCCTCCTTCGGGAGGCATAAATATGACAGAGCAATACACTAGCGGCGTACGAAAATAGCTACAACCACTTGTACTTGCGTTTGCAAAAGGGGCACGGGACGATATCGGGTGAGTCGGGGCAGGGAGGATATAAGAGGTCGTCCATATGTCGGCAGTGAAGATGCACTTCGTAGGGATGAAAGGACTGTGGCGCATGTGCAGCGAGGCGAAGACAAACATATGGTGCTAGAGGGTTTCCGTGTCTACCGGCACAGAACCATCAGGAGAGATCGTTAAAAGCGATAGAACGTTTCGGGGGGAAAAAAAGGATCTCCAAGGATTCTCGTGTCCGCAAGTGAGTGAAGGTGAAGATTAATTACGAAACCTAGTGCTTGTGAAAGATGAAGATCGTTCTAGCGCTAGAAACGCTCGTACCTTATGGCTCTTTTAATATGCCACGCGCTACGCGAGTCCTTGGCTTAATGCGTGTCGGGTGTATTTTTAGATGCCCTCAATATCTTCCGGTGCCTTACCCCTACTACACGTACACGCCATATTGTCGGTGCTGGTAGATGTGCGGGACATCGTTGTTGGCGCAGCTAATTGGAGCAACGGTTTCGTGACGAATCGGAGCCTAACGTAACGCCCGCACACGCACCATATGACGCTCGGGAGTCCGATCCGTTGATCCTTACCTGCTCCGTGATCGCTGCAGGATCAATCTTCTGCAGATCAGCGCACAGAATTTTCCACTAATTGACGTTTCGGGCCGGGCCGGGTTTGAGGTTTCAGTTTTATTAACGAATCCCAAATTCCTGCTCACTTATTGGCCATCAATCAGCAATGTCCAGAAAACGCGCCTGACACGTGCGGTCGCTTGTTTTCCGTACCAGTAACGGGTAGACAGTTTTTCCTTTTTCCCTTCGCTTCCCGAAAGACAGGGACGCGTTTGGGGCCGTGAATGGAATTCAATGCAAATTTATGCGCATTCATTTGTGATGTGACGTGGCGTGCGGTGCGACTCCTCTGCAATCGACCTGCGTCAAACCTGCGTCCAGTGCGTCAGGTTTTGGCTTTTGGCGAAGTCGTCTGTCCAATTTCTTCGGGGCACGCTCCCGCACATTGTTACCGGTTGGATGGGCAGGCGAAAAAAGTTTTTCCCTTTGGGGGAGGGTAAAGACATGCTTGGAAATTATGCAATTAATAGCCGTACCACATTATCATGCACGGCAAACAAACTGTACACCCTTTTTCCCGGGCGCAACTGGTGTCCTGAATGTTGTCTAACGACGATAATTTAGGGAAATGTGCTACACTACACCAGTCGCCACTGTAACCCTTATGGAGTTTTGGAAGCGCATCCTTCGCTCGGGGTCTTCCCTATTTTTATGCTCCTTTCCGAGCTTTTCTTTTTTATTACCTCTGGGGAGTTCAATTTAAGGTACGGACATTATTATGCGCAAGGATAATGTAATGCGGGTATGGACCGGATGGATGCGCCGCACTATCGCGCCTCGTCATCGCGCATGGTGTGCCGTACAGGGACGATACAGGCACGTACGGCACCGTACCATATGGAACGCGTCCTGCACGACTGGCGGACCGGAACTGTGGCATGTGGCACTTACGTGCCCGAGGATGCGGAAGTACCAACACTGCATCAGCATGCTGGTAAGGATGGGCCGGAAAGGATGGGTTCTCGGTCAAGCGCATAGTGCACGGGGGCGTGACCGACCGGGATGAAATAGTGCAGCGTCATTAGGGCAGACGGGACGCGTTGGACGTTGACTTCTGGCACGTGACCGTTAATGGTGCTCGCGAACCGTATGGAACAGAGGGGGCAAGTACGGTCAGTGCAAGGAACACTTGAGGAGATAACAAGTGAGCACGAGGTGTCCGGTGTCCAGAAGGTTAGAATGTAACGGAAAAAATGAAGAACTTTGCAACCAGCAGGGTTTGTTCCGGCGGAATAGGTTCCGGATAATGGGAAGCGGGCGCTTGTGACTATTTGTTTGAGTGGTTTGTTTTTATCTTGAGTTGTCAGTAATGAGGCAATGTGGTATATTCCGTTTACACAGCAAGCCTCAAACGAAACCTTTTTTCCATTCTGGTGTAGGAATCTTTTACAGCTGTCAAATAAAAAGTTAAACATAACTTTCACGTAGATTGTTAAAACTAACTGTTAGTATTTTTTGTATAAAAGCTCAGTTAAATTGTTGTTGTTTTTATTTTTTATTTATGATTTATTTACATGCAACGTGACAATGAATAGTGTTTCAATATTATTATCTTCTTCTTTGGCCTAACGACCTACTCGGTCATGCCTGCCATTTCTGGCTTACTAGACTTATTGATACCACGTAGTTGGATAGTCAGTCCTCACTACGGGGGAACGGTCCGGATGGGATTTGAACCCCGGTCCTGCCGTTTACGACCGGCGCCGCTTATCTCCTCGGCCACCGGACCGCCCCTATTATATTATAACCGGATATTATTATATAATATTATATTTATAATCTTAGGTACACGTAGTATTTTGGAAATTTATTTTAAATTAATCATGGTTGATTATTTCATCGTTTGCAAAAAAACTGGTATTATATATTTTTAAATTAAATACTTTAAAAACCGTACTAATTCTATGATAACCTGGTATCTAATATACTATTTATTTTTCCTGTGTAAATCTTATAAGTGTGTTAAGGGTTTGCTATGTATTTTTCATGCAATGATTTTATTTATTCCGATACCATGGTGGGAAATTTAGTATTCGTTTTAAGTAATTGTTTTGAGTTATTTAAAGTTTTTTTCATATGGGGTTTAGCACAATTTGCCCATATCAGTCATGCATAGAGTAAGATCGGTCTGATTCTAGATTTGAAAAGTAGCAACTTGTTTTTAAATTCAATTTGATGTTTCTGTTCATAGAACAGTAAAGCTACTTTATAGCTTTTTCAATACTTATTATGTTTCTATTGATACGATCTTTAAATCTTAATCTTTTATCGAATGTGACTCCTAGATATGTCACATTCTGGCTCCATGCAATATTCGAGTGATTTATTCTTATGTTAAGATTTGGTTGCTTTTTTAAACTAGTGCAACGTGTTAAGTGCACTTCTTACAATAAGAAACATATTTTTTAACGCCTTGGTTTAAATTTCTAATGATCGGCCCAGGAAGACTAACAGAAGAACTTATCGCGAAGTCGTCGGCAAATGCAAAATATTTGGTCGACTTTGCTTAATGAAGGTCTGATGTAAAGATATTAAATAGTACATTTGATAGTAGGCTTTCCTGAGGTGAGCCCGCAGAAGGAACAGAGCTCAGTTCAGTAGTCCAAATAATACCCAAAAAATGGAATAACACAGCTAGATAGATTTTACTAGATCTTTTAACCTGCAAAGACCACCCAAACTCGAAGCTGCTTCGTCTATTACGTTAGAAAACTGTTGAGTTTTGATACCAACCCCATTGAAGCAACACACTTGCATCTTCTTAAACAATCCAATCAAATCAAACTTCAACAGTCCATCTAATCGACGCAAGATGGGTTGCTTCTCATCCTTGAAGTGAACCGTTCCGTAACCACTCCACGTTGAAGGTGTTTCAGGCTCTGATCGACATGGTGGTGGTGTTCCAACCTTTTCGCACTTGATTTAAACTAATGACCCTCCAACCACCCACGTGATTTGCCTCATTGTTGCAAATGAACCCCATCCACATCCGATCGATCCAATCGATCTCAGCTGCTAACCGTAGTCGGTCAGACCACACGCAAACGGATCAATATTGTTGCGAACGCAGACAAGATTGCGTGAATCGCTTTTCTGAGTGATCATGCGTCCGAAACTCCGAGCCCCGGTTGCTGCGTGTGCGATATTTGAGATCAATCTGTTCGTATTATGTTTACCAGCCAGCTGGCCGAGCGGTGTTTGTGCGGCGAGTGAAAATACAATTAACGAAACTTCCAAACTTTTGTACGAAATCAACCGAGAACGTAAGGCGTCAGATAATGGAGGCATAAATCAAACCGAAATCGTACGCACCGGGCACACGAGTTTCGAGTGGTGTGGTTGTTTTTACTATCCCGACCACCACTTGCTGCCTCCGGCCGGGGGTCTATCATCCCTATGGTCCATATCTCGTTTTCCCACCTTACCGGGTGTACATTATCGGACAGCCTTGTCTAGGAATCCCGCGGGAGAGAACAGGTTTGTGATACGCAATCAGGCACTGGGCACCCCTTTTGGGGCTGGAGCGCTGCGGTTGAGGTGATTTCAGCCAGATTGAGCCATTTGTTTGGTTGCGTCGTAATCAACGCAATGAGTTCCGTGGGAGGGATGATGGTGTGTACTTTTCACTGACTCCTCTACACACTCCCTTCACTGCTCCCCAACTTACTTGAACGCGCGAAAATCAATAAATGAAGTCTAAATAGTTCATCATAAATCATGCCTAATCAAAGCAGACAATCTATTTTTCGAAACCACAAATCTTTGTTCCGTTTCATCTCGCAGGTGAGTTTCAACCACCCGACCCGAGTGTCTTGAGCCGGAGAGGGTGAAAATTAAATCGTTCGCCTGGAGGTCGCATTCGAACTGATCAGATTAGCTGCGAGGAAAAAGGGAGAACCCCGGCCCGGCGGACCTTGGCCGGCGATAATCAACGGACACTTTCCAAAACCCCCAGAAGCCAGGGGGAAAACGCGGTCGCGCGCGCGCGCGCGCAACCTGTCGTTGCCGGTGGTCGTTAGCCGTTTAGTGGGGGCCATTTCACTTGATTCCACTGGGCACTGTCCGATCTTGATCACTCCGTACCGGAGCGGAGGCGCTAAAAAGGAAAAACGACTGCCCTCGGGGGAGGAGACGGTAGTTCGATCTACAAGGCAGCGAAAAAGCAAATAGATTGTTTTATTTGTCAACCTGTAGGGTTGGGTGGGTTTGGTAAAAATTAAAGTCGGTTCCTGCTTTTTTTTATGACAATCAGTCACGCCACCGGGCTCATTCCGGTGCAACAATCTTGTGGAGCAAACGATCGTAGAAATAAAATGCTGATTATCGGATGAATAAAATCTTCACACAATTCCCGAGCTAATGATCTAGTGGAAAGGGATTAGTGTTTGCGTGATATCTTCCTCTGTCCATAAATTGTCCAAATCTTAATGAGCAAATCACGACACGTTCACTTTTTGTTGCGAAAATGTTTTGATAAGCCATGTAAGAGTTTTAATTAATGTGTTACAATGGAGCAATGATCGTTGTTTACATATAAAATACAATTTTGACCGAAAAAAAGTGAAAAAGTGAATATTTGTCCTTAATATTCAATCCTAAAACATTCCGCAATCAACAATAAAAAGGCTCTCAGTACACTAGTATCGATCAATTCCAATCAGACTCCATATTACCGCCCAGGGCGTGAAAGTTCACACCCGTTCGACCAATGTGGCCTCGAAGGCAACCACATAAAAATTTAGACAAAGTGTTTCTCGCGCTCGTATGAACGCTGTTCGTAGCTATTAAATCTCCTGTACGTCGGTGCGTGCCGAAGGATCGGATAATAAATCTGGTTCGAAGCTTAGGCAACTCGAAATAACATTACCGTTGCGCACAACGAACTCTTGTCCGCGACGCGAACGCAAGGTGTCACACGTGCACGACACCCTCGGGGGTAGTTGTAACGTTTTGTTGGTAGCGTTATCTTCCACGTGCCCGAAAGGTTCCCGTTGTTCTAGGCTGGCTTGGGTGCAGTTGTGTTTCCGCTTATGATGGAGTGGCATATGGTGAACTGATGTCACTGAACCTACCCTGATGCGAGAAACATCCCCTGGCTTATGCCTTTGCACCCTTATAGCCTGCACAAGAAACACATTGCATTTATTTGGTGCATCTAAAGTCTCAATCGTCGAATTCAGAGCAAGCTCAGAGTGCCTTAGAAGCTAAGTGCCAGAGGAAGATACAAACACACAAAAAATAAACACATATTCATCTTGAACGAGACGTACCCACCGAAAAGATACGCTTCATATCACTCTTCACCGAGCGAACACGCATGCCAAAGCAGAGAAAGGAAACAGGTGACGGATTTCGTGCGTTTGCCCAATGCCAAGGACCTCGCCTATAGGCTGCTGGTTACACACAGCGCGCATACCGGAACTCGAGGATTCGACGGGTGTCATATGGAAGCGGTAGGCACATGTGCATTACTCGACCATGGTGCCTCCGGTGCCGCCTGACTGGCGACCCTCTTCGTCACAGGACCTGCGCACGCACACGCGAACGCAAACAAGGCACGCCGTTCCAGGCGAATGGCTCTGCTCCGTGGTGCGGGAGCGGCTTTGCCAGGGTCCTGCCAGGAAGGTGTAGTAGCCCTTTCACCGAAGGCGATGCTTATCAGTGCGGTGTATGTGTGTGGAGTTCGGTACATTTGTTGCACGGTTAGCTGCACCGGCTGATGAGGGCGCGTGGCGTCGGTTTTTCTTCCTATCTATTTTTGGCGTTGTGAGGAGCAGTGATGCAAAGCAATGTACTAGTGCTGCTGGCTGGTGGTTTGCTGTCATGCACGAGACAAAATAGGGTGTAAAAGTATTTTACCTACTCGGATGTCCGGTGTTGTGTAAAAGGGTGGTGTTGGTGCTATAAAATTGCTTCCGGAGCTAATTTGATAAGTTAATGCATTTATGATGATGTCTAGCACGAGTTCTGGTAAAAATTCCACAAGACATGTTTAATCTATATCAGTATATACATTTTTCTGGCCTAAAACTCGAGAACAGCTAGACCAATTTTGAAGATGTCTTGGGATCCTTATTGTCCAAAGAAAGTTTTCGGAAAAAGAAAAGTTGGAAATTTCAATAAGAAAATCCGAAAAACTATAAAAAACAGGAACTTACAAAAATGCTCAATTAATGCAAATTTGAAAACAATGCCTACTTGGAGAATATTGTTGTGTGAATTTGTTCAGGAAAGTGATCAGTGGTCGAAAGTTGTTATGATGCCACGAAGAGGTCTAATATCGGATGACAACCTAAGGACATAACCTGACCTGCTTGAATCTGACGAAAGAAACCTGGGGGGTAGTTTCCCTAATTTTTTGTTAATAAGTGCCTTAACATCTACGATAGTTTCTACGCGATATTTCAAGACCAATTGTCTCACACAAAAATACAGTTTCTGATATTTTCAGCATTTTCTAAATCCGCTTCGAATCTTTTGAAGTCTTTTGCAGATACAAAGTAGAATGAAAATTTGTGCTGCATCGATCAAGCAGAATTTAGCAGTCTGGAATCTTAGAGGCGATAAATAAATGTTGTACGGAACGAAGTCAAATAATACGAAACAAGACACAGTGTGATATTACTGTGTAAAAATATAATTTTTGTTAAGTAGATTTTTTTCTGACATATCCTTTACTAATGAGATAGAACCTAACCTCGTCTATTGCTCCAGAGCATTAGAAGTTTGCTCCAACAATACGAACGAAGCCAAATAATTGATTCACATTCTTAACCAAGAATCATTCGCTGGAATTTCTTCAAACTCCCGAGCATTATCGTCCCTTGTAACTCCCGCATAACGGTTGTACCTGCCGCTGCCGGTGTTGTCCAGTACGATAACCCTCAGAAAGCGAAGGTATCTCGTTATGCCATCACCGTGGGGCATCCAAACATTCGTTCCATTGCCAGAGATAAATCGCTTCAATTGCTACAAAAGAACTTCAAACTCATGGCACCCCCTTGGCACATCCAAACTGGAGCTACCCCGCTTCTCCAGTGATCTCCACGAAACGGGACGGTGAGAGCAAAACGAGAACATTCAAATCATTGCGCCTCGAGTCCACCAAAAATTGATCCAAAACCGCGCGATCCTCACGTACGCGTCCGCACGTACGCGTTCACGATCGGTGAAGATCTTCCTCAGGGTTGCGTTCGAACCCGCATCCACTCGAGAAAACGGAAAGGGTGCCCGGATAGTGACCTCGGGAATGAAATGCTCAGGTGTCTCACCCTATCCCCCTTCTCCCCCGCGGTTGACTCAGGTTGAACAACTTGACCAGCATTCAACGCACCGGGCACGAACGATCGGACAGGTACATTAAACCCCGAGATTCTTCTTCCACCTGACGATCCCAGAAGCGAACTACAATAAATTACCAAATGATAGAGTCTTCGCCGAGAGTTGTTGCTTTGCGCGTATGTTCGGACGAGGGTTATAACAGGTACACCCTTGTGGGTACGATCCGCATCCGTCAAGCAAGCAAGGAGATCCGTATCAAACAAAAACGGTACACACGGCCCGTCACCCAACGCCGCATACTTCGGGTCATGCACCATAAGGAAGATATCGTCATCGTCGTGGCCAGCACGTCCTACGCTGGTCGATCCTAATCAAAGAAATTCGTGAACCGTCCGGACCATCACAAGAGCGTGTGTGTGTTTCTTTTTTTTGAAATATTTCGGTAACGAGACGAAACGGCAGGTTATCAAATATTATTACAAAAATATTCATCACCGGTCTCGAGGATGCTGTACCAGCCCGGAATGACTAGCTATCAGTAAGGACAGATCTGCTTTCGGTTCCATAACAAACCTCACCAAAGCGCACAACTGCTCATGGCAGACAATTTATTCACACAACACCACTCTTCCGGCAACAATGGGATCGTATTCTTTCCCATCAACGAGATCGGCCAGTTTACAAGCAGTTCCACACGCAATTGTTGTTCCACCAGCTGGGTTGGAATGTATTTAAATTTTAATACACACTTTGCTTAGCGTCGGTATAAGTTCTTGCAGCGCAATCGAGGTTTAGGAAAGGCGCACAATCTTCCGAGCAGTTCACTACAATGCAGCAAAACACGGTGCACAGTGCCGGAGGGCGTTCGAGTGGGTCCGAACGCAACAGCACCGAACAGGTGTCAAACCGTTTGGTATACGTTCGTTTCCGTTTCGCTGTTACCACTCGAGGCGGTTGTCGTAATTAATTTGAATGTAAATTAATAAGGTGTAATTTTTTCCCCCTCGCTGATCGAACGCGCAAGATAGCACTTGGAATCGTGAGCCAGCCGGAGGGCATGGTTAGGATTTGTGGGTTTTTTTATTGCTGAATAGCGAAATAGATGAAATATGAGAATAAATAATGGAGTAGTGCAGGATATTTAAACCTTCTTGAAGAACTGAGAACACTTGAGGATCAGTTTGAACAGTGGGAGATATCTGGAAAGTTAATCACTTCTACCTGGATGCTTAGAATTAAGCGATGATAATATACGATATGTTTCGATTGCTGTATTCCCTGTGGGGTGGTCGATTTTCTATTAATTCTTTCTTCTATCTCATCTAGACTAGACATCCATGCTCTATCGTCCATGTACGACGAATAACTAATAAGAGCTGTTTGCAGTACCGATTGCAGTCAATTGATTTGATATTTTCTTTCGCAAATGTACAATTATTAATCACTAGACCAGTACCTAGACCAGGAGCTCAAGTTAGTCTATCCTGGGCCGACGAAAGAAGAGGAGTTTCCAATGTCGGCGATCGGTGGGTGAGAAATCGCTAGTAATGTACACCCGGAGAGCCCGATACGATGTACCGATCCCGTGATGGATGATGCGCGATAGAAAGTGCATCTGGTGAGCTTTGAGCGGGCGGTTGCATATGCGTGCATATATGCACTGTAGCGAGCGTTCGCGGTTCCAGCTTCCGGACATCGCTACCGACCGGACTAATCGGGAACCGGATTGCCACCGACCCATTATCCGTACGCTGACCTTGATGAGAATGCTCTACAACCACCATCCTTCGGGCTGAAAGGGTTTCGTTCTAGTCCCTTCCTAAGTCTCAGATTAGCACAACACGCGGTCGTGGAATGTCTGAAGGGCGCGCTTTCTGCACATTCGCCCGGGGTGTGCGCCGTCCGGAAAGGTGCACAGGAGATTCCTTCCATTAGGGATCGTACTCACGCACCGCTTCGCTACCCATTAAGATTGCCGATTATCGACGCGTTTCAGGCTTATCTTCACCTTCGGGGCGAGCCCACAAGACATGTACGTACCGGCGCCCGATACCGATACTTTGTTCCCTACCTCCTCTATATGCTCTGCCCGGTTCGGTTCGGATCTGCAGCGAGCAATAAATAAAAGTTTAATCGTTCATTCATTGAACAACTATTAATCACCTGCCGCGAAGAGTTTTTTTCTTTACCGTGCTGGAATAGGTACCGGTCGGTAGCACAGCACGCCGAACTCATCACACCATCGTTGCACACCGTGCTTTCTTCGGTTGCAACTAAAGTGCACTGATTGTGGCTTCCAATCATGTTGATTTCTTGCTTTCTGTGTCATGGGAGGTTTTATTCCAGCACTGCTATCCAGAGATAGCATTTGATCCAGAGAAGTCTGTCGAAGAGTCTGAAATTGCAGTGGATCATTACTTGCAACGACACACAGACACATCCAGACATAGTACAGATGGCTTTGTTTACAGCGAAATCCTCATCACCACTTGTCCTTGGATGAGAGCGAAAGCGGCACAAGAGGCGACTGCGCCGCGTCTGGACACTTGACCGATCAGCAATAAAAAGCGCACCGGAACCTTCAAAGCGCGCAACTTGCGCGAGACGGATGCGCTGGAAATTACTCCCCGGCGTGACGTTTCCGCAAAGCGCGACTTCGTAAAACCAGACGCAAACACAACAAAGAAGACATTTTCTTAAAACAACCTGTCTCTTGAGTACGCTTTCATGTCGTTCCCTTTCGTCAGCAGAGTCGCGTCATGTGGACGGGTGTACTGCAAAAACAAAACAAAAAACGAGACCTTAAAAGGAAACACACAAACACAAAAAAGGCCGATATATTGCCAAACAAAGTAATGAAGGTTATGAAATCACTTTACAGTGCCAATGGGAACGATGCACTTGCCGTGGAATGGTGGGGATTACATTGCCCTAAAAAATGAATCAATAAAGCGCGACCGGGTGCTATAACAGCAGCAGCTGCAACTGACGATGACATTGATGAGATATTTCTGTGATCAAGAAGGAGAAAGGTGGGTAAAAGATACAAAAACAAGTGACCTTAATAGTTTGCTCAGGTGAGTACTATTCTTTTCCCGGCAGAGGGCGCTAAAACGTCATTCCTTTGTGAGTACTGAGCTGGTTCTGGGTATCCATTTTGAAGTTACGTCTTTCGACTACATCATTCGAATATTTGTTTCCAGGTGCAGAAACGACTTGACCATAAAGCACGAAGCAACTTGGAGCCACTTGTTACAACTGCGTCGTATTAACAGATCACAAAGAGCTACGCACACTTGCGATACGTTGCGGAATGTTTGCGGCGTCTGTAAGGCTTTCCCCAGTCTGTCAGTGCTTGTGCGGGTTACGGGTGTCCATCTGCATACTTCAACACCGAAGACCTTGTCCACAGACTCCATCCTATGTCCGTGTTTGTACAACGACTCCTGGCATTGACATCAATTAGCTCCGTTCGGGTAACAGTGTGAGACTCTCGGGCGGTGATTACACTTTCGGGGTTGCAAAAATTGATTTTATCCGCTTGAGCTTTACGCACGGCGCATAAAGTTTCTTTAATGTCATCCCTCCCATCCCGCGGGAGATCGATTGGGTGTTTTGCAACTTGAACCTTTAAACCGCGGTGCCCTTCGTACGATTGCTCAAGTGTAATGATGATAATTGTGATCGTTTTCATCAATAAATCTCGTTGCATGCAGGAACGAAACGCAAAACAGATAAACTGATTGGCGTGTACGGTGTATCCTTGGCCATCTCTCGTGGAACACCCTCCAGTGGGGGTATTATTTATCATTCACTCGAAGAGAGTGCGTTGTGCGGGTGATGGTGACGATTGGAGATTTTGTGTTTTTTTTTGTTTCTGCCAGTGCTGTCTAGTGTGTCCTTACCGGTGTCCCCGACAGCAAGGAATTATTATTGTCCACATTAGGGATAAACATTGCCAACCGATTCGAGGCTACGCGTTTAAGGGTTGAACGGTTCAGGTGAAGGTGAAAGTATTTCTTGTTTTCGTGTGTTGTTGCTGGCTTCAATCAACTCTTTAGCAGCCGACCGGTACACAACAACCGACACGATGCGTTGCGTTTGCTTTAATGTGTTCACTGGTCAAACCTAATCAGAGTTGCTTCGACAGGCACGCGACAGCCCAATCAAGCTACTGGCCGAATTTAAACGCAACGCCGTGACCCACTCCACTGTACCCTGGCCGCCATCAAAATATTTTGCTTCGGACTCAAATTTCAATCGATCTTTCGGTGGTTGGGTTGGGGGACAGTCGTTCCAATCAATGGACGGTAAACTCACGCGGCACAGATTTCTGTGATGTTCGCTCTCCCCTCCCCCTCCCCACCTTCCAACCAAACGCCAAACCCACCGAAAACGGTACCGAAATGCCGAATTACGTGACAGCTTGAGTACCGGAGCACACGAATGCAGCCCAGCTACAGGCAGGAAACTGGTGCGCTAAACCGTTTCTTATTTCATGCCAATCATATTAAATGACCCTGCCCGCTTGCTGCGACCAGCGACCAGAACTCAGCCCCATTTTCGGGCTTATCGGTCGCAGCATCACATGCCGATGGCGCAGCTGAACCGAACCTGTGAGCGGATCGGTTTCGGCCCGTTCGGAGCATTGCTGACCTGATTCTTCGGCGATTCGGATCGGATTGTTTGTTTGTTTGCATGTTTGCGCGAAACGGTTAATCGCCTGCGTGCTGTCCGGTAGTTTGGGGTGTTTTTTCCCCACTCCTTCTCGCCCTTTTACCCTTTGGTTGCTTTTGCTTGAACTGATTCAACCTGACACCGGTAGTCGATAAATCATGTCCAATTTCATCCCGACAGCTTTCTTCCATCGGTTACGCCCTGATCTGCATTGCTTTCGTGATATGCAAATCAGCTCGGTAAGGGTTTTTGCAAACAGAAGTGATTTGCAACGTCATTGCGTTGTGAGTCGTGTAATAAGGGGTGTATGTGGTAAATATGGCGAATATTTCCACATTTAGCTCAATATACTGTAAGGTTTGCTTTCGACAAATTTGCAGAGAAGGATGTTGATGATCCTTCATCATTTAGAGTGTAATTATACAAGGCATTTTGGAAGATTCGTACGAATTGAAACAGAAATTTATACTCCGTTTCCAGTAATGGATGCTTTCTTCAGAATTAAAAACTAGGAATTTCAGCCAAGTACAGCCGGGTTAAGGTTTGGACGGATTGGAGATGGAAATGTCCTCAACATTCTGTCCTTACATTCAGTCCTTGTCCTTACATTCTAGAAAAGTTTAGACTCAAGTTTCTTTTAGTAAGCAATGCGGCCTGGCTGTTCTACATGGTTTAAATAAATTCAAATTTACTGAATCTAACTAGAATCTAAGAGCAGTACAGTATCAAGCCTCTTGGAAGTCTAAAATCAGATGTTAGTTTGGGTCTCCTCCAGTTTCTAGACTTAAAGCCTCGTCAGATATGACAATAGAGAGGGGATGGCGATACAGAATACAGATATACAAAATTTCCCAACTCATTTCATTGAAGAGTCTTTAAACATTAGCTTTGGAGCAGTGAGTGTGGAATGTACTGAATTACTTACTTTCAGTAATGCGACATTCAGATACGACATGATTAAGAGGCCCCATCATGTATTCCGCTTGGGTCTTCTAACAGGTTGTGTAAATACCTGTCAGCTTCAGGATAACTGCAATCTATAAAGATTTCCAACATATCTAATAATCCATTACGAATATCGAAATCGAAGTTTTTTTATGTTTAAAATTATTTACGTTGAAACTGCCAGTATATCAATAACACAATCAGAAATTTGTGTTTTTTTGTGAACTAAACTCTGATTAAGGTAGTTTATATGTACTTTTTCTTCGTTATGACAGTTGAACTTCATTTTCAAACGCCTCCCCGAAGACACATTACATCATTGAAAACACCCAACAACGTACCTTGTTTATTGCCACTTGTAAACTGGCTTTAACGACGTTGTTCTTTCGTGTTGTTTATTTCCAAAAGCGTCGCAATGAAATATGCCCTCGTTAATCTGTAAGTGCATCCAAATAAACCATCCACACCAGAAGGTGGACAAAGCTAGCGCCCGGCGACTGAACATCAAACAGCACCGATCCATCATCGTCCTGGCCACCTTGAAGTGGGCAACGGCAAAAAAAACCCATCCCTAATCGGAGGAAAATACGAAACTAAGAGCACCAACACCACTCATTGCTCGCGTTGATTGATAGTTTAAATTAAGTAATTGCCCCGCGACCAATTTGGAGGCGCGGACGGCGTGCGCCGGTGCAACAGAAAGGTACCGCCGGCAGGAAAATGCAGGCCCAATTTCCACCCTCAAAAGTTGGTCCGCTTGGCGGCAGGCGGCTCGGTGACATCTGTCCAAGTGACAAAACATTTGCTCCCTTACGGTCGCAGCATAATAGCGACATAGCGCATTTAGCGCCCTCTGTAACTTGCCTGCATTGGATGCTGCGGCAGACACTTGCGTGTAAAACGCGTCGGTAAAAGCCAAAGGCCCTCCACCATAAGGTTACAAATCAATTTGATCGCGAACCGAACGATCACGGGACGCAAGAAGCGTAAGGGAGGAGCGGAACGAGCTTTATTAGCAGGCGGGGAAGCTGAAGCGGGATGGAATGGTCCACCAAACGGACGACCTCTTCGCGTGCCCTTTTGCTTAAGATCACCCTGAACAAATGCTTGAGCGAATGAACGCCGTGAGCGCGCTTTCGGGCGCAATTAGGGTAATGCTGGAGAGACCCTACCATTCGGTAAAGGGACGGTTAAAATTATGAGATCGAGAAGAACAGTGAACGATCGGTTTAAAGCGAGCCCGGCTCTGCTAGGAAACTTTCGCTCACCCTCGCCCAAAACGCAACAAGCATCCACCAAGGGTCACCGACAGTAGTGCGGCAGTCGGTGGTGCGTTGTGTTGTCCCCATCGCATCCATTTCCGATGCCATGGAACATGGCTCCACCTGGTCGTAAGCTGGGTCTGTTCGGGTGAGTTACGCGGGAGCGGATTGTAAAAATTCAATTTAAAGTAATGGTTTCGTGTGCGCCAAATAGAACCGGCGACCAAAATAGGGTTTCCAAGCGATACGCACCACCACGAAGGACTCCTATTGAGCGGTTGGCATCCAGCATGAAGAACCCAGCGCACGGCATATGAAAGCCGAGACGGGCTCTCACCGCGCGACCCCAATTGGAAACCCTCCCTCAACAAAGAGAGAAAAACCGCTCTGTGCGCCACCGAAAATGGAATTGTCACTAATGTTTATTGCCGCACGGATAGCAGTTCCCACGTGGCATGCGCCCCAAGTCGCGTCGCCGTAGTGTCATAATCCGGAGTGGAAATCGTTTCCCTGCGCATGGGCCTTCTGCGCTCATTACACTGAAATGGGATTAGTCCGTTTGTTGGCCGTCGACCGACGGGGTAAAGTGTATTTATTTGATTGCTGAATGAGACTTTGCTGGCAAAGAGAGCTCAATAAGGGGGTTTGTATTGGAAGCTAAAGAAGTTGGCAAACTCGTTAGACGTTGGAGAGAGAGAGTGAGTCACGATGATTAAGCGTAATCGCTTGTTATTGATACGCTGTACATGAAAGAAATGTTCAAGTTAACGGAAAAGCAGTTTTGGACATTAATTATTTCGAAATGTGTTGCATTTATTATCATTAAGGAGGGAAACATGAAGAAAGAACGGCTGTTTAAATAAAACTCTTTGTTTTGAGGAGAATTTAACAACAGTGTGTTTAATAAGACTATTCAATGCAAGTAGTATCAAAGTTAATACAAGCTAATTATGGAATATGCGTCAGTTACATGGAATCCAACCCTAGAATCGACTAGAATCGTTACTAAAATCGACAGGCTAGAACTTACTTACATACTTATCCGGCGCTATAACCGCTCCGCAGTCTTGACCTGCTGCAGCAGTCCTCTGAACATGTGGACGGCCTAAAAGGACTTTACGGGCTGGGTCGTCCGGTGCCAATCTCATGACGACAGTGAGGTCGTCGTCTCATACTCAACTCATCGAGTCCTTCTAACATCTATTCATTTATGCACCTTCCAGATGTCTAAAATCTCGACAATTTTTAACCACGGATCGTTCACGTCTTTATTGTTCTAGCGACCCAAATATACTAATGTCCAACAAGTTTAATAACGATTTCAATGTTGTTAAGCTTTGGTTTGTCCACATTTCTGCGTAATTGAGAAGAATTGTACGTTTGTTGTAAAATCCAATTAGGCTAACGTATAGTTATTAAGCTTTAAGGTTGAATGCTACGGAAGCCAGTTTCGATAAAGTATAATAATATAAAATATCAAATTCAAGCTTCCAGTAATTGTGTATTCTTTAATCGGATATCTTACACAAATTCTTCTTCATTTCGGAGAACTCAAATAGAGAGGTGGAGTTACTAGACCGCAAGATTAGTCAGGATTGCAGTTTTAGAGCTCCAAGTTAGAGATGCTTCAAGAACTTATTTCAGAATTATTATAAAAAAGGAATTGTTTTCAGGAAAATTGGGCGATGTAATTCGAACATCTGAATTCAAATTGAAGCGAATCTTCTGCACCATTCGATGATCAACTTTCCGCCTAACAACACCTTTTGACAAGCTGTCAAACTTTGCGCGATCTTAACGATATGCCCGGGTGAGGACGTGGCATAAACTTCGCCGTCCCTAAAACTGCATCCCACTAACGAGCGTGTGCTGCTGCTGCTACTCATCATTACAACCATCTTCCGAACGCACCTTGAACACGCAGTACAACACGAGACGCCACACTTTCTTCCAGCCTGTCCGGTGGAAAGCAAACGGCTGAAGGTGTCCACAAAAAGGGGGTTGAATCCTTTTACGGTCATGGTCACACTTCGGCTTACATCTTTATGAGAAATCGTACCGTTGCGGAATAATAATCGACAAAGCAGGATGACAGGTAGGCACGCGGGCAGGCAGGGTGGACGGAGACGGGGAGGGGGAAGAAAAAGACATCCAAAGTGCGAGGATTTACTGTAGAAGGAAGCAATTGGATCTTCTTCACGGAACTTCACGATCAAGATCGTACGCGACGGGAGTATCGCAACTCATCGTCACATCTGTTGGCAGAAAAAAAAAACTTCAACTCTTTGATGCTTGGAGGTGAGTTATGGAGAGCTTAGGAGCAGCGCCAATACAGCCAATTATCAGGAAAGGCCAAACGGGAAGAGGCAAACGATGGCGAAAAAGAAAACTTCCCGTTGAGAGGGTCAAGGGCAATACCTTTCTTCCAATCATCCAGTAAGTCGAAGTCATCTGTACGCGATGGATTGCATCATTTTGTGGCAATTTCGTTGCGATTCAATTTTATATGAAATAATTCAAACAGCTTGCGGTTTGGAATCGCTTAGATAAAGGTGTACAATCGTATGCAACAATTACTGCATTTATTCGCCACCTCTTTCACGGTGGTTTACATTCAAGTACGGTTTATAATTGCCTTCGAAAGGGAGTTGACGTTTACATTCATGTAAAATGCATCTTACATCGGTAGCGTTGTGTCTGTGGTGGCACATGTGCCGCCACCAAAACCTGTCCAGCGAAACAAACACAATTCCGAACAAAGCGAGCGCACATCCGTTCTGCTTTTTAAGAGTGCAAATTAAAAAAAATCGGAAAGATGTACACCCCACACACAGACCTGTGTCCGCGCGGGGAAGTGCATCCGCTGAAGATGATGAATAAAAAAATGCTCGAAGCACGAAGACGCACCAAGCAAAGCAAGATGAATGTGTCGTTAATGCTACCGTGCATATTCCTTTCGGGTGAGCTGGGAGAACCTGAACAGAAAAAAAACACAAAAACGAAACAAGAACACTCCAGCCGCCGGTGATGGTACTCGGTGACTCGAATCGTAGTGCCCTCTTTTTGGGGGCCCTTGGTGTCATATTTGCATGCTCATGCATATGGATCGATCGATCGAACCCTCCCAAGGAAGCAATGGCAGATGAGAAGCGCTCACGTACTGCTGATTTCATCCACACAAAACCAATAACAAAACGCACTCATACACCTTGGCGTGGTGACATTTCCTTTCCGGTTTGAATTGCCAACAAAACACCGGAGAAGCGGCCGCTTATCAAGATGCTTATTATCAACACCTTCGGCAAACGACGCGTTCGGCAAAATATGGGGTGCAATATGCATCGTGCCGAGGATCTTTATGCGTTGGCGACCTCATTTCACGGCTAAAGGTGCTCGAAAGATGAGCAATCCTGCCCCGTTTCGGGAAAGTGTTGGAAGCACCCACACGTGACGGTGCGCGCCATTTTTCCACCGATCGCCAACGCGTTTCCGGTAGCGGAAAACACTCCCGTCCTCACTCAATCAGCTTTTGTATCAGCGGTTGGGTTGGAAAATGCAAACGAGTGAATGCTCCGATTGAAGATGAATTAAATTATTCCATATATACGCACCGTGGAGAACCGTGCGTAGGCAATGTAGAGGCGACTTCTTGGAACTTGAATGCGTTTGAGGTTTTTGGTAGAGAAATGTTTCTAGATTCTTGGAACAGACAGAACACTTTTTAATTATCAACTAATGCATTCGTCACATTCCAATCGCAATGAGAATGGAATTTCCTCGTCCACATTCTGGAGATCAAACCCTTTGTTTCTCAGATACCTCTTTTTCAAACGCTGATTAATTGCCCAAGCCTGTTCCCGACACATCATACAGATTGACGCATCGTCACCTCGCGTGCTGTGTCTTCAAACCCTCCATTGATAGTGATCGACATCAATCAACCAGCTTGGAATCGATCCGGCTTGAACCAGCGTTTCTGAGGAATATCCTCAGGATATAGAATAATGTTTAGATCTCCACAATGAAAACTCCGTCCGAGATGAAATCGTTCGACTGTTTTATTCGCGCTCGTCTGAACGTTGTCCCTGTTCCGGATAAAAAGGTGATTTACTTTTTAGAATAAATTTTCATACATGTTTGTGAATCCTGCTGCAATGCGTTTTGAGCACCGTGGTGCGAGCATCACCGCCTTTCGCCTCCGATATTCAGATTTCCAACGAAAGGGTTTGTTGGTTTGTTTTTTTTTTTATTTGATGCACAACCATGCTCTCCGCTACCTTAAAATAAATACTGCTCTATTACGCCCATATGCTGGACATTATGCAAAGAGGTCTAGAGGCGATTCTCGTCCTTCCTCCCTGGGGACAACGCGCTCGCAAGACGATCGCATTTGCAACAATAATCTGCACACGACACGCCTTGGAAGACTCGAACCATTCCGGCAATAATTTCTGCCGTTGTAAATAGCCGTGCGCGTGAGCCTCGTCATAAGTGGAACCAACCATTCAAATATGCGGCGCAAAGTCAAAACTTACACCCCGAACCCTCCCCTTTTTTGGGTGGGTGTTGAAGGGATATTAACATATTAGTTAATCGCCGGGAACGCGGACACTTCGCGCCGGGGTATCGATCGGTAATAGATGCACATGAATAATAGAATAATATTTTGTTTACACCTTCACCCGCTCCTTTTTGGGGGTGTCTTCCCCCTGGCTCAAAGGAAAGATAAGATTGAACGGGCAAGATTACGCAACGGAAACGGGTTGCGAGTTACTCTTGCGGTGAGACACATTTGTCACGATGATCGCACCGAAAGCAACCCAATGCCTGGACGGGAGGAATAAAAGATGAGCATCACCCTTGCTTTCATTCCTGTCTTCATCTTCCATGTGTTGACCGGTAGCTCCGAATTCGTGTGTTAGCCTAAGGCTCCCTAACACGTCCATATTGGAGATCAATTCATAATGTATCAATGCATCGCATTGGGACGAGTATTAAAACATTGAGCGATACTTTAAAATGGGAACTATCGACTCAATGTAAGGTAGTTTGAAAGTCGCAGCCAGTTTCATCGATCTTAGACATTGTAGCGCTGGTTGTAGTGCTGTCGTTAACCATTCACCAAGATTATGAGAATGGATGTGGAACACTTTGTTTTAGAGATGCATTTCAATGCTACAGCTACACTCGATTTGAGTAGCTACACTAAATTAGCATTAGTCTTTGAAGCTGCAAGTATTTTTTTTAAATCTCCCGAGACTCTCATAACATTATTGGTAAGAAGATTAAATTATGGAAAAAGAATTGCTTAATAAAGGAAAAGGAGTTGCGGTCGAAAATAGTAACAATTGCAACGATACCAAAACTGAGAAAGGATGACAACATTTCATCATACACTAACATAACTCTAATTTGCTCACGACTCCAATTGCTAATGAACCCGGTAAAAGATTATTTTCCGTCCTAAAACGAGTTAAAAGCAATTCTCGAAATTCAGTAGCTGCAGTGAGGACTACTACTATGGCTATTCTACAGATCGGGCAAGAATTTTTGGATAAAATTTCTTCAAAATCAACAATAATCAATGATGAAAAATTATCTAAAGAATAGCTTCAATGACGAGGTTTTAGTTTAATTTCTACAATCCCTAACATAGCAATACGACCTCTAGTTATATTGGTAAAAACTGGAAAAGTTAAAGAGATAGGTAAATATGATGTTCTGTAAAGTTGTGGAGAAAATAAAAGTTTACTCAAATTTCTTGCAATATTTAATATGTTTTGGCAGGGTTGAAAATAGCTCGATGTAACATAACTACAAGGTCACTTACAAAAACTCGTTGTTTCTGATGCAAACCATAATTCTAACATTTGCTAAAAATCGAATTTAATTTAAATGCCTCTCGAATTCTCGTTTCGAATTTTATTTTAATTCTTTTTTTCTGATTTATTGTATTACATACAATTTAATTATAATAACAATTATAGTTGACGACTGTAAACAGTTATACTCTTAAAACATCGAGTCTCTTTTATAAAAGCACTGTTGTTTAACATAATTTTCCATAAAAATATTTTTGTAGAATTAATTAAAAATCAAGGAAAATATTACAAAAAATACGCACAGGGTGGCTTCATCGTTCGGGTTTCCGCTTAGGACCTCCTCTTTCGTCACAGTAGTTTGCACTACTTTCGTCAACCAGAAAAGTTCTTGTGGCATACGCAAGCAACCGCACAAGCGTGCTAGATCACTGACAACAAACTAACCTGCAACAAGCGTTCAGTCAAATGCAGGCCGCTCCTTGAAGCACACCGCTTCCAAATCACCGCGCACGCTAATTCCCGGCGTGAAGGAAAACAATTTATTTAACGCCCAGAACGCCCGTCCCATTTGCGAACCACGGCTCGGCGTCCCATTTTATCGCGCTCGCCTCCCGATCTCGCAGAAAGCCCTCGAAGAAAGCGTTTCTTTACTTTTGCAAACGCGAGAATGGGCGCAAACGCAGCATAAATCACCATTAGATCTAGTACGCGGGTGGGAAAACAGTGAACGCAGCTTTCGAATACGTTTGCCGGTCCGTTCCCGGATCGGATCGAATCGGATCGGTAACGATCCGACGCAGACAAACTTCCATTCGAAAGCCACCGCACGTTCCTGGACTTGCTCGCGATCTCGTGGGTGATCGAGATCGTGTCGAGCTAATAGCTGATTATTACTTTGTAATAAACCGGACAGACTTGCGGTTTACGGAACGCCGGGCGAAAGCACCGGCTCGGATTCTCTCGCTTTTCGCTGGTGATGGGCCGAGGCTTAACCTTTTTATCTCTGCCTGCACCGTGATGATCAGCAACACCCAACACAGCTGACAGGGACCGGCAGGTCACGGGTCAATAATGTTTGATTAATTACGCAAAACGATGAGTTGTGACTTTGCACCGATCGAACGTTCTTGAGACAATGTTGAACGGTGGAACGCGGGTTGCGGGATGGGTCACCTTCTTGTCTACAATTCTTCCGTACACTGGGTGGGCCCTGTCTGCCGCTCGGTAGGGAGTGACGAGCTGACACTGATTGCGTTCCAGGAAGCCTCCAGCCTCCGCGCAACATACGTTTGGCTGGTTGCTGTCTTAATTTTCCGAATTCGCTCACAACCCAACACTCAACACAGTGACCCCGGGGGGAATAGGGTACAAAGATCCCCGCTGCGCCGTATAGGTGCTCGTGTTCTCGATGTCTTCGTCTGCGGAGTGGTCGGACGGGCAGACGGACGACGAAAGTTTCGCCATGTTCGGTGCCATGTGGGTACGGTATGCCGACTTCAACCTGACTTGTCCGGGGGATTTCTAGTTGGCCGCAGGTACACCGCATGCGGTCTGGCAGGGACTATGAATGGAACGACATTTCTCCCAATGCCTCTTAAGAATATGTAAACATATAGCGCTACCTTCTGACCAGACATTGGGAAGAAACTCTGTTGCAGACGTTTTACACCCGTCCGCTTGTAATGTTGGCCAACGTCAAACTTCAAACCGATTAGTGCTTGCTCCAAAATGCCTTCCTCCACAAGTCTAGACATTCGAAACTTTGCCAGAGATCTCACCGAAAAGCATCGCATCTGGACGCCGTTAGATCACCCCTGCTGGTGGCTTGACAAATATTTCGATAAATTGCGATAACTGTGAAATTATAATCACCCACCTGCGTCCGGAGTGGGTCCGCCAACGCCACTCCACTCCCATCATCCGTTCGCACCTTGAGGTCTGGTGGCCTTTGCGCACCTTGCGCCGTGCGCGATCCGCTTATCTTGATGGACCGGATACGCGACCACCGACGGACGCTGAATTCGCTCCAGATTCTGCTGCGCCATGCGGTTGATTGATTGATGGAGACAGTAAACGGGCATAATGCGTGGCGCGATAAGCGTGAAGAGAAATTCACCACCGGGAAAGCCTGTACCTGTTCCTTGGGGAGCAGTACCCGCACGTCGTGGAGCGCTGCTGGATAGTTTTGATAGACCACCTTCACCATTCGGATAATCGGCGTGGTGTGTCTGCTTCCGTCCATGAAATCGGGAGAAAATTCCTCAAGCAGGTGGATCTGTCCGCTGGTCCGCGAGTGTCGATCAGTATCAGTATATTTTCACAAACACTAGCGTTAGTTTGGCCGTGTTTCGTTGTCTCTGATTGTTTGTGTAGTGCGTGAGCGATTAGCAACGCTGTTTGCGGGGAATGGACGTTCGGTTTAAATCCTCGACCCGGACTTGGTTGATGGGCGGAACGAGATGTTGAGTATGGACAACCACCTACATCTTTGTCTAAGAAACGTTTCCGTCCCGGTGACACAGGTAGCAGATACATTCTGGCAGATCGTATCGTACTTTGACACTGAATAGCTTAACCGATCGCCAATTTACGGTTAGAAAGTTGAACAAGGAATTAGTTTCAGAAGCTTGAAATTAATTGTTGCTCCCTATATATTCCAAAACTATCTTTGCAGTACAGTCTTACCACTCCAAAAAAGCTATCTCGAATTATCTGCCCACGGTGAAAGATTAATTCGCGCGATCGCTATCACTGGTGGAAGCTCCCGGTGCGATCGGTCTATTTCGATAACCAATTAAAGAAGCACGGAAGCTTAAGGTTGCTAAATTTGCATACTATTTAGAGCTAGTTCTGCTTCCGCTGGAACGGATGAAACTCGTAAAGAAAACCCTCCACAGTTGTGTGTAATAATTTGTATTCTCGACCTGGAACGATCGGTGATGTTACGCTTGTTTACGCCACGCTCGAGTGACATCGGACATTTCGTAAACATCCTGCCAGACGGCCCCTTTCGGACGCGCAAGGTCCAACGGTTGGTTCTGCCTCGCTCCGGCAACAGGGGAAGATGACAACCGGACAGATTTAAATGGGCACATGTTGCTTCCACCACCGAAGTCCGAAGTCCACCGAGAATGGCACGAACTCTGCGACCTGTTCCGTACAGGCTTGCACTACGACAAGCGTCTGTTACGCTACCTCGGTGCAGGAATATCTCAGCGGAGATGTGATTTTTGTATAATTTAGCTTGCTCCACCTAACCGAACCTATTGGCAGGTTTGTGGTTTGTGGCCACCGTGTCGCAGCTTCATAGGAAACTGTTTTACATTTTTGCCTACTTTAGTTATGCTAATGGCGGTGGAAAGAAAAACCGATTGCGCGAGTTTACTCAGACCCCAGGCCACAATGAAGCCATCAATTGAACGTTCTGCGATGATCAACCTCCGTCCTTGCTGTCCTCAATGGGCGATTGGATCACCGATGCGAGGATTTAAGTACACTTGAACTTTTACCGGGGATTGATTGATTAAAATCAAAATAGATTACGTAAAGCGGGCGAGCGGGAGACTGGACAGCTGGAGATCAACAGCTACTTGTATATGGATACACCTCCGTACCGGACGTTAGCATATACCCGGATCGCAATCGGATTGACTAGAATCAAGTTGCTAACACGCGGTGTTCGCGATACGAATAAAAAAAAAACCCACCTCGATACATCACAAACGTATCACAAAACATTCTAAAAATGCCATGCGCAGTCCTTGAGTTGGACGTCTGGACTGCGGCCGCTCACATGTTCGGATGTTGCTAATCGAACGCGAAAAAGGGCAAGGAGGGTTTGCGCTTTCGTTTGCAATTCAGAGCACAATGCTTAGAGCTATTAAACTTTCATCGAGATCGGTATCAGTGCTTGAATTTTTCGCCCCTCTTTTTTTTCGTCCACAACAATGGCAGCCGGTAAGTATTTGGTGTTTGGGGCGAAAGACACCGGTTCCCCAACGGTGGAAAGAATCGCTGGAAGGTCGTGTTGGAAAACAAACAACCGGCAGGTCGGGAAACGGATAAACAGCAGACGTAACAAGCGCGCACCATAAATATTGAACAGGCCGCAATCAATCGAAGGCAAATGACAACCCCTATGCGGAGGGTAGACCTGAAGGAAGAAGGACTTACCGAACAAGCGTACCAAGCGTTGGCTTATGTTTATCCAAGCGTAATGCGATTCATCACATTGATTTAAATCACCTACCATCAACTCAATCTTTATTACAAGTGCCAGTAATTAGCCTCTAACACACACACACAAGCCACTAGCTCGTTCGTTCCACCTCATCTCATCAGTCATCTTTCCCGCACCGGTAGTAGCTTGTCCGTCTGCTAATTGCTACCGTTTTGCCCTCCTTAGCTGGAGGTAGTCTGAAACGGAGGACGTAGTTGCCGAGGAACATCAGCTACGGAGTTGTTCGGAGTGAAATGTTAAGAACCCGCCTTTCCAACTGGACAAGAGTAGCAGTAGCACTGGGAATACACCCTGTAACTCCACTGTATCCCAGCCTGCGAAGGCAACCATCCTCCGGGTGACGTCTGGAACAAACCGAACCGAGTTGCGCTTGTTGTTTCGATTGGAAGAACATCGCACCAACATACTCCCCGGTCCGGATTGTGCGTCTGTGTGGTAAATCAAGTGTGGTGCGCATTCTGTATCTCCTTCTTCATTGGGTCCGAGCCCGCAACACTGATGGCTATAAATTATGCCCCCTTTCGAAGCCCACGGACTCGAAACGCAACGACAGCGGGCTATAAACAATTCGAAACAATTTAATTATATCGTGCGAAAAAATGGAAAACTGTCACCGCGTGTGTGCCCGCGGAGGAGGAGGAAGAAGACTTTGCTGCTTTGTGCACTTGTGCAGCGGGAACTGTGTCAGGTAGCACACACAGTAACACGCCCGGAACGTCTGCACATCCGGTCCAATCCGATCGCTTCTAAAACCTGCGTCTGCAAAACCCCCACGCAGTAAGTCCAAGACGACAAGTCCAATGCGCGACAATTTGAAAGTTCACTCCTGTGCATAAATAACTTGCAACTCCTTGGGCACTGCTCCCATCGGGAGACATCGACGGCAGACGACGACGACGACACGGCTTGTCTACTGCGATTACTTACGACTCGGTCGGACACACCGGGTGAGCTGTGGAAGCGGAATGCTCCCGGTGACGTGAAAGCGGGAAAAGAGTGGTTTTTGCACGGTGGTTCGCTTCGATGAATATCTAAATTAGCAAGCACGGGTATGAAGCAAGTGGAGTCGTCGCGTTCACGACTCGCGCGTCTGGGCGAGCGAAGCGGAAAAAAAAGTTCTGAAAAAAAGGAGAAGATCCACCTCACACGATTAAGCCGGTGATAATACGGGTAGCAATGGCGAAGTGTGTTTTACATATTTCGCTGTAATTATGCCTTGAGAAAGGGTTCCTTAGTGTACGGTGCATATGCTGTATGTTGGAATCAATGCGCATTACTGGTGCACAGCTGTCCTCGACTGTTGGCAAGTGAAATCGATTTGAAATTCCTCACTAACCGCTTCTATCTTTAGGCAATGGAAATGTGGCACCGAGCTCCGAGAGCAATCGTTTGCATAACCTCAAAACGTGCAACAACAAAAACACAAGGTTTAGACATTGAGACTAGTCGGCAAATAAGTTGGAGACGAGTGTGGGCAAACGAAAATTACCCTCGAAAAAAAAAAAAACCTCCACCAGAAGGTGGCACTTCTCACGATTTGATCGTAAATGGGCAGATAATCGAAAGAAAAAACTGCATTCTCGCTCAAACTGTCCATCGTGGTGACCTCCGGTTGTGATTCCGTTCCCATGTACCGGAGAACTTCAGCAAAGGCGCCTGTGAACGGCGAGTCCGTTGACCATGAACGAATCGGCCGAACGATTATCGGCCCGTTCGGATCGATACCACGCCTGTTGCCCTGTTTTCCGATTCCGATTTTTCCGCCCTGACAACGGGGGTCCCCGGTGAAGATGGCAATTATTGAACCTGACTGCATTGCAAGGTGCATCCTGGAGGCCGCAGGCCGTGTAGTTTTCATGCTCCATTGCATCCGAAATATGAGCCCAAGGGATTAAGCGATACGGGTTGGTGGCGGGAAATTTTATTTATGCGACTGTCTGTGTGCAGCACGTTAATTAAGCAATTATCTTGTACCGTGTGTCGTTGCATACCACACCAGCACCATCGTCGCCTCGGTGTACTCTGTGCGGGATATCGTTTTTCTACGCGCCGGGTACGAACAGTGAAAGTTTTACGTCGACCCTACCCTAATCGGGAATGTTGGATGGGTTTTTCCTCCCGCCGGACGGCTTCGGTACTTGCGTTAGATTACTTTTACCTTGTTTTATTAGACGCACTCCTTCTCCAGGGTGCACAACGGCTCGCATGCAAAAGAGGTTCGCGCACCCATGGTGTCCACCTCGGTGGTCCGCTCCAATGCAATCGGTTGGATTAGGAAGGAAAAATTAATGAAAATATGCAATCCACCTTTACGGCGAATGGTGCCGGCAAACTCGATCGATGCCGATCGGTGCATTATGTGTGTGTGTGTGTGTGTGTGAGTACGAGTGCGCCGGCACCAGACCGGGTGGCACGATTTTTCAATTACTCCACGCTATTTGATCACCGTTTGATCTCCGTTTGCCGAAAACAAACCCAACCAATAGCCAATTGCGTAATTAAAAGCCAATCTGTCTCGTGGGTCGCATGGTGCCCAAAAACGTTCGCGTTATGCGATGGAAAAGCTTCGTGGAAAATCTATGCTGCAAGCTGCACCAACATTATGCACAGGCAGGATTGCTCGTGCCCAGCAGGGTGGCCTCCCTTTCGTCCACTGGCGGAGGTAATGAGAAATTACTTAATTTTGAATTCGAACGAAAAAAGCTGGGTAATCGATTATCTCGACCCATTCGGGGAGGCTTTTGTGTGGTTGTGGGGTTTTATGAGTTGATGGCGGCCGACTCCCCAAAGGCTAAATGACATTTGACCGGCCGGTTGATAGGTTCGGTCCGTACAAAGGGGACAATTTTTATTGATTTTACTACAATGATGCAATGAAATGTGCATTGTCGTAGCACTTGGCACATTAGGAAAGGGTATTATATGTATGTATTAATCATTCTCTATGGATGAAGGCAAATAGATTGTTTTTATGTATAAAAAAGCTTGCCTTTAAAATAATTTTATTTGTTTCTCTTCACATCACCGGGTGAGCTTAGAGCATCGCTTAGCTTTAAAAGCGTGGTAATAAAACAAGCTCAAATCACTCAACGAAAGGTTAACAGCTTGGCAGCGATTGTGTGTTACTCGCATGCCCGATAGGGCACCGGAGCTCAATTTACGATCGTTTAGCAATTGATCAGCCATCAACCGCACCATCCGCACCCATTTTTCACCGTTAGCGGGAAAATGGAATCCTGCACGTGGAAAATGAAAAGTGAAACTAGGAAGTCAGCCACCACTACCACGGCCCAAAACCATTCCAATAAAACATAAATGCCAAAACCGAAGCATGCGAGCATTAATCAAACACGAAACGATGCTGCCCGGCGGGTTTGTGCTCTCGGTGCGGTTCGGTTCCTCCAAACAATTCCGGTTGTCCGTGTGTGTGCAATCTTCAGGAAACCAGCGTTACACCGATACACAGCGGTGTAATCGGTTTCGAAAACCAATTATTACGGACAAGTGATCGGGAATATCGGGATCCCCCGAGTCTCACCTTTCGCGATCGCCACTTCTAATCCCGGTGGCCGGCAAACACGCAAACAGGGTGGATAATTTATCGCAAAACTATTCCACTCCGAGTGCGCACGGTTAATCATCTCATCCCCATAGCGATCGGTCGCGGTTGCTTGCAACACCTGGGGTGGGTCGGATCGGACCATTAATGAAGACAAAAAATTGGAAACAGCGCAACAGGTACCAGGGGCATGAAGGGTGATCTTTCGATTGGCGCCCGATGAATTATAGGGCAGGATGCAATGTGCAGCGGCCCGGAGTTACTGATATTCTTGGGGAGGTACTCGGCTGGTTGTGGAGGAACTCTGCATCGACGGCAAATATTCGTAAAGTGCCACATTCTTCATTAATTCGGCGTGAAAATGACATTTGAATTCGATCTGCATGCTTGTTCAGATTAAAGGGCTAGGCGCTTTCGGGGTAAGTCGTCTATTTTCTCCAAAGTTCAAATTTGATCCATAACTTCAAGGAGAAATCCCAAATTAGTTAATTTTATTTTTAAATTTAGTTTGGTGTTTAAGTACTCATGTCATATAAAAGAAACCCAAATATACATTTCCAAAGATCTCCAAAATCTCCATCAAAGTTATTCTGCACTTCGCAGATCGAAGACCTGACGATCGTCGAAGTCATCCCACCACTCAGGTTTCTTTTATCAGATTCAAGCAGGCCAGGCTCGAGTACTAGTGTTGGCCCCAAGTTTGATGCCACTAGGGGCATCCACAACTGATTTCACTGCCCATCACAGATACAGAAAATTCGGTTCTTAGTTCTTAGTGATAAAAGTTCTTAGTGATAAAAGGCAACTAATTATGGGAAATTGAAATTTTCTGAAATTTGCTGATTATCCGTTTCCGTATTATTCCGTATGGCGACCTCTTCGTGGCATCATAACTAAATTTTCGATCACTGACCACTTTCCTGAACAAATTCACACATCATTATTCTCCAAGTAGGCATTGTGTCCTTATATACATTGCTCTGGACATTCGTTGAAATCTTTTAATTCAATTAATTTTTTCTAATTTTCCGGATTTTAGTTTGGAGTTTTTAATTTTTTTCCCCAAAATCTTCTTTGGACAAAAAGGAACAAATCATCCGAAGACATCGTCCAAATTGGTCTAACCGTTCATTGAGCTTTGGGCAAGACAAACAAACAAATGTTATTATTTTGTGTGTCTTGCCCATTTTTATATAATTCCTCTTTTTCTACGCATAACCTTAACTTTTTCGGACGAATTTTCCTCAACTAACGATCATAAATCATTCGCAGTGTCGGGAGATATTTAATTAAACATGAAATTGCGACCAACTAAACTAATAACCCACTAACTTATTTCCTAAGCTCCAGGGAATATGACAAAAAAAAACCCATCTGGATCTTACAGTCACTCCCTTTTGGTTTTGATTTTGACATATCTGGACAAACACCTTTTTCCTACTGCCTGTAGTACTGCCTGACTGCATCAAACCAATCAACACGCCCGTCTATTTGTAGATCGTTCAAAATTCGTTCGCGATCCTCAAAAGCGGCACCGGAGAGCATTGCGATATTCATCAAAGTCGCCTCCAGCACCACGCCAGTACGGCCGATGCGGTGAAGGTGCAGAAAGGAAAATATTTTCCTAAGATCTCAATCTCGTATGATAATTTAATTCAGTCAATTTATATCCACTCGTTCACCCCGGCTAGTGTCGCCACCAGCCCGGGCGATGAGATCGGTTAATGCTTCGCCGGTTGGCTACAATGGGCCACTAGCAATGGCTATTTATTAACCGAAAAATAAACCCCGCACCGAACCGGGGGCGGGAGCCGGGAATCGAACGGGTGATAAATGATTACCGCGATCGATACGTGTCGGTTTGGGCCCGGCGGGCGCGTTCCACGCAATGCGGTTCTCGACGAAAAGGAAAATGGGTTGCCGGTGCGTGACACGGTTGCCCCCGGTTGCGCTAATGATCATTGGGACGGGTGGCTTGCGTTCTGTTTCTTATTTTTTTCCTTGCTGCCCGGTTGTAGCATTGTTGCAACTCCTTTCGTTTTACTTTCGAACAAAACGTCAGGTGGAATGATGAAATGGATGGAAAATGTTTGGAATGCTCAGCATGTATTTTTTTTTCTTTCCATCTCTCTCCGGTCCGATTTTGTAGACGGGTCCAAATGTCGAGCGCTTCGAGTGAAGTGGATTGAATTTTCAAACTGAATGAAATCATCATCATCACCCCATTCGGACGGCCGCACAATGATGCATGATACTTTAACATTTTCGCTTATCCTGCAATCAGCACTCATTGATTTATGCTGCCCGTATGTGCACCGGTCGCTAACGGGGACGGTATCTTACCGATTTGCTGTCGTTATGTTTTGGGTTTTTTTTTTGCTTTACTTTTGGAGAAATTCTTCAAAATATCAAACCACCGATTATCGGCTAAACGCGATCAGAGTTGCCCAACATCCCGCTCCGTCGGTAGATCAGCTGATCGCTGATCGGGAGGATTAGCATAAATATGTTAAACTTCCCGATATTTGATTCATCTCGATCGCCGACAGCTCTTAATTGATGAGTGATCGAAACCGAAGAGGACAGTAAGATAGGGCGTATAATGTCCGCCACGGTTCGAAACCGCATCGGATCGAAATTCGTCCGACACTCGATGACAGATTGCTGGAATCCGTTCGATCGTAAATCGAAGATCGTCCAAGCTGCGAGCGCCTAGCATCGGCGAGGAAGAGCATACCAGCGGGAGCAAAAACACACGACTGATAATGAAATTCAAATCACGATAAGAACGCCAATAAATATTGATCTTCCCGTTTTTGGCTGGCACGGTAATTGGTCGGACTTAGCAGGATTTATGAGACATCGGTAAGCGTTTGGACGTATTGGCTGGGAACAGTACCGAATCGCGTTCCGTTCGTTCCGGTTATGTTAAGGGGGTTTTTTGGTAGCTAGGATGCTTAGCGTTGTATAAATTTGTCCGCTAACAGTTGATGAAAAGTGTGAGCTCCGTGAAAAGCTTACGGCTCGCACGCTGAAAACCGCGTAATGCCGGATGCAAACCATTTTTTTTCTTAAAGGTTCTTCCAGGGGGTGGTCCTGGAAAGCAAGTGGCGCCGGGACGAACGGGAGGACATTTAAAACGATTAAAGGCAAACAACGTGAACCCGAATCCTATTACCATAAGCTGCACGAATCAGCTCGAAATTTGCCGTTAAAATTAATGGGCAGCATAAACTCTGGACTTACGCACGTGGACACGGTGACTCGTGGACGCAAACGGTGGCTTATCCGCGGGTCCAAAACAACAAATGATTATCTCCCATTTGTTGATGCGTTGTTTTTCGAACAGGATCTTCGGCTGGCGAGGTTTTATGTGCATCTGATTGGCGAGTCTGGCGAACGGTGATCGTAACGGGACACTCGCTGACTGGGGGAGTATGTTTAATGCAAACAGTCCAGCAATTCCAAACGTCACTGTCCCCATGAAAACTCCATAGCGCACAACGAACTCTCGTAACAGGACATTCAGCCAGGCACTGAAATGTAAAGTGAAACGGTGCTTATCAGTCGTCGGGTTTGCATATTTCACGGACTTGCAGATAAGCTGCCTGCCAGACCTGAAACCGTACCTCGATTTCAAGGATAAATTCCGGCACACGATCGGCACGGCTCCACTGTTTGGGTGCAAGTGCCCAACAGGACAGGCTGCCAACCTCAGACGAACGGAACAGGTATTAGACTTTCATGGAGTAAACTCACCCTCGCCCAGAGCATCCCTTTACCGAAACCATCCACGGATATCCTCACCGGGTTCGTTCTAGGCGGTTCGTCCGATTGCGAGGGCGTCTGAGCTTGGCGCGTGACTGCATCCATAGCCGGCACAGCACAAACCTCTTCGGGGGCGAGGGCTCGTGATCGCCGATTCTGAGGCACCGTTTTGCGTACGCGCGCCCTAATCGGATGCGGCACGGACGCATCTCATAGAATATGCGCGCGGGTGTCGAACCGTCCCAGAGGGTGGCATAATTTGGCGTTCGCCGTCTTCACTTGGACGGGTGAGCAATGCGCTTTTTCGAATGCATACGAAGCGCTACTCTGAGATTCAATTAGCAGCGTCCCGTAACGGGATCGAGACGTTCTGCGAGGTTGCGTCAACCGGAGCCCTTCCGATTGGTGGATCACCGCGCGCTGCTCCATTAAATACCTCCATGGCAACTAGGGAGTTGACGCCGGTGATACACGTATCCCCTTCGAAGGGCATGTGAAGATAAGGAGGAGAAGAAAATCACCAACACGATACGTACACCAGCGTACGGAATAATGGAAAAAAAAACCCCTTTTTAGCGATTCACACAAACGCGGCGAGTACGTGGCGTTGTGCCAGATAGGCAAGCGCGATTTATGCCCATATCCTGCAGCCATTTGCATAAAAATCTCCGACGCAATTAGTTCTTCCAAAAGGTACCGCGTCCTAACCCGGCGCTACCACTCTATCGATGATCAACGGGGCGGCTCCATGGGCGGCGGCCCGGCATACAAGGCGAAGAAGGATCGCTCGCGATACTCAAAAGCGCCAGCTGAAAGTGCGACTTAAACTAGCCGACGCGCTTATCTGCTGTGCTATGGGATAATTAATTAGAGCGAAATGCTGCAGTTCGAGTGGAGTTATGAGTAGGTGAAAAAGGGTCCGTCTAAAGGTCCCTAGCACCCTAGCGTACCAACAGCGTTTACTTGAAGAATTAATTTTCTTTCGCAGCTTGGGCGCTCGAGATGATAAAATCGTTTCTTCCGTCAGGTCACCGCCATTGACCCGTTTGTGCTGAAGGCGTAGGATGCCGCTTTTTGCACTGTGTGTCTGTTTTAGGTGTTCACTCGTTCTCTCCCAATGACAACTCTTTACCAACGGCGCAAATAGGTGAGTCTCACTTCCAAAGTGTCGTTGGTCAGTTTGGGGTAGGAACATTGACCCCTCCCCCCCGTCCAGGCATACCATTTTGAGGTGATTATTGGGCACGTGCAGAAATGGTAGTTAAGACTGTTGTGTCATTATCGCGGCCCAAAGGGACTTTGCAGCCAGCGACGAAAAATCGTTGAATCGAATCTTTCTCCATATTCACGCCTTGGGCGGTACCCATTTTCCTGACCTATTGCACTCTTTCTCCAGTAAATGAATCGTGGCATCTCGTTTATTACTGTCTTTATGCAAAAAAAGAAACAATGAGGAAAAGGCGTTGGTTCCGTGACCAGGATTCGAATGAATATTTCTAACGAAGATATTAGTTTGCAAAATTGATGACGTGACCAGGATATATTCATAATTCAGACTGATAAATGTGATGACCCTCTATGCCTTAAATCTTAATACAAATGACTTGTTCGTGTTAGCCTTGAGTATAGCTCTATAATTTGGTTTTAAAATTTACCAGAATCGCTTGGTTATTTAAACGTAATTTAATTTTGTTGTTCAATTTCGGCGACATCAGTTCAGTTAATATGGACTTAAATTAAGTTTGTCCTAGAAGCAGGATAATTCATACTTAAAATACATAAATAAATTAATTTGCTCTTTTCCCAAATAAAACAGAAGAATATTGAAAGGTAAATAGTTCTGCTTCAAGTAAGGAGAATTTTTATACAATTTACAATAAAATGCAAAGGAACGATCTACATTATCAATATTCCTATTTCCAATTCACCCAACGTTTCGTGGAGCGGCCTTATTTGCCCTTTCATGCTCGATGCATTTAGGTATGTTATTCTCAACAGCTCTCTATCTATCTTTCGCCAAACAACAAACACAAAAAAGCAACAACCATGCAGCAAAACAAAACGTTGCACATTTATTGCACCTTTTTCGAGCGGTATAGCAAACGCGTACGATCAGACAAAACGGCAGCCGTGCGGAAAGATCGTGCGTTTTTTCGTGCGTGATTTCGCGCTCAGCAATGCCCGATTTGGGAAAGTGCAAATAAACACATTATCGCAAATTAATTCAAATTTATTGCCGTTCACTTTCTGGCGTGCGCGCGCTCGCCCGTTTTCGTTCGCGGCCATGTTTGTGGTTGGGTGAAGGTGGTAGAATTTGGTTGTGCCACCAGATGGCAGGTGAAACGACGGTATGTATGATCGATTTTCAAATGGTTTTTGTTTACCGTTTGCTATCGCAAAAATGTACACAAACACACACAGAAAAAAAGATGTATTTTACCCTTTTACGTTTGTTTATGGAATCGAACGATCAGGTTACTGCCGCAACCTGCCGCGCGATTCGGCGGAACGTCTTTGCGAACCTTTCAGCTGACCCGAGTGAAGCGAGACATTCGAAACCCGCGCGACCCAGCGAAAGAAGAATGGAAGATGCCAGCCCGATAACACCCATCGCCGGGATCCTTCACGTGGGTCTCCCTGCACCGTGTATTATCGTCATTTTATTATGCAATTATAATAAAACATCGTCGTCTACTGCCGGCGAGGGTTTGCACTCCCTCGTAACCGAATCTCGCTGTCAGCTCCGGGCGCAACAACGCTGGCCCCGATATCTGACAGTACTAATGCGGGGTCATCTGCGCGTTTCGTGTTGTGGTTTGTCGTTGGCAGTGCTCACCATTACAAGATCACAGATTGCCGTTTTCCGATCTGGATCCAAAAATGCCGAAAAGAAGATCCGCTTCGTAGCGCACCGGGCGATGCTGTTCCGAGGCGATGGTGTATTCAAAATAGACCGTTTGCAAGCTACGCCGGCGTGCTTGGAATCGACCACACGACTTTGCCACTTTACCGAAATGGTGGCTATGGTATCGCACCGGCCGCCGCAACCGGTAAACAACAAAACAAACCTCGAACGCGACGGTGGGCAATAATGAAACCTGATCATAGCTTCCAGATAAATGATGAATACGAAAAACCTCGCCCGCGCACTACGCCGACCACCCGACCTGCGACCGAACAAAATGGCCAAACCGTTTCGGACAGATCAGTCACCGTGGATGCTTCTGAAGCACTCCAAACCATACGGGACGTACGGGAGTCGTTTCGGGCGAAACAATTAATGGCTCAACCGTGCGGTCATCGTCCAGACCGCAACCGTATTGTTTTCCATGAATTTATATTAATACATTTAAGTCCGCTTGAAAACGTCCACGAGGGCAGTAAAATAAATTCTCCCAGTCCCATAAAGTCACCGTTCCACGCGGGCCCCAGTGTTTATGCTGTTCCTCAGCTTCTGGAACATCTCCCGAACGGTCCGGTGGCATCCAAAACTCCCTAGCTGCCAGCTTTGTCTGGTGAACTTGCTGAACTAGCGCGAGGTGAATGTTCGCAGTTCGTCAGAAGTTGTCAATACACCTGGGACGTGCGGCAGGTATGCGCCACAAGTGTCAGCCGCCTAGTGATCGAGTGGATTTTTGCATATAAACAACCACATTAAGACCGGACCTCGGCAGAGTCCTTGGTGGTACGATGCTCAGAACCTCCCCGATACCATCGGGAGCGTTTGTGCTTTAGAATTCAAGTTCAGTTCCCGCAGATCATATCGATCATCTTCCGAACTGGACGGTTCGTGCCGCATGGCGTCGTTGAGCAATGTGACGTGCCTGCACCCGCCGGCCAAATTGCCTTTAACGACCCTGAACTTGTAAAATCACTATCCACAAACGCGCTCTGTGTACTCGGTGTACTCGTCTAATAGCTCGACAAATGGTCACGCCGAGATGTGTACCGTACCATTACCCCGAAGAACAGGATCGCTGCGTGTGTTAGTTTTTTTTTATGGTATTCCAAATCCACTCCGAACGCTATTTTTATAGGCAATAAAACATTTCTGAGTGATTGATTTTCTTTTTCCGTGAGGGGGCGCGCGCTCACACTTGCGCTTGCACTTAGACGAGAATGCGCACCAATGGATCTATTGTTTTAGCCGTTACCTATTTTGGGGTTACCATCCCACCCGTACCTTCGATAGATGCTGTAGGCCGGGTGTGTGTGTGTGCCCTTTTCCAACATCAAATTGTTACTTCGTGTGTCGTAAATTTTGTGGATCACTTTTCTCTGTCGCCGCTACAGGACAAGATGCACACGAGGCGCATTTCAAAGCAAAGGGTTGTCCTTCAAAACTGCGAAAACCCCTTGACACGTGACGGAACCTCAGACGGTACGGGGCCGGTGATTTGCATGTGCGCTTTTCCGATCGCCAAGTTCAATATCGGCCGCCATTCTTGTGCTGGCGGGGTGTAAATGATGCAAATCCTAACAAAGCGAGGCCAAATCCACGGCACGCCGGCGATTACCGCACATTGTTCGAACCGAAGAATACACTCCATTCGGATGGGTGCATTCAATCGCACGCCCGCTAATGATGCAACATAAATCACTCGCTTGCCGTTGAGTGAACGGGTGGAAAAATGCGATCATTTAGAACGCGATGACCTGAAAGAAAAGGGCCCGTAAAGGGAACTAGAACTACGGCTAGAATGTCCCACCGATTTCGACAGGCGTGTAACTATTGTCAGGCTCATCGACGACAGAGGGCGCCCGGGGAAGATCCCATGATTTATTCATGCCTGCGTCAACGCATCCTGGTCACGGCACCAAACGCCGTAGATGCGTGCGTCACTAATGGATGGTCGCATAATGTCTCCATGCAGCGGCACCGGATGGTACCGCTGCGAGAGCCCGGATTTGCATGCTTTCCGGTACGATTCCAGGCGCGCAGTTGATTAAATTCAATCGAATGCTCCATTCTTTTGCACCGCGTATTGTGTCACGCGGCCACTCGCTCTGGTTTGCGCTGTCAACGTCGTCCGAGTCGTGGGGCACTCGGTCCCGATTGCAGCCCCCTTTTACGCGGTTAATAACAAATTGATTAACTGCATACATTTCCCTCAAGCGGCCTGGCTTCACCGTGGCCGTTGTTTTCACTTGTCGCTTTTCCGCTTTCCACGGCGTGTGCACGATTGTCCCGCGTTGCCTTTATTTGCTTCCACGTGTTTCGTCGATCGACAGCTTCCAGTTTCATCAGTGTGGGGTGTTTTTTTTTTCGCTTGTTGTACCATTACCTATTGCTAGATGTCACCGTACAGCCGACCGGGTGAATTGAATGCTCAACTTCAACTTCAGATACTGTGCGATCAGTGTGACAAACAAGAAAATGAAACGAAATGCACGCCGCAAACAACGAAGCAGAGCATTTCTTTCGTTTTTTTTTTTATTTTCGTCTGTGCAGCTCGTTCGTTTCGTGCTGGCGGGTTCCCGGGGGCGTATTGGGGCCGTGAGGTAATACATAAATAAATGTCACATTTGCGACACAACTGCATAAAATGGACAGGACGGATACTATTTTGCCCGAGTTCTTTTTGCACCGTGCGTCAACCGGACAGGCCGTGGCTACAAGGTGCTAACTAGCAACGAGATGTCTATTTTGTTCGCTTCCTTTCGTCCGCGAATCAATGGAGACGATCGGAACAATTGGAGCGATCGACACACACCGTTGGGGAAATGCTAACAGGGATCACTGTTTGTTCTTGCTTTTTATCTCTTGGATTTTCTTCGTTTTTATTTTATCGGGGTTTTTTCCTATTCCTTTTAAGGTTAATTGATTTGTCTTGGATTGAAAAGTCCTCATTTTTTTTAATCAACCAATCAAGTTTTATTATATCAGAACTTTTGTTAAATAAAAATATTTAATTATGAAGCTTCCAGCTCTTTATATCAGGTATTCCATCCAAAACCTCCCATAACCACAGTTCAATACTTAACACTCAATGCCTATCCATGCTATGTTCCTGTGTGTCCAACTACTGTCCCCACGTGTCATACGGGGCAACCGGTAAGCAACCGTAGGTGCCCATAAATTAAAATTAGTTCCGATGTTATGCGCAACTTAATGACATGCAGCAGGTGTTCATCGACGTGACTACATCCAATCCGGAACGCACTCGCAGACGGAACGACTCGTGCACGACTTTGACCGCGACACACCGCGGTAGACACTCGCGCAAATGAACATTCCAGTTGACGACCACCGTTCGATGGGCTGTTGGAAACATAAAGCTCACACACACACACACTGCCCAGGTGAGGTGTTTCCGTCGGTGGACACTTTCTGACCCCGACCACAGCCACGAGTAGCATAAAAATCTAGCAGTGTGGCAATTCATGGGTCAAGTGCGAGGCTATCCGACCGCGAGTTGTCACTTGTTTTGAGTAACTTCAATACGGCATGATCTTCACCTTACCCACCCAACAGCAACAAGGATCATACGGTGCAATGTTTGAACTACGCCACCTCCAGTTCCGGTAGCTCAGCTTGCACTTCGTCGGACATTAACCTTGAAGTGCGTTAAATTATCATCTCCACCATGTTCCTTTTTCACTCAGCGCCATCGTTTGTCATCGTTATGTCAAACGCGCCAACAGCCATTCACAGCGTTTGATCAGTGCCGAACTCAATCAACGGGTGATTACAGATGTTTCTCCTCTTTGGAAAATAGCAGCAGGAAAAATGGAGCAAAACGAAGCGTAAACTCTTCCTGCCACATCCTACACGGCAGTAGCGGTTGATTAAATTATAGGTGCAGATAATCGTTTAGATTAAATATCAATAAAAATCGATCGACTTATCGCAGAGCATCTACCTGGCATCCCGGCCGTACGGGACAGTGTTTTGCACCAGAAAAAGGCACCCGTACCCAGGCATTACGATCGTGATGTTTTCCTCCCCGGAGCGAAAATGCGCAACGGCGGGAACATTTCTTCACATCCTCCGCTCATTGAGTGTGGTTCATTTTCTAATGAAATGATCCTTCACAACAAGTACGTATTAAATTACGCTTTGCGCGTTTTTCGCTGCGACCGAAGCGATGGGAACAGGTAGATCGTGCTTGGGAAGATTTCTAGCAAATGCATCGAACAGATAGCATCTATAGCTGGAATCGTCTCAAACCTTTGCTCCTTTATATGACATAATTATGAATGTATTAGAAACACATACATAATCTTGTTCAATATTTAAAATAAAGTAAACAACTCCCTTTTCCAACTCACTAAAAACATAAATAATAAAATTTTGATTTAATAATATATTGGATATTTTTGTTTGTGTTGGATATTGGAAGATTTGGATTGGGAACTCTAAACTACATTTTTGAGTCTACTTTTTTCAAAATAAAATCATAACTCTTACTTCACACGGATTAAGTTCTACGACTTCAATTCGTAGCCACATCCGAAAAAACACAATCAGCTCACCTTGGATAAAATTGTCTCATCGAAAGGCTGCGCGAAAGTTACCGCTTTTCCAACGCGCTCGTCAAACACCCAGGACGATCCGCAACCGCAAGCATGATGCGCTTCCCAGCGGGCGGAACACAACTCCAACTGGGTGTCCATTTTCCTGCTCTACCTTGCGCACACCTTTTCTTCCTCGTGCAGTGCTGTTGCCCGATGAGCGATCAGTTACGAAGTCGATGCTCTAGTCAGTAATTGCTCAATAAAAACCGACCGATCTGTCGTTTGCCTGTGCGAAAAGCGGTTACTGCTTGGTCGTTTGTGCCTCGCGAACTCGCCCGGCACCGAAAAGGGGGCACGATTCATTACCGGTGGGTGCTAGGGTTAAGAGCTTCCAGGGAAGCGATCGATCGAGAGTTTGCGATAGCTTTTTAATAGCCGTCATCAAAAAAAAAAACTCAACAGAAGTGCAGAATTTTCACACAATGTACTCACAATACGGTGCCCATGTTTTTGTGGTTGATGGGCGCGTGAACATCCTTTGAAATGTGTTTTTGGTTTCTGTCGGGTGACTACGCTTTGGTGTGATAAGAGTGGAAGGTGATTTTTACTACTGTTTTAAGTTTTCCTCGGGAGCGATACTTTGTTGACGTTTTTAAATTGCCCCTCTTGGCATCGATTCGGGACGATCGGTTCACAGTGGGATCGGATTCACAGTTCACCGACCTGATGCCCACTGGGTGAAGATGCACTTGATGACGTTGCAACACTGCCCAGTTGAAACAATATTTTCTTTCGCCACTTGGGCCAGAAGGGGCGTTCGGAACGCATCCGACTAATAAGTACACATTGGCAGTACCGATTGGATCGGGGTTCCGATCTGGTACGCGTACCTGCAAGGTACCTGTGCCGCGTAACGAGATCGACAAAGACAATCGACAACCGTCGGACGGAGAACAGAACATTCTGCAGCCGCAGACAGGGCGACTCAATCATGTTGATGCTGTTTGACAGCTGCAGCAAAGCGTGCAGCGCAACGTAGGGTCCGGTGCAAGTCCTCTTTTTTTTCGCTCGACGATGATGAGGCGTTCTTAACGAAATAATAATACAGTTTACCAGGGCTATTAATATTCCCACTCTGCACCATCTTCTCCAGCCCTGCCCAGACTGACGAAGGAAGACACTCATTCCAGCTAACTAAAGCTGGAAGAAGACGCGCGCGTGTGTGTGTGCCTGTTTGCAGATTGTAGTCTAATATTTATCTTGCTTTTCACCTGAAGAACCGATCGTCTTCTGCTCTCCGGTTGACGTGTGAGCCGTGCAAATTGAATTCGATGAGGTGAGTTATAGGTGATTATTGCCATTACCGCAACGACTGTGTAGTCTTCCCCCCGTGTGTGTGTGTGTGTGTGTGCATGTCAAGTGGGGAAAAATGTGCACCCATCCCAGCCAGCGGGAGAATACCATTCCGGAATGACAGCTACTTAGGAGTATTGATTATCAGTGCAGCACAACGCGCGACCAAGTGGAGTGAACGTCGAAAGCTCTACAAAAGCGCGGACAGTCGTGCCCGTCCTTACACACCACGCACGCACTTGTTCGCTCCCGGTAACGCTCCACTTGAGCGGTCAAAGCTCGGCATTCTTGGCGACCACCTCCTTCTGCTCCTCCAACAAAGGAAGGTGCACGGATGATTAGAAACCGCGTACTTCACCGGTACTGTGACCGAAACGCACCGAAAAGGACCCACAGGTAACGACGACGTCTAATTTAATGATCGCTGGGTGCAAATTTACACCTCGCGCAGGCTAAGGGACGCACCGGTCGCCCTTAGGATAAATGCTCCGCAAAGGCAGGCGAGAAAGTGTATGCAACATCAGGCGCGGGGCTAGATATCTATGCGCTTGCTTTGCATACAAGAGCCGCAGTCAGGGAAAGAGAACCTCCATTAGTACCAATCTTTTGAATAGGATCGTTTGTCAAGCTGATAATGGTAATTGAGTAACCTGGAGCGTTTCACACGTTTCCTTCGCGTTTGCTGCCACATGCACGGATGCTGGTAAGATGGAAAGAAAGACACCTTCCTTTTGCTGCTATCTGGGGTTTTTTCCTTTTTTCTACGATTTTATGAATTTTCTTACCAAACGACGTCTTTAATGAGGTTTTTTTTTTTGCTCGTGGTTGCGGTTAAACGCTGGCGACATTATTAATGTTTTCTAAGTAATTACTATGGAATTGTTTTTAACTAGAAAAGTGGCAAATTTTATTCAGATTCAGCTGAATCTGAATGAACCTTTGAAACGAAAATATCCCTCTGAATCTCCAATGTGCAGGCTCATGAATCTGTCAATACTCTTGAATGTTAAACACTTCAAAATCCGTGAAGATTTTCGATTTTATAAATATTTTTGAAACCCTCCAGTTTTATGATTCTTCAAACAATTCTTGTAGTATTGTGTGCCTCAGTTGATTACAATCTGTCCTTTGGAAGGTTTCTAATATGAGTCATATAAATATGCACAAAAGATTGAAAAGCATACATCCGAAAGGAAAATCTAAAATGGTCTTAAATTATTATTTGTCAGACGAAGGACGATAAAATATCTTGCAGACCATACGGGAAATAAGTTATGAGGCCTTCCAACGGTAAACAGGCGTTCTACTTGATCTTATATCTGACGATGGAATTCGAGAGTAGAGCGTTGCACACATGTTTAAAGATATTCCCTAAATCTACAGCTTCATTGAATTAAACTAAATCTGAACAGTAAAACGAGAGGAAAATTATGCTGTGCTAGCGTCTACTATGAGTGCCTCTGTGCAGATCTGGGATTAAAGTAAAACACTTACACAAAAAATGTTTTAGAATGTCCTTTTTTATACTTTTTTTAATGAAAAAAATTATTTTGTAACGGTTCTGGTAAAAAAGTGTTTTCCAAATCCATTAATCATACAAAACATTCGGTTTCACCCCAAATCATCTCAGTCATGACGCACAAATATCATATTTTAGCGCTTTGTTTTATAGCCAGGGAGAATAGGTCACGCACCTATCTGTCCAATCAAAAAGAAAGCTTCGGCTATCTGCCTATCATTAGATACCGATCGCTAACCAATGTCACGCCAGAAAGGACAGTTTCACTTCGCAGATCTATGACAAAGCAGTTCTGCTGCTCGCTGATGCCCATGCGGATCAATCTCTTGCGCTACCTCGATATTGCCGAAAATCACGCCACCATAAACACACCGCGGCTAATCTTTCAAAGCATCGCTCCGAAAATCGCTTGATTTGCTGCACAGAACCTACCTCCGGCATCTATCTCGACGTCCCGATCCGTTTTACCCTGGCCAGCCGGAGATAAGTTCACGCCGGCCACAATCAAGCCATTTTACGCGAGCCTAAGGTCACCAAATCACCCTCCAAATCGGTGAAACCTTGCGTCAAATCAACGAATCAGGTTGAGCTCGTTTTTTTGTGTCTTCCTTGGATCCGGGCGCTACACTATCACGCGATTTATGAGTTCCCTCCTGACGTGGTTTGATCCATCGCAAAACCATTTGCTGCGAAGATACCGCACGCTCGCACGAACTGACCGCAAAGCACCAGATCGTCGCCAGTAGGGGCGGCGATAAAAACAAAACAAGAAAGCCTCTTCATAATTTTTGGCAACTAGATAAAAATCTTTACTTCCCATCGAAAGGAGCGAGGAGGTCGTTGGAAACCAGGGGGAGGAACTCGCACACCCTTGGGTACGGGTATCGACCTCGTTTTCTTGGGACCTTTATCTCAAGGTGCTCACCGACCGACACCGGGCAACCGGGCTACCCGCAGGGATACGGTTCCGTGATAGGACCTGTGCGGAAGATCACTCCGTGACAGGTTGCGAGACGCTACGTCACAAACATACGGAAGGTTCCACCCGATTCGCGGAAGAGTGTGGACCTCGGGTCGGCATGAAAGTCGCCGCACCGAATGAGCGATGCTCAGGGCATTGTTATAGTTTCTGCAGGTGAAATACCTGCCATTCGGTCGGCGTTGATGTGGGCATAGACAATCAGCGAGATGCTGCGTCGACCAAGGTGAAATAAGAGCACACAAACGCTGTCCCGATTTGGACGATGATGCTGCGAATTGTTTTATGGCAAAGAGATATAAAACTCAACGATTAAATAGGTCACAAGAGTATAGTATCTGCTAGATTTGAATGCGTTGGTTGTGTTGTAGAGAGGAACCAATTTCACGAAGATGTTCACAAGTAGGTAAGCAACTAGTACTCCTCCCAAAAACGAAAGTTAGCCTAACTGCAGCAAGTATCTCGTCTGATCAAACATCGATTTGCGGTAGAGAGAAAATCAATTACTAGCAAACCACATCAAACCGGGCAATTTCTTCTGCCGAAAGCAAACTCTTCCAAGAAATCCCGACCGATCGCATGTGAAAACCCTTCCCAGGCGCTTTGCCTTAAAACGGTTCTGCATGATTGTCCTAAGGCGCAAAACGATCGTCGGGACGGGCGATAAATTTCGAATTCGAATAAATCCAACATCAAAACCGCGCGCTCGTCGGGATACGCTTTTTTGTGCGATGCGAATCACCACTCCCGAAAGGTATAATGGGACGGCGAAAAATGAACCTGTACTCACGATGATCGTACCCCGCACGTCCCACATCCCTTGTTGCCCCACGATTAGAGGGTTCGTTGTCTGGTGCTTCTGCTGCTGTTACCGGTGGTCAGCGATATCAGTTTCATAGACATTGGGAGACACAGCAGTATTGCAGTAGTGTGTGTGTGTGTGTCTTTTCGGCTGCTCTCAAGATGACCAGCAAGAAAAGCTTACCGATTGTTGCTGCCGGTCGCTACAATACCCCCGCGAAGAAGGAAGCAGAAATAATCAAGTTCAAAAACGGGCACTGAAGATGATATTTCTACCGATTCGAGCCCGTTTGTTGGGTTCGTGGGGATATCCATCCCTTGCGGACAAATATGGTCGCAGTCGGATCGTGCACTTTGCATACGAGCTTTGTTTCGAGGGCAAGATTCGAAGATTTGTTTCTTCGGAACCGCGATGACCTCCCGCTGTGTGGGGGAGACCCTTTAACTTGAACTTGAAATCATCCGGCCCCTTCAAGATGAGCTGTCAGCTTTTCGGATGCCTTCTTTTTGCGCTTCAAATCTCATTCTTCTACAGGATAGATACTATACCCTTGGATAACACTGAGACACACCGAAATGGCGCAACTTTTATTCTCATCTTCATTACCCGGTCCCAGCTGGCTAACCTGCCAGCAGACCGACTAACGGTAGAGGCCTTACCGACATCTCACGCATCTCGTGAGCTTCGTCTTGATGTGTTTGGTAACGTTTTCATTTCCCGAAACACCGACTCTACTCACAATTTCTCGTGGCACGCCATCCAGACTTGCACCAATAATGATACTGCCTAATGATAAACATTTCAAAACGTTATGGAAATCGTGTCCCGATTCCGATCGCTGACCGTGAGCATATTTCGGGGGGTTAGACTGGGCGAAACTGCATTATCGGTCAATTATGAACTGTTGGAAATGGACTTGTTAAGTGAGGTGACGAGCGATCGGTGATTGTTGTGGGGTAGTCTATCTGCATCTTGGAGGTATATAGTACTGGTTGGGTCCACATGGGGTAACATAATAGAGATATATAAGGAAAGTCTACCGTTATGGACTGTTTGTCTCATGTTGCATCTTATATAGATGTTGTTACAATTTAATTTCACTCCAGACACAATAATTCACTTATCATTTTTTATTTTAATTCCACAAATTCTAATGGACGACTCAACACCCTATCGTAGCATCAAACCACTCAGTAGCTACACAAACATACTCGTGACCTAGTTCTTATCTGCACGTGACCTAGTACTAATCCAAAACATTGTGCGTAGCATGTGCAACCTCATTAGGCATCGTTTCATAAATCATTCCACCCGACCCGAGCGTGTCACGGAAGCGTTTTCTTCACACAAATCCTACCAACATGCACCGCATAGACACTTTCTAACGATCCGCAACGATCGCAAACTAATAAAAGTAAGGGCCCGCACACGTTCGTCTGTGAGACGGATCCCAATTCTCATGGCAAAGAAAACGTGCTTACGCGGTAACGGATTTTATATCGCTCACGCTCCAGAAGAAGATGCCCCAAGAAGGCGAAAAGTCTCAAACCACGAGCGGGCCCCTTACGTCCGGATATTGGTTTCATTCTTTCTCCTTTAATCGTCCGCGTCTGGTGGCTGGTAAAACCGATCGTTGAATCGGTCTTAAGAGCGTCCTGCTTCGCAAATCGTTTGGATACGGGATCGGGTTTTATGATCTGACCACGGATATGGCTTAGAACACCAAGGGTTTCGATCCAATCATTCGGAGGGCAAGTGCCACGAGGGCACTTAAAATGTGGTCACACGCTACAATGTACGTACGGTGTGGTATGTCGCATCGGTGTACCCGGTTGTAAAACTGCTGTTCACCTCTACGGAACTGTCGCTTCCAGCGAACTCTGCACGCGGCGATGGTTAATGGTGCCATCTTTGGAGAAATTTTACAACCATGTCAATTGGTCGTTTGCCCGTTTGCCATCGCGTCAGCTTCCCATCGCTTCCCATGGTTTTCATCCGGGCTAGTGCGAAGCACCTAGTGACATAATGATAATATTTAATTTAAATCGCAGCTCAGGTGCCAATGCTTACCCGTTGGCACACATTGACGGAAAGATTCGCGATAGCGTGCCAACGCAAGATTGTGCCTCGGCGTTAATTTGACCGTATCAGAACCGGCTCTCTAGCACTGCCCTGATGTTACTGTCAACAAAGAAAACGACCAGAGCCAACCACTAGGAAAGGCATGCGTATCGAGCTACACGCGGACGGGCGGAATCATTAAATGGAAGTTAAATAATTTCGCTTCCACACGGTGTTCACGGTTTGCATGGATCGTAAACAGCAGAAAACCATCCACAACGGCAGTAATCAGGGTCGTGAAGCACCTGATTAAACACCGAAATAAAGCCCATTCAATTAAATCTAATTTAATGAAGTGGCTCGTCCCGCTCGCGCTGATATGTGCTTGAGTGTTAAAGCTCACGGCCACGGTTGGGCATGTCATTCCTTTCCCAGGAGTTGTTGAGGTGGATTCACATTCCAGAGCATCTTAACGATCAGTGTGAAGGGAGCAGGTTTTGTATAGTATGTAGCATATCTTTCTTGGAGAAATCTTATTCTAAGGACTTCTTAGGATTGTTATTTTTGTTAATTTAATTTTGCATTAAAAATCTTTTAATGAAAGAAAAATAGATTAATATATACGGGGCTCTAGGTTTGGTGAAAAAAATTATCTCTAAGGTAATGTAAATGATCTGCCTAATCCAGGATTAAGCCAAATTTTAAGCCATATCGTATATATTAAATTTCCGTGTTGAGAACTGGCTCTCCTAGTGCGTTGATGTAATAAGTATAGTAAATCATTTTATTACCAAACGAATCGCTAAGCAAATAAGAAGAACAAATTATCCAATATTATAATTTTGTATTTTTAACCCTTCGATTTTTTTAAATTTAAGAAGTGTCTTAAAGCCAATATAAATTATATTCTAGATTGAGCTAAAGTTTAAGCTATTCCTTATATATTAAATTTGAAACTTTATAGCCTGGGGCGGTACTGTGACATAGGCGATAGCGGCGACGGTCTACCCTTCCGGGCCATAATCCCTTTCGGACTGAATATCCAACTACGTGGTAATAATTAGTGTAGAAAGCAATTATTTTTGATGGGAAACGAAGAGCTAGCCAGTTCATTTTTTAAATATAAAAATAAAAAAAACTTCCAGTCAATATTCTACTTATAAAAAAAATTAATGTAGTTATTAATTTCGAATAAATAACAGAACAACTTATTTTCTACAGCTAATCATTCAATTATTCTTCCTTTCTCCATTCACTATCATTGCCACCCCTTTTTTCCGAAGGTACAACTTTACCCGCCCGGTGGCATTAAGTAATTCCCATTTTGGGAGCACCGTTTATGTAATGTCAACACCGATTTCCGTGACCGTGTCGCGCGAGGCTATCGGTTTCGCGCGAAGGGTGGCCCTTTCCGTCACTGGGCAAAAAGTGAACCCTTCTGTTGCACAAAACTTCGGCACCGAACTGTACCAAATATGAGCCGACCGTACAGCACCCCACATCTGCAATGTCCACCCGGAGGAAGGAAAAAATAAGAAGCACAAACTGACATTTAAACTTCTCTCACTTTCTTCCTAATCGCGATGCAGTGATCGTTTGCACCCTCAACTCTATTGGTTGTGGTTGACCGGTGAGAAAGCTCACTGAGTCGGTGAAAAACACACGACTCGCCAACCCTTTTTCCCCCGCCCTTCACCAACGAAAGCGAGATAAATGTGCTCAAAATCAAATTACTATTCTTTTCAACATATCCACCCCTTTTGCTGCCTGTTCCATCAGGCGGCGGTTTCGCATTCGTTCCTGGCTGGGATCGGATTAGCTGTCGCAAAGCCGGCACCACCAAGACACTTTCAACCTGATCCTCAACCGCACACACCGATCGATCAAGAAGTAACCTCATCCACCCACTAGCGGCACCCTGAATGGTGTGGCCTGAAAGGTGACAAATGTTTGCCCAAAGGGCTCCCATTTCACTGTCCCTTTAGCTGGACCGGCTTCGGGTGTTTGGGGAGTCCCATCGGATCCCTCTAATGACTGTCTAAACATCGCAACACCGGGAAAGGACGGTGGTGAACAGGAATTTATTTGTCCCGCTTTGCTTCTTCCCAGACCACCCACCACATCCCGGACCACCGAGTCGTAGCAGAGGTCGATGAAAATGAAGCGAATTCTCACGGGGCGTTTGATCTTTCGCGCTTGTATGTTACATGCGTTCGCGAAGTTGTACGGTTGGGTATGGTTTGATTGATAAAACTTCTTACGTCAGTAGGATTGCCGTCGTGCGGTCGTGCCGTGCCGATGGATTGGCGTTGAATTCGAAGGTTCGAATTTATAATTGGAGTTTTGATTGAATATCAAAAATCTGATCCTTTGGCTAAGCTGTACGGTTCGCTTCCGAACGTCGGGGAAGCCATTCACCGAGTGTGGCCCTCCCGGGTCCTATCGGAAGCTAAGATCTGACTCACTTCCTTAATAGGACATTTCGGTACCGTTGATTAACTGTTGGGAGCAGTGGCAGAAAAAGAAGTCCTAGCTCGGGATACCGTGATCAGCTGGGAAAACAGTAGCAGTCAGTGGTCGGCAAGGTCGCAAACGGTTGCTTAAAGATGGTTAATAATTGCAGCAATTGAAGAAGCTCAACATCCTGTAAAACATGAGCTCTTTCGTATCATCCACATTACAAACTTGGAATTATAGGAAAGATCTCCTCAATTTAATATAATGTCCACATGCGTTCATCAACTTATCGACCACTGGCCTTTCCCGATCGCCATCACCATCGATAGTGTTTGAAAGCACCCTTTCGTTCTGCGTCCACACTCGCTCAGCTCGCGCGACATAGACACTTGTTTTCACCTTCCCCAACGCCCGATATGCCGGCCGATAGTGTCGCGGCTTGCAAACGAGCTGGAAAGATGGCCAAACACTGATAAGGCGGATTTCGCGCAAAAGCACCGGAGTGAGTGCGAGCGCGCGCGCGCTCGTTCGCTCCCGCGATTGAAATCGATTCCTTTCTGTGGCGACCGACCGACCTGCCCAAACTTGGCCATCATCTGTACCGGCGTGCCCGGGCGGCACTAACGGATTCAATCGATTTGAAAGTCTAAAGAGTAGCAGTACCACCAGTACGACACCCCGGTTCGGTGCCGAATCGAAGGAGCTGTAGCGTTTACCCGGGGTTTTTTTTATCTGCCCGTTGGGTTTCCCGCCTTTTATCCAATCCCGTCGCTTCCCGTGTGCAAAATTAACCGACAAATGGTACTTTTTTATTTGTCAAATGTCAAACACGATTGTGGCTAGGCGTGTGGCACGATAGAGCCAAGGAGCGTACGAACCATCACGTCAGACATGGTTTTAATGAGCAGGAGAACTTTTTTCGTGAAGAATATGATGCACCGTACTTAGTGGCACACGTTTTTTTTTGTTCACTTCACCTTCAACAACTTTCTCCAATCGTGCTGAAAAATGTTTTGTGCTGTTTTGGTGAATGCAGCTCAGCGGAAAACTTTAACAACAAGATCATCGTGCACTCCCTTTGCAGCGGTTAAGGTTTTGGGGTTATAAATTTCAGCATCGACAGCGACATGCCATCAAGTGGCAGGATCCTTTTTATGAGCAAATCGATCGAATGAGGATTTTAGGTCCGTGCATAGTTTGCCGAAAAATACCGCAGAACCGATACTTATCTCGAGGGCAACACACAAAACCCCTCCTTCCAAAAGCGCCACACTGACCCGAGTAGCGCTGGGACATAAATTACAAATTTGTGTATGCTGTTACCCGGACGGGAGCATTTAAAGGCTGTTTTTTTGCTTGCGTTTCACCACCATGTCTCAGAGTTGCGTTTATTTTTTATCGTCCTAAAGAGAACACCTGAAAGAGAGGGAGAAGTAGAAGAAATTGTGTATTTCCTCGAGCATTTTATGCGCCAAAGAAAGCTTGGACAAAAAAAAACAAGTGGAAAGGACAGATTTTTAGGATCCTGGTAATATATTCCCTTCAGGCAAAAAGACGCAAAAGCGACGAACCCTGGCTTCTAATGGAGATCACTCCCAACAATGCTGCAAAGTTTACGGTGAAACTATTCGCTGACCCCATTCTTCTTGCCGAAGCGAAACGGAACTAAGGTGTCTCGTTCCCTTTCTTTTTGTAGCTGCAATAAACCCCATAGCCGAAAAATGAGTGATTCCTCGAAATTAACGGAAGGGTTTGCCCGGCCATCCCGAAAACCGTAAGGCATTCCATCATATCGAGGCTCAAACAGAACGATAAAAAAATATCCACCAGCCTGCAACCAACGGGGTCCTGACCTGCCGTTCGGCGGCGTTGAAAGATAAATCAATTCCTGAAAACTTCTCATTAATTCCCGCACAGCGGACGGACAGGAATCCTCCGGATCCTTCTGCTGTGTGCAACAAATCCTCGGAGGAGTCGAGCTTTTTTATTCTCTCCATCTCTCGGAGGGGTTACTGTTGCGTTAACCCTGGCGTGGGGAGTCATCAGTAAACACACACCCAAACTCTTCCTTGAATCCTCGGAGCGTCGTATGTTTGCACATCGAAATTAATGAAACTCGGTCCGACCCAAATATTTTCGCGACATACCGTTCCGCTTCGTATCCCGGCACCCTGTGGCCACTTCACCACGGTACGATGGGTTGATGCATGGCTGAGTGCACTCGACCCGACCTCTCGTTATCTGGGCGGCCAAGACGCGCATGAGTAATGAATTCACCAATAAAAGTCGACACAAGGTGATAAATGAGCGTATTATCATTAAACATTTGGACACCGGTGTAGCAATGGTCGGAAGTAATCGACTTGATCTTTGGGAGATCTTCCACGGCTAGTTATCTAACCTCACCACATTTCGTGCTCCGCAGGATGAGCGTGCTCAGTGACAGTACCTCACGATTTTCGTCCGATTTCTGCCGAGGCACGAGACTCGATAGCGTGCTCCTATGATAATAGATTTGTTAACTCTAGGTCGTGCACGTTTTGAAGGCTTCATTTTCGAACAGCCGCTTACCGATGAACGGAATGGAATGGATTTTGGTGCCCAACCAGCTCACCTCAACATCTTTCTTTCTTATCGTGGGAAACGAACGCTTACACGTGCACGTTTGGCAGCAAACCATCACCCTGGGCAACATTTTCCACCCGTAAGTAGCGGAAATTAGATCAAAACGGGGCAACATTTCCCCCGAAGGGTTGCTCGGGACGACCCTAAACAACACCCAACTGTACCGCATCTTCACCGCAATCACCGCAGCTGGACACGGTGTTTCCAATACTTTGTGTTTATCGGGCGTACCTCCGCAGATAAACCAGATCACCACACGCATGCACGGATATCGGATTAATTAACCACCTTCTACTTCTCTCCCGCTCCACATCGTGTGCAACTTTCCACGCAAGCAAGTGGTAATTTTCTCTCTGTCGAATGTTGAAATGAAGCAACAACCCATTCGGACAAGCCCTCCCCAAGGCACCGGTAACACTATCCAATCAAGGGCAGTGTCAAGTCCTGGTTCGCCGTTGTCCCGCTGGTTCTCATAGCGTTCACATGTCAGTGTGCGGTGGAGAAAATGTACCGCTGCCATTCGGTTTTGGTGGGCATATGCGTGCGCATGCGTGGACATTGCACCGGATGGTTCTCCGGTCCTCGGATTGACACAGATACTTCGGGGAGGGAGGTTATTGAGGCGGTGCGGTTACTCTACAAAGGGTTCGTTGCCATTCGCGCGTCTGTGTCGTTTGATAGCGGTCGGTAATGAGGCGTAACGGAGCATCTGCCATACAAACAGGCAGAACTTTGTAGGAATTTCTTTACGTAGAAGTATATGTAGCACAAGAAAAGACCTGCTATACGTATTTTGAAACGTAAAGCAGCTCAATAAAATCACTAAAATGTTAGAATTTCGTCCGAACAACATAATCGACAACAACTTTTCCTTAGACACACTTTGATGTTGCACAGCATCTTGTGGTCTTCCTTAAGACTTAGCCCTTTCTTCCCAATTGAAGCCCTAGACAAGAGGAACCGATTTTCCCCTTCAACCAGTCAGCAAGCGCCGTACACTAGCGCTGCTGCGGTACGGTCGGTTTTAGGAGGAAATTTGCCTGTCGTCTGTCATAACCGTCTGGCGAGGGAATCGAGTTCGCCTCAAGCCAGGTGATCTCAGACGTCCTGACCGACGTCTAATCTAGCACACCCTCGCTCACATCTCTCTCTCTCACTATCTCCCTTTCTTTCTGTTCGCTAAGCTTCTTTTTCCAGTTTCCAGCGTCTACGGTGCGCTGACACGCGCCGTTCGTATTAGCCGGGACGTCTATTGCAAGTCAAGATTTATTAGCACAGACAGTGAGGACGCGTTGCGTTGACGCAGCCCGGACACGAAACGGTGACTTATAAAACATATCAAATATATTTCTTTTCGTCCGTTTCACTCGCCCCAAGCGGCGAGTTGTTGCAGGCGAATATTCCACGTACCCGAAGGTTTGCACTGTAGGGAAAGTATGTTCCCTGCCCGGTCGATTCCGGATGATTGGTTGGAATCGGCAGCTCGCGCGTGGAATTCAACCGTACTCCACCGGCTATGATTTACCGTCCGACAAGTACGCGGGACGATTATTCCTTGGAACGAAAGGTTACGGGCACCGTGCAACACCTTTCAGCGTGTTTTCGAAACAAACAAAAGTGTTAAATTCGTAGGAAAATGTATTCTTTTTGTAAAGCAAAAAATACAATTTTTTCGAAACAATAAACCGTATATAAAGGGGGAAGGTGTTCGCAGTGTGGAAGGAGAAGAAATCATCAAAACATTTAAATACGCTTCAAGTCGATGTGTTGCGCACCCGAAACCCGGCAAGGTTCGTATAGGGCCGAACCGTGTTATCGAAGTTTGCAAATCTTGAACATAAACTTCAACAACTTCCTACCGAAAAAAGCAATAAAGCCCTTGTGTGCGAGCCTGTTTTGTGAACATTCCCCATCGGCTTCGGTTCAGAACCTTCGAAGTTATTTCCACACGGATGCGGTGGCCAATCCAATCGGAAGGCTAACAGGCGCAGCTACCTTTCGGAAGTTGTGGCCGGCTGTACGTAGTGAAGGGCAGACAGTCGTTTGCATGAGCGAGGCAGAATGAAAGCTAGTTGCCGGAGTGAAATCGATTAGTCGGAGCGTTAAGTGATTTATTTCCGTAAGAGTTTTTCATCGCTTTTAATGTTTACATTGTTTTCCCTTCGGCGAGCGAACCTGAAGCATTGGAATATGGCTTCGATATGGTGATCGATAGATCGTGGCTTGCTCGAGCACAAAAGTTTAGCTATTACTATGTTTGGTGAGCTTATTTTTTACTTGGTTTTTATTTATTAAATGTATTTGTAAATATATTAAAAGACAATAGTATTAGGCAACCTCTTCACATGGTTTTTGTACCAGACTTCAAACCTTTTTTCTTTGTAAGTTTATTTTTGTCTCATTCTATGAGCAATAATCGTAAATACAAATAAAATCTTGCACATTTTGCAAGCTGATTTTGGTGGTCACGACTTTCTTGCTACTTTGTTTTGCAGCTACTGTGAAGTCATGTTTTCAAGTCGCCTTTTTTCCGAGGGTTTCCTATGCTAGAGAAAGTGGCAACAAGATACGAACAAAATAAGGTGGATTTTTTGTTTTTGAGTTTTGTTTTTCACTATAATTTTTATATTTAAAACTAATAATTTGTCTCCAGAGCTGATGATTTCATTTCGAATGCAAACTTTTTCCCACTTCATCGTTTCCATTTTCTGCACCCAAATTTTGTGGCCATCATATTGCCCTTCCATAAAACGCCCCAATCTCCATAAGCATTTCCAGAAACTCCCAGCTCTTTTTTTAAAACTGTAAGCACCCTAGCCATTCCAGCAGGAACCATCAACCCAATCCACATCTCCATCGCGATCGCCAAGACATTTGTGCAATTCTTTGCCAACAAAACACCATCCCCAGACGCTGTCGTACGTAGTAAAAATGTAAATTTTTATGAATTATTTTCATTATTATGTGTTTTGAACGCTTGTGCCCGGTTTACCCCAATACATTCCCGCGTGTAGTGTGCATGTCTTTATGGATTTACCCTTCCCAAGCGAGCCCTTTCGGGCTGAGACAGGGACTTTTCTTCCTGTCGGTGGTTTCAAACCCGATTCGCTCTTTGCAAGTGGGTAACAAAAGGAGTTCCACCTCCAATGCGATCACCACCAGTGCGCCTTCTTGCCGGGACACGGACCGTCCTGTGATGTCCTCTTCCTGTTTGGTGATGCTGGGCGACGTTTGGTGTGTCGTTTTCGCCCAAATGGTGAACGATTGTTCTTTCCTCGTGCGCCGTGTCGTGTAATGCTTTTTGGCGGTTCTCGTCGCATACATCCCCCCAGAAAATCATCCCGCTACAGTGCAAGTCAGTAAAAAGTTGTGGGTTTTATGCTCATTTTTTTATGTCCTCCCAATTTTATGTGTTTTTTTTTCTCTCTTCGGCTTCTCAATTCATTCTTCTCTCGCTCTCTCACTCACTCGTCCACCTTTATCCTTTCGTCCTGCGTGTCTATCCTTTGGGGAAACACTCCCCAGCTCAACTGGGTCATGTGTGCTCGCATCCGCTAGGGTTTGAGCCCTTTCTTGAAGGGTGATGTTTCCCCGTGTGCAATTACCGCCCGGTTCGTTTCGCGCACGCAGCCTACGACCGTAGTCTAAATGAACGATTTAAGCGAGGTTAATCCTCACTGACCCGAAAATGGTAATGAAGGCAGTTTTGCAACGAACAGGGACCCGGGACGCACCCGAACCCTTGTGCGGACATGCCGGTGGGCGCATAATTCGGCAAATGAGTGCACAAGTAACGGGACCGGGCGGCCAACAATAAAGTGTACACCTCGTGTGCATCTTCCGGACAGGACGACAGAGCAGGGAGGAGAGAGGGGTCGGAGGAGGGAGGTTGTTGCATGCGCACGTCCCGTGCAATATGGCTCAAGATTGCCACTCTGTCATCATTTCACGTGCCTGGTTTTTGCCTTTTTGCCGTTGTTGCCGGCCGGGTTGCAATGAAGCTATTTTTTATTTTTCTGTATTTTTCGAGTGCAATCAACTGCACTTTCCAATGCTGCGGGATGGTGTTCAAATGAGTGGTCCGAATGAAAAAGAGCTACGTGTTAAAATTTGCGGTGCATTATTTCTCATTAGCAACTGTATTGAGTGTGCCGCACTGGGAAGTTCTGTAACAGAAGCTGAATTAAAGAATATTTACATTTATCTTGCATCATGAAGGTCCCGAGGAAGGAAGTTTTATGGTAAACAACCCATGCAATATTTTCTAAAACCAGGCCGTATTAGACAATTGAGCTTCTTATTAACAAAGATTTGAAAGGATTTTGAAAGATTATTAGGATTTAACAAAAAGGAACCGAAAAGTATTCAAAAAAAAAGAAGAAAACTTTGAACTACACGAAATTTTGCAACTAGAGCCAATTGCCATACGAGGGTACACAAGACATTGGATAATATAATACGAAACAATACTTTTAAATCATTCGAATTGAAAATTAAATATGTTTATCAACATAGATCATCATAAAAATTATTATTTATCCCTTTTTCATTAAACCCTTCTAGTTATTCTGCAAATAAAAAGAGAGCTTCATATTTTGGAATTTTTAATTTCAAATACTAATTTTAATCAAAACTGATAAAAACAACGTAGACTTATTCGTGAACAGCATCGGCTCCATGTTTCCGAAAAGCGAATCAAAACAACTCTCACCGGACCACCGTTCTTCCACATAGACTGCAGCTAATTGATGATATACGAGTCCTATCATTTATGAAACACTTTTAGGACCCAATTTCGCAAAACGCTCTCCATCTTGCGCGTCTACCGCCCCTGTCCTTGTAATGGTTTACTCCCAAAAGGACGGTAGCAAACTTTGCATATCCATCCAGCATTAACGGTGCGTGCGTCCTCTCTTGCGTGCGGTCAGCATCGTATTTGCGAATGTAATTCGTTTTAAATGCAATATTTTGCTGGATTTTTTTATTGCACGGAACGTACGCGGATGCGTGTCGCGCTTTGCATTCCACCTGAAATTGAGAGACCATTCGATCCGAACCGTATCCTGGACAGGTTCGTCTCTTTTTCTTACCTGGGAGTTTGATTTCGATTTTTGTAGCTCAAGCGAAAGATTAATGGGCACGCAGTTTGGTCGGTTTGGTGTGGTTTGTTTCAATTATTATTACATTTGGGCGTCAATTTTTCATTTACCCGTGGTTCAATTTCCCTTCGCTAATACATGTGATTGTCATCCATCACCGTATCTTTAGGTGTGCGTTTAATTTTTTGGAAAGAATCTTCTTCCCGATTTCCACTTTGTGTGATATTTTACCGTGTACAGTGTGTCGGGAGTACACCTTGGAACCGCAAACATGATTAAAGGGAGGATGGGCAACCGGCACCGGTACGTTTGTCCCCAGGGGTGTTGCCATCGCCAGCCACACTCGCTGAACCAACACGATGCGGAACACGGGTAGCCCGGTACAACTGTACACCCTTGCATGCAGTTGTCTGCTACTGATCGCCGATCTTCGTAAAAGGTATCCGTTTCGGTTCGATTTCCCACAAGTATTTGCGAAAGTTTTTCGATTCGCGATCAAATCCACCCGATAAAAGCATCATAAAGAGTAATAACGCTCATTAAAGTCTGCTACCGGTCTTTTGCTCTGGTCGACGCAAAAAGTCCCCCATTCGCCTCTCCGTTTTCCACCCCTCTCACCCCAGTGGACCCGAAGTGAGAGAAGCGCAGGCACACGAAACCAACGAACAAAAAAAAAACAACAACATTGCAACAACAACGAAAGACTTGCGTCGAGGCCGCAAGCGACGAACCCACGCTGATTTTGCTCGTTGTTTGCCACCGTTCAGCCGCCGGTCCGTCCCAATTGGAGAGCTACACACACGCACACAGCTACAAAGTTAACAAGGAAAACCGATAGCACTGCCCCAGGAACTACCCATTCCTCACAAGAATGTCTCTCCCCTATGGATCGCGAGCTGCTAGCAAAGCTCACACTCAAACGCTCTGAAAGCTTATTTTTGTGCAACGTCCTCAAGGCTGTTTCGATGCGTTTTATGCTACATATGCTCTTCGTTCGGTTTCCATTTCCACCCATCCCGCTCCCATCAACGTATGTTGTGGATGGTTTCGTTTTATTAAAAATTTAAAACCGATTATCGCGATCGAGATCAATTAAAAGGAGAAGCGTCCGAGAAGACCACAAACAGTGTTCAAAAACGTGAAACATGTTTGTTTTTTGTTTTGCTTATTTTGAGGCACAAACTCATGAGGTCTACCTTTCCTATATGATACTGGGGCTGCAAGTGGTAGGATTATAATTTATATTTTTAGTATTTGCAGTTCGTTTTCTCATCCCTCTTTTTTGGGTAACCGAGGATGGTCGTACGTACGAGCGTTGACAAACCTGGAAACCTTGGAGAAATCATTTTAAAGGGAGAAATTTATATCTTCCATCCACCAAGCCCACCACAACATCGTTGGCCAGTGTGCATTACGGGGGAAAAGAAAAGAAAGGACCCACTTGGAAGTTTGATCAAGTGCCTCCGCAACTCGGAAATCTGACGAAATGTTGTTGCCACTCATTAGGCTCCGATGCGCTGCCATATTTCATCCCGAGCAAACTACCGAATGCGGCTGTGTTCGCATTGCCCGGATCTAGACCACGCAAGCACATTGTTTCCCACCACGGCCCAACGTGGGATAATGTTTTCGTAATCATCACGTTAAGATTCACCGAAACAAAAAAACAACGTCCCTGGATGCAACCGTTTCGGAGTTCCCAGAGTTTGCGGCACCGTATAATCTTACCGATTTTATGCACTTCCGTGCACCATTCCCCGGAGCCTGTCATAGCGCTCGAGATTTTATTTTATTTTATGTTTTATTTAATTTCTGGAAGCTGCGTGCGCGTTCCGACGTACTCGAATGCGGTAAAAGTGGCTTTTGTAACGTGTGCGCCTTCCCCAGCAGGAAGATGCGCTGGGATGTTACCGTCCCAGACTGCACATCATTTCCAAATGTGTGATGACCCATTTTAGCACCTACGTCGGTCGTTCCGTTTCAAGCCATTTGCCCACCAACGGAGATGATGAGCAGCGAGGCAATGAAACATAAAGTTAAGAAAAAACAACACCCGAACCACCGCAACAAAACAAACCTCATCAACGAAAAACACACATTACCCTACGCGCTTTGGGGTCGTCTGCTCGTGACTAATGCTCGCATTCGGTTCGGACGGTGGTCCACAGAAAAAAAGGACTCTAAATTGAATTCGATTTTAAAATACCGTTTGCCAACCGGGTGAAAGAAAGCATAGAATCTGTTCCTAAAAATGGACAAACGCACCATTGTTGTTTGCGGCCCAAAACTAATCCATTGACCATAAACGCTCCACTCCATTACCCGGCGATCCCGGAACGCGCGTAATGGTGCGTAATTACAGACCGCTCGTACCTGTTCTGCTGTCGGTGTGTTTTACAGCGCAGAATTCATTGAGCGCGCTGTTTTTTTTGTTCGACGGGCAAATCGCAACCGGACACTGGTGCTCATAATTCAAATTTAATAAACATTCCTTACCTACCACCAAAAATAAAATCCCGAGATGAGATAATAACACCTGTACAACATGCTCTGCTTGTTAATGATGCGCCTGGAACGTTGGAGAGGATATGGTGGAGCTTAGAATCTCATTAAATTTTAAATTAAACTGTAAGCAGTACGCTTACTTTGTTGCAGGCCCTCGACCGGGTGAACCTGCTACAGTTGTGGTGATGATTGATTTTAACCCCCCACCTGGAGCATGGGGACCACCGTGGGGTATCATCCCGTGGGCTCCCCCATTAAACCGTTGTTCGTTATGTCGGGGAAAATGTTTGCTGTCCGGTCACATTAGTTCAGCATCTCACGTCACTATCGGTAGACGTTTATTCCGTTTCAGATGAGGCTAGGAATGCAGCGGTACACAGAAGCAGTCGATGCAACATTATAAAACGTTAAAACCGGGCTTCTATATTTAGTTTCAGCTTGTTTCACACTTGTTGACACCGTGCATAATTCATCTAGAAGGGTAGTGATAAGGAAAACGGTCAAAGAAACCGTGATAAACTGTTTCTTGTATATAACGCTTGCTTGAAAAAATTGGCCTAGATTTGAAGATATACTTTGAATGATATAATTACTATCCAAACCTTAGCGAATCATAGCAAAAGTCATCCAATAACTGGATGCCTGCTTTTGAGTCTTCTCTTGGTCCAGTTATCAATGGAAAATATCCCCAATTTTTTTCAAGATTTCAAAAGATTTCGCTCCAGAACCTTCAGATGCTACTTCTCGAAGATTCAAGTCTATGTTCTCTAGATACTTTGTCTTTGTTTGGGTTATTGCTCAAACTCTCAGGACGAACGATAAAATCATTTTGACCACTTTTTTAGTTTTATATTCTCTTGTCCTTGCCTTCGACGTCTACTGACGGGTGTCTTGTGCAGGACTTTTGTTAAATACTTTGTTCCTTCTACAGAAGGGGAGCAGATATCTAGGAGACTTGAAGATCTGAGGACTTAAAGCCTATAGCTCTGAAAACAAATTCTTAAAAAGTTGATAAAAAGAACCAAACCGCAGGAATAAAAGTTAGGATTCTTATCAGAAGCCAGATCTGCCTCGTCCATGGAAACTGAAGGGATGAAGAACACCTAGGCAAATGTGCACAATCATCTTCTGGCCCTCCTGAGTAAGAATCAAATCAGTTCAGAGGTCACCAAGTTCTTAATTGAAGAATGGGAGAGTGTCTACTAATAGTATGTTAGCACTTATAAGACTATTCGAGATCTTTAGAGACCGCCTACTCCACCTATCGTTGAACACTCTATTGCCTTATACTTTTCATACTACAACAACACTAGATCTGGACAAAACAATATTCGCAAAGACTTTTTTATTAACTTTAAAGCATTTAATGTACTTCGTGTATTTCCTCTAGCAATAATTAGTCACATCGTAATCTCGCCATTACAACCGATGCCTTCAGAACATCAACGAACGCTTCATGAAATTGTACAACTCTGCTGGCTACAAGTTCTTAAACCACAACAATCATGTGATCGATCTTTCAACGACCGATCGATATTAACCAAGCCCGATCGTTAGCAACGAGCTGAAATATTTTTTCTTTTTTTTTCTCAAGGATATTTTTACTTCACAAGAACTCAACCATATGTGCCATACCGGTTACAAATCGCACCCAAACCGGCCACTTGTCCGCAGGCTCGAAGATAACGAACACCAACCTGCTCTCCTTCGTCGGGCACAGGGAAAGAACCGATTTTCATTTAATTAAATTAATCTCAGCTTAACTCACCTCGGTGCTTACAACCCTTCGGGCTACCCTTACGCTCAAGTGGATTATCCAGTAAAGTGCCTTTTCCTGCGCGCGTTTGTGTGTGTGTGTCGAGAATTTTGATTTCTTTTTCCTCTCACTCGTTCTCTCGGCTTGCTTCTCACTGAGCTTGAAATCCTTGTGCGTTGGTTTGCAAGGAGTTTGGAGCGTGACTTGCCCCCATACACCCATTACGGAGCGGACGAAACAATGCCTCAAAGGTATAGCGATTATGCGAGAAGGAAATATTATTTCCACCCGTTTTGTTTATTTTTTTTCGTGCCGTTTGGTCAAGCAGAACCATTTGGCCAGGCTGGTTTGGTGTTCAAATGGGCAACTAACAGCATTGACCAGGATCGAGGATGTGCTGCTAAAAGAACCACAGCTGAGACGAGTGATCGGAATGGAACGAACTCAAAATCACAGAAAGCTCAAAACAACAACAAAAAATCAGCAAGAACTAAGGGAAACCTAAATTGAATGGGTGACGAGCAAGTTGGTGGAGTTGGAAAAGCTTCGCTTCGCTTCATTCCTCATTATAATGCGGATAAATTTATCTTCTCCTTTCGAACCATCTTCCTTCACTGCTGTTTCTGTTCCCTTTTTTTTGTATTGCTCCTGGTTCTTCTTCTCCTTCTCTTTCCCTCCCCTTCTTCCAACAACCTGTCCGATGGAATGCACCGGATTGCACTTTTTTGCATCATCCGTTTCGATCGCTGCGAAACTGAATGCCGCGCGCAATGACGACAGGTGTATAGACACGGCCAATATTGTTTATCAGACGAACAAGTTTGTTACGGTTTTTTTTCTTGTTGTTGTTGTTGCTTTTCTTCTCTCTCTCCTTTCCTTCCTTCTCTCTTCCACCAATCTGTGAAGGGATACTTTACGCGCGCGGTTTATCTTTTCCACCACATTTTTTTCCCCCGCAAGTTCTACCATTCCGATGCGTATGTGCATCGATTTCGCACCATGCTGGGTTTTATGCTCGAGCATGGTGTGTTTTATTATTTCGCCTCCCTTTTCGCTCGTCGGAGTTGTTCTTGCCGGGTGGCTGGGTCGACAGGTGGGAATGGTGGCTACGAAAGGCTATCGGTGTGGGTTCGTGCGAAGGTGATTGCGCCTGTACCGGCGAAAGATCGTGCTGCTGTACTGCCGGTGCTGCCGCTGGATGGTTTGATAGCAAATGCAGACCTTCTACGGTTTACTGGCTGATGCGAGACGTTCTTGACACGGAGGGATATTTTTTATTCCATTTTGCTTCATCCCTTATAATCTGGGACCTCTTTTGGAGCTGTATCTTCTTTGATGGCTGTTGAGAGATCGATGTAGCTCTTTAATCCAAGGCTTGAGTTGGCAGTGCCTTGTTTGTGGTGGTAAATATCATGTTGATAGTTATTTTTAACAGTTGATAAATAATTATTCTATCTACTATACTGATAAATCATATGAAATTAATATTTAATCTATTTCAAATCTTGGCAAATTTCAATCTAACTTCTCGAAATATATTCGATTAAATATAGAGAAACTGCGGTTCTTTTTTCTAAGTTTTACATGAAAGCTGTAGTAACTTTTTTTAAACTTATTATTTATTTAAAAAATTTAATTTATTCTATAAACCCAATTTTAATCCACCTCGTATAGATCAAGCCAGTAAACAATTGATTATGTCTTTTTAGTTTCATTTCTTCCCAAAGAAACACTTCCAAAACGTGTGAAACTTTAGTTAACCATCCTTTAACCACATCACGCCCATCCACACGGAGCACCCTAAAAAAACGTTACACAAAAGAAAAACTTAAAACGATGGCACTTTATCATTTTGTGCAACCTGTGCCGAAAGGATGAGAACAACCGACCGATGCGCAAACAAATCTTCTCTCCACAACAACAAAAAAAAACCAACAATAAAATAAAATCTGAAACCAAAACGAAGGAACACAAAAATCCGTTCAAGGAGATGCACCGGCTCCACCGGTTTCGGGAGGATCGTGCATTGTTTCACCCGAAAGGATAAGCCGGTGCAACGGATGGTCCTGTGCAGAAAATGCACACACATACCCGCTGTGCAAAAGCGGGCTGTATGATCATGCATCATCTTCCACCACGCAGAATGGAATTTCAATGATGAACCGCGCGATCCTTCTGCTGCTGCTGGCTGTGCTTTATTTTTGGCTCACCTTGTTTGTGTGCTTCGTTCGTGTTTTTTTCTTTCTCGTCCTCCTCGCGGACTCCATTGCGTGGATCGAACGGTCGAAGGTCGATCGGGTGCAGCAAACCAAACCAAATGCGTGATTTCGGCAAGTGCGCGCGCATTTGAAATGGTTTCGTGGAATCGGCATGGACATGGACGCAAGTCCATTCTTTAGGAGTTGTTTTTTTTTCATACGGGGGTTTTCTTGTGTTGCATTTAGAATGGGAATCGATTTCGGCAATTCCTTGAAAGGGACGATTTATGAATGAACTCGTGAAGGGTGAACAACATCCTAATCTTTCCTTTTGTATCGTACCTTTTCGCATTCCGATGAAAAATCCAAACAGCCTGCAGTGCAGAAACGCGTGTGTGCAGGTGCAGGTTAGAAGGTAAGTCTTGTTTTTCGAACAATGCACTGAATATTTTTTTCCATTTCATTTTGTTTTATTTATATTTTAAGTTTCATTTACCACTTTCATATATTTAATTAGTTTATATAAATTACCTGAATTTAAAAAAAAAACATTTTGATATAAGTATTGAATAAAACACACCTTTAACCCTCAAACTCACTCGAATCCCCAGAACCCCAAAGCGGAAACAGAAAAAAGGCGATAGGCCACAGACTACTCCTCCAATCTTGTCAGGTGTTTCAGTTTGTTGCCGCTGCGGTCCAATTTTTGTGCACCATTTTATTGAGCAATAATTTAATTTGTGCGGTTTTGCATAAATTCACCCATTTTTATGGCATTTCCCGTGCACTTTCCACGTCACTCCACAAGTCAACGAGTGCGATCCGGTACGATCGGTGAGCATTGGAAACCATTAACCACCGGGAGAAAGCGTCGATCAGGTACGACGGTAGCATATCCGCTTCCATCCAACCGAAATAAAAACCAGTAAGGCCAAAGAATTTAATTTTACCTCCAATAGGGAACCTTCTTCTTCGAAGTACGCGCGCGCGTTTATATTTATCTTTTTCACTCCATTTTTACCACCATTTGTCGCTCGTTTTTCTGCGTTTCTTCTGCGATGCATTTCCACCTACCGAGGTAGTTACCGATCTGCTTGTAAGAAATTAATATTTCGCCCAAGAGCGTGTACACACCGATGTCACCACCGATGTTGATCCCGGTGGGTCCAACTACTCACCAATGGCACACAACATTGGCCCCGTTCCATGTGTGTCTCCCTCACCCCCCCTCCCCCCACCCCAACGCCATCCGCGCCGGCTCGTAATCGCGCGTTGACATTTTGCTCAACAGATTGGTGGTGCGACTTATTGGCGAAAGTACGCAAACACCAATCCGATACGTGGCGTGCGGTAGGTCGATCCTGGTGCAATCAGATCCCCATGGAACGTGGTGAGGCGCACTGCTTTTATGGCTCTCAAATTTGCCCAAACCTGCTGGATTTCCAACCAACCAACCGAAGAAGCAAAGCACCTTCCAACTGGGAAAGAAGATGTCTGGACTAAAGGTTTTAATGTCTTTTTTTGCTATTTGGTGTAATTTTATCAGAACTTTTGGTAAATGATGATTAATAGAGTTGAAAAAAAATTTGTTAATTTATAAAAACTAATAAAATGTATGTAATTTTTAAATATCTGAAATACATCCCCTTAAACAATATCCCTCATAATGGATTTTGATGCTATTAAATAATCAAAAATGTTTGACGAACTTTTTCGACTGGAAACTTTTCATCCCACCTCCACACATTGCTGCAATGTTGTCACCAATGTATCAGATGACTTTCGCACTTTTAACTAAATTTATAGTCTCCACCCTTTTCGGAGTTGGTTGCGATGGAATTCTTGGACCAGGTGGAATATGTTCTCACCCAGCTGCTAAACATTAATTGTCCTGCGCGTTTTAACCATTCAAACTAAACACAAACGATGTTTGGTAAATAATTCTACACTAGCCCAGCGATTATCAGTCCACACTGCTTCCAACTGCTTCCAGGAGTAGAAGCGATCCAAAGAAACAAAGCAAAGTAACCATATCCGCCCCGAAACCAAACCCGTTGACCCGGGCGGACCGCATAAATTTTATGTATGCACGCGAATCGAGGTCAAACGGAGTAGCATTCTCGGTTGGGCAGCGGTTTTTTTTATTTTTTTTTTTTTTTTTTTGGGAAAAATATGGCTCCCCGGTACTTCACGCTTCATCCCCAGCCAGCGAGGTCGGGGGCCATAAAGGCCCTTTAGAATCGAAACTCCGAACCTATCATCGAAGGTCATCGATGCAGCATTAATCGAGCGTGTGGTTTTTTTTTCTTCTTCTTTCGGTGAGGCATAAAATTTTGCACCCTATCTGTTTTCGGCCATCACACACTCTCCTCTTCCTCGGGTCCTCGAAAAACGCCTCCTCCCTTCTGGAAAGGATTCATATCGTATGGATCCGTTCCTTTGGCTTCTTTACCATTTCGTGCCAAAAGCGTTACGACTCCTGCACGGAACCGGAACCTCCACCCTGGTGCGATATCGTTCAATTCCTGCGGTGCTTGGAGATGTCTTGGAAACTCAACTCGTATGACCCCAGGTTGGGAGGGAAAGCCACCCGATTTCGATTCCTTCCCCCTTTCGCGGCATCGATTTCAATCGACGATCAACGAGTTGATCCGTATCGGGGAGGTAAAAAAGGGCAACAAATAAAACAGAAGAAACACATGCGGGAGCCTTCCACCAGTGTAGTAAAAATGTGAAAGTACACCGTGCCGTGCAGGATGCTCCGTTTCGGGTTGTTGTTTTCCTTCTTATCGTTCCCTCCCAGCAAAAAGTCGCGAAAGGAAGCAGCAGGGAACACGTCATCACTTTGGCACGACATCACGGAGAACCCGGAAGGTGCCAAAGACCCGGGTGTTCGAGGGTTCGGCGGTTCGATCTTATTCCCCCGAAACCAACCACACTGGCGCATCATTGTCAGTTTCAATCGACGGGTAAAGGATATCGAGCGAAAAATTACCATTTCTTCTTGCCAAATCCTTGCAAACGGAACGTTTAAAGGAACACGCACGCAAAACGGGGCAAATTGCATCGCTTCAGGGCGGGGATGAACCAGGTACCAGGGAGAAGGATTACACCTTCGCGTTCGAATATCGCCAAACGATCGGTAATGGTGATGATGATGGCAGCGATGACGACGTCGACGATGGGGTGGGTGATAAAATGCTGAATTTAAACGTTTCTGTCTTTGTCTTATTTTCCCCTTATTTTGGGATCTTCAACTGTACGCATGAGCGGTCCAAAATTAAGATGTTGGTTGGATGGATGGATCGATGAGATTGGAACTTCTTGCCTTGCCGGGACATTCCGATCAAATTGAAGCATGTGTTTGACTGGTTCATTATCGAATATTTCACGGTTGACCCAGTTATCCTCTTCCTTGCGTTGGGTTGTTGTTTTTTTATCGGTGTTTTACCACCCCTGGGGAATGTTCCTTTGGAAATTGGAAAACAAGGACACCAAACACGATCATATTGAGATCGTAGTTTAAAAACAAAAAACAAAATGTTCCGACGTAACAGACTAGACATTATTATTGGAGAAAACAAACGTCCGGCCGTTTGGCGGGTTTAGTAAGCTCTCGCAGCCTCCAAACAAACACCCGAAGCTCATCTTTAGTCATCCGACAAATGTTCGTAAGGGGTCGGGTAACGCCCGCTCCTGCAATATTCATCCGTCCATTTTCGACACCGAACGGCATGGACATGGAGTGTCTTGCCCGGGCATCGTCTACGAACCATTCCGCACCGAAGGTCTGTATTCTGCCGTACCATCTGTGGAAGGTCCTAGTGCAGCTGTACTGAGGGAGGCCACCCTTCCCTCTTCAGAACTCCCGCACACCTCACCACCCCGCTAAAAGATTTGCATACTGCAATTTGCAATAATAAAACATGAAAAAACTGACCACCGGGTTCGACCACTTGGATTTCACTTTATTATTTTCATTTTGTTCTGTTTCGCGCAGAACCCAGCAACCATCCATGTCCGTGCCAGAAGCGGGACAGCGTTCCAGTAGCCACAAACAAATCGAACCACTCTCTCTCCCTGTTTCCGAATGTGTGTTTGGTACGTGCCCGTGTGGAACCTTGTTTACAGATTATTTTATTTTGATTTTGTTTCTTGTTTGCGGATGCCTCTTCGCTTACCGTTTTTTTCTCCATAAAATCGTCTTCTGCGCGTTGCGCAATTACTGGTCCCATATTCCAGCGCACATGCACACCGGGGCACAGGTACTGCGCGTCTGGCGCGATGAAAGAACAGGGATGGAGCGGCTTTGGAGGAGTGGGGCTCACAATTTCCACTAACAAGTTGCACCACGGAGTCGAAACGGAGGTGCGGAGAAATGATGTACTCCCGGACCGCGTACTCCGTCCGCATCCGATCCGGTGATTAGCATATATGTCGACAGTAGAATGTTTAAATATTGATGACCCTTTAATCGAATTCATTTGCTTCATTAATCATTATCGGTTTCTGGACCGATGACCGAAACCTCCCACCGATCTTCTTCCGAACCCGTGGAGTGCACCGGAACGAAGAGAGAGAGAGAGAGAGAGTTGGAGGGATAGAATTGAAGGCGGATTCGAGATTTGTGCTTCATTACCCTTCCCGGAGTGCTCAGTGCGGTAGGACACAGTGCACGCATGCAATTACGACCTCCCCGATCCGATCCGCTCCGATCCGATCGGAAGACTCGAGCAAACAAATCAACTCATAAAACGTCGATTGATCAACATCATCATCGTACTGGCGGTACTGCACCACTGCAGTCGTTGGAGAGTCGGACCGGGAAGGATATTGGTGCATTGGTGCACTACGAATGCAGAAGGAGGAACCTAGTCGACAGCAACCATTCATCCCGCCAGTGACTGCAAAACGGCTGATTTATGACGAGCGGGCGATGCAGCATAGAGAGCACATTTGCATAGATTAATGGAGAGCGATAAATTTGTACATTGCTTTCCACACCGCCCAACAACGGTGGTCCCCGGTGGTGAACGTATGCATCCTTTTACATCCACTATCGACCAGTTCCGATCGGTATGGTAATTGGAACTGAAGCTTCCAGCAAGGATCAACGTCTTCAACGTTTGCTAATTAGACACACAAGCTCCCATTCCGGGACACTTGTTGTTCTACGTGATCCTCCCACGTACCCAGACGTAGATGCACTTCGTTACGCTCCGATCGTCATCACACCTGTCACTTTGTGCTGAGCTCATCCGGCACAAAAAAAAATTCTGGTGGTAATCAGCCCCCACCGGTGTCAACTAATGCCCTGCCAGACGGTGTGCAAAACGTCACCGTATTTATTAGACACACCAGGCACCCGTCTCGTTAACGGTCGACGGTGCTTATTGTTATCCCACTGTTTATGGACGCGAGATCGTCGTTCGATTGGTGCAGGCCGTGCACTTGCAACAGCCAGCACGGATTAAGCCGTCTGTCTGTCGTGGTGCGTCCGTATGGGGGATTTGCCGAGTAAAGCCACGTGCAATAGTGCCATTAATTGATTGAAATGAACTGGTTCTGGGAGTTAGATGAGGTTGAACGAGGAATCATTATTAAGATGCTATATTCCAATGAGTTGATTAAGATGAGCTATATCTGAGCTGTTTCAGACTCAAGTTTCTAGGTATTGGTTTTATAACCATTCAACTCACAACTATTAACAACATATTTCCAAAGTGTTAAGTAACTCTAGACCAACAACAACCACCTCAACTAATTACACATGTCCAGACATGCGGCCAATCATCATCTGCAAACATAATAATTTCCGAATCCTCCAAACAGTCTCTTTCCAACGGCTTCATCAACAGTTCACATCTGTCAAAAACTGTCCTCCTTCAGCTCAATTTAATTTCACCTCTTGCTCCAGTATCCCCATGGTCCCCAATCATCTCCCCGGGGGCTCATCGGGTATCGTTTAACGATCATTAACCAACTTTGTCATTAGGCAGGCCGGTGGGAGCGGAATAGACAACAGCCCCTTGAGGACACCACCAGTTTCCAACCTGTTCCCCCCTCCAATGTCCCTAATCACTGCTAATCGCACCGTCAGTCGTCACATTCGTCAACAGCCCTAACCTGACAGCTAATCACAGCTGACATCACCAGAGCCCTCCCCAAAAAAACAAATCCCCAACCAACCCAAGCGCGCTATCCATTTATCATCTCGTTAGCGCTAAACATTCGACAAATCGACAACCGTTTTGCGGTGGGCATTAGGAGTTGGAGATGCTGGACGAAACGACGATCGTTCCTCCAGCGTTCGACCAATTGATAACGCACGCTTCGCTAATGTACGCACCGCGTGCCGGGCACAGAGTTTGTAGTATGCAAATTTGTGTGTTGCTGGCTTGGCAAAGACCAACGCCACACGCTCCCGAGCGAAGGCAATCCGGGCGAGTGTACACCGGGCAGGTTAATAATCACTTACTCTCGTTGCGTCGCGGCACATTAACCAGATGTGCGATGGTTTTGCCTTCCAACACATCCGTGGGCGACACTGTCACCGACGCCACAAACAGCGAGATATCGATGAAGCGATGGCATGCGATCAGCACTGGCTCCAATTGGTACAACTGGGTTGTCGGGTAAGTGAAATCTTACCGTACAACATAATTTAATTCAATTTAATATGCAAATCAGGTAAATTGTTTTCAACTCACCTGTCGTTTCTGCAGACCATATGGAGAGATACTTTCATTCTTGGTTCGAAGTTGGATTATGTGTTTTTTTCCCTTTTTAAAACGTCAACGCCTGCGTGCGTTTTGAAGGTCACCACTTTTGCTCGGCAGGAGCACTATCCTGACGCGTTCATTTTAAACTCGGGTACTTATAAAGGGATGAAGTTCCGAAAAAAAGAGTAGTTGATTGCTTATTCATATGTGTTTAATTTAAACTATTTTTGTCTCCTTACTAACCTGTCCCTTTGGGGAGTTTCTTGCTTCTTTGAGCATGAGAGTCGGGGTTTTTTTTTTTGCTGTTTGGTCAAGTCTGCATCCAATTCTTATTCCATTACTGCATCACTAGAAGGTGCACCAGGGAGGCGTACTGCAGACAAGTAGCTTCATGACTGTTTACGGCCGCAAAACCCCCACGCACACAAGCGGAAGCTCATTTATTGTCTGTTATTGCGTTGCCGTCTCGTGTCCGCAGCGTTGTAGACATGGCTACCACTCGGTATCTTCTCCCCCGGTTCGCTTCATTCGTACGATCGTAAAAGCGTTTGCACCGCTGATGCATCTTTAGAACCGATGGCTCCCGATTCGTAACCGCATCATCCACCGCGTGTTGCGTCGTCGGTCGCACTCATAAATAGCTCGAGGAGATGAATAATGCTCCAAAGTCCGAGGGTGACTATTTTTGCACCGATCGTGTCGTTTCCCCGCTTTACTACCAGCGGGAAGTGTCAGAGGGCGTCCGGTGCGTCCAAGTCCGGAAAGTGGGCTTCGAAAGCGGATTGGAATTAATGGTGCCATATGATACTTCTTGGAGTTGGCTGTTTGTGTGGAGGGATGATAATTATAGCACCATCTGATGCTATCTCGATTGCACCGTCGTTTCTGCATTCAGCTGCAGAAGTCACAATGGGAGTTGCAAAAACTCCCCCAGGTACTCGGCACTGCAAAAGGTTTTATGTTCAATTTAATTACCGTGAAAATACATTCGTCACCTCTTGGATTCGTTGGTTCAGTGCAAAACGGAGGCTTCTCTTCACATTTTGGGGGACCAGCCATAATGATGGTTTCAGCCTTAAGCTGTTGTGATGTGATTCGTTCGAAAAGAGTTCATTGCTCTTATCAGTGAACCCACACCGTCTGGGAAGAGTTAAATTTGAAGTGAAGCAACGAACCCAACAAGCTCGTAAACATTGTGCGCTTAATAACGTGGTCGAATATATCGAATGAAGTATACCTCCTCATAAAGCTGAAGCCTCAGGTGAGACAATAATCTTCTTACAATGGAGGTGTTTTGAAGAGTCCGTAGCAAAAGAGACATTAATGTTCTAACGTGACGCATCTAAATATATTGCTTTTTGTTTGTCGAACTTCCGAACAATGTCCGATGCATTCGTTTTTTGGTGATTCTTGCTCAAACATTCCCAGGAACGGTGTTTTAAATGAAGATGTCCGACTGTTTTGCAAAACAGTTCCCTATGACTAATCCACGATCGAAGATCATATCCCGGAGGTTCGCACTTTGAAGATGTTCATTACATTTTAATGCGCTTTTAAAATCCACGTTCCGCGCAAACTTATCTACAGACGCACGTGTTTACGAGGTAGGTATCACTAGCCCCAATCGATGCTAACGTCCGGTTTGCGAGCATAAGATGACGACGTTCGCTAAGCCGCTGTACAGACGATGGCCGGATAAAGCAAAAACCCCAGCCGGCTGGCGGGACCCAGTCTAAGCCATTCTCATTCATCATCACACGCCAACATATCCCCAACAGGATAAGCACGCACTCGCCATCGCGCATATGGCACCGGGTGGACGAGACCCCTGTCTCGGCATTGCGCAGACAACGCTGGATTACATAAATCTGCGCCCGCGTCTTCCCCCCCCCCCCAAACCAGCGTTGCAGTTCAGTGAGGCTGGCGCCAAATCTTGGCACTATTAATTGTATCATATTGAAGCCTCCCGGTTCCTTGACGGCCCAACGTGCAAAGCGACCGGGTCCGGTCAAATGCATCATAAATTGCACCAGCGTAAAGCGTGAACGACGCTCACATACAGACGTCTTCGATGTTTCCCCGGTTGCCTCCTTGCAAAGCTCCAGCAACTAAAACGATACACTGATGGTTCGACGGCGCAGCGATTGAATGAAGAAATTAACAAAGCGAACGCGCTTCTGCTGGGTTTTGCTGAAGGGTTTGAAGTAAACGAGAGCAGCATTAGAGCGTGTACGCATGTACGATCTAGCACACGTCATCGGCGAAACCTCTCTTCACGATTGGCAGCTGAATAGGTAGGCCACCGACCGTACGAGCCAATCATCTTTTTTTTCCTTCATCTCACCTCCCGATAGCCACGAAATGCCACTTCGGTGCTGGTGCTTCTGTTGGAGGCGGACAGTTTGACGTCGAATGGTGACATGACACCGACTGCATTACGATGCCGGTGCGTCACGGCAAGATGCCAAATTAAAAGTAAAAGAATTATGCATCGTTAAACCGTCGCAAACGTGTCGCGCACGATCCTTCAGCAAGTGCGGTTCGGCGGCAATCGATTGAGTCTCAACCACTGCTGGTCCGACTCATGCTGGTCCGACAGTGGCCGAACGCAAAACCGCGCGCGTGTCTCATCATAATTTCGTTCAACCAATCGCTTTCTCGTGCGGATTTTTATCTCCTCCATATGCGTGCTTCTATTTTTGTTTCAACGCAACTGTACATGGTTGATTTCATCACACGAGATTACAATCGGACGCGACAAAGTGTGGACAATAATTAAAGGAGCGAGATCGGGTCCTTTCTTAAATGGGCGCGAAACACATCGTCCCCGCGTGCCTGATGTCAATAAATAAGGCTAAGAAATACCTGTTACGAAGGTGTATCCAGGCTCCAAAAATGGATTCCTGTAACGGTGCTTTGGAGATTTTATTTTATCTGCGCCATTTTATACTTAACAAACAAATGAATAATCGTAAATTGAAAGATATTGGTAAGATAACAAAGTTATCTTGCCGATGGCGAAAATAAGCAGAATTTCTGAGTCATTAAAATGTTTTAAAATAGACCCTAGCTGTGTTTGCAATGCTTCACATTCCCCACCATTTCTAATCATCTCTCCAGCTTCTAGTATCCACCAACATTGCCAACAAAGTTAGCCCCAAAACGAACCATAAATCATATTAATAAATTATTGAAACAATTTAAACTTCATACCTCATTTGTCAAACAGCCGTCCCCCGGATAGACACTATCCTTCACTTACACACGTGTGTGTGTACTTGATCAGCAACGAAACCTGATCGACATGATCCCCCTCATAGCTATGGCACCGTTCAGAACGCAACCATTGCACCACGGCGGCCAATATTCACCCAAAGTTGTCGCCCGTAGTCCTAAATAAAAACCGACCACCCTGCAGGAGAAAAACACGCTCCAAGAACAGAGGTCCACAGCTGCGTGTACCAACCACCACCAGCACCAGAAGTCGTCAAATTGTGGGGCACCCCGAGGCTGTCATGTTCATTATTCACGGTGTACTACCAAGCGGATCGTTAGTAAGCGACGAATGACTTCAACGACGGCAAGCGACGAAACCCAACCACAACACTACGTAGCCCTAAGAGCAACGCTCATTAAAACCGACAGTTTGCACAAGTTCTCCTGCCAGCAGCCAAACGCATTCCGGTCGATGATTCATACGGATGGGATGTCCTCGCAGTACTACGTGTCAATGTGTGTGTGTGCTTTTTTCTTATTTGCACCGGATTAGTTGCAAGTGAGAATAATAAAAAAGGAATTTGCTATCTCTGCGATCGTGTCCTGATAAGGCGGTGAAAGACCAGTGTCTTAAGATTGACGCGTGATAAAGCCTGTTGCCTGTGTCGAGTGCAATTCGATCATATCTAAATCAGTTGCAGCCAGTGACGGAGCTAAACCCAAGTTTGCCGAGAACCGAGAACAAGCGACACGCCTTGTACAGACGCCCTGTTTGTTTTTTTTTTTTACTTCTTCTTTTTGGTTACTCATTGCCACTCGCCGGTCGGTTACGCCGACAGGTTGAATAGTTTTAGCACGCGTTCTATCTTTCACAAACGACCGTTGACAAATGCTGACCGGGTGAACCGAGAAACCCGTTGACAGTGACAAACAATAAGTGTCAGCTTCGGGCAGATCGGAATTCTTTTAGACGCAGCGCAAGGAATTCGTTCGCTAGTGCTTTCAATAGAGGGCAGGGTATAGATAGGGAGATATTTGATTCCAACCAGTGGAGAAACGCAAAGAGATATGCACGATAAAAGCCGCTGACTGGCTTTTGCTGAAGCCGAATAAGGTGGAATCCAAAGAATGTTTTTCGTCTAGGATTCCTTTATTTTTCTTTGAAAAAGAAAATCAATAAATATTCGATAACAAAAGCAAAAGAAAAAATTTTCTGATACTATCGAACAGTATAAGTTATCAAGCTGAAATTTGGGAGAGATTGTATATAAAAATGTATTGTATACATTTGTTAAGATCCATAATAAGTCTTGCAGTAGTTCCTCACGTTTTTAAGTTTGATTTAAGTTTAAATCTAAGAGATACCTTCACTTAGGTTTGCGGGAAAAATCTTTCATAATGTTCGGAAAGCACGGATATGAAACTCAAAGTATTAATTTTACTCGGACCTGTTCTAACCTCTTCTCAATGCGCCTAGAGCGGCTTGGAGTGGTAGTATACGAATGAATTTTTTTTTATTTCAGAATAAATAAGCTGACGAAAATTTAAGGTAACAAAAAATTAAAAAATTTAAAAATTAAAATAAATCAGTTGATAGGGTTTATTTTATTAAGTAAATATTGTTGTGCCACTTTTAAAGAATCCACTGCGATCATCATTTCGTTACTACGGAATAGATACATTTTCTAAAGAACATTATTTTAGAAAAAAAAATCATTCAAACCACATAAAACAAAAAAAAACTGGTCGTGATTCTTTGAAGGGTTCGTCGCTTGTTTCGTTGTAGTTTTTTGTTTCGCTCGAGTGTTGAATGAATTCATTAATTCTGCAAATCAACCAACCGCGTCAGCAACCAGGCGGAGCTAGTTATGGTAGTAGCAGTAAAAGCAAATACGCATTAGAGTGGAGTAGGAGTAGGGAGAAACATTTTTACGCACCAGTGCACCTGCTAACATTGGGAAGAAGTCGTAATGTCAATTATCCAGTGCCCGTATGCGCTAGCTACCGTGCTGGGGATGATGTAATTGCATGCCTTTTTTGCCGACACAACGAAGCGCACAAAGAACCCCCCACAACCAGTGTAGACGACGATGACTTCAAACCATTCGGCCGGCCAACCAATCATGGCGTTCGGTTAGGCGCATAGCTAAACGTTCACGGTTTCACCAACAACCCATTCCCGCGTGCCCATGCTCTCTGGTGGTGGCAGTTTCGCACCTGTCCGCTAAGTGCTTGCCGGTGGCGCACTTTACCCGATGCCGCCAGGTGTCATCGATGGCATCGATGTCTAAATTAGACGTTTAAATGACGTCGAGAGTGATTCACAGCCCCATAAGAGTGCCCCATTATTATCCTCCCACTCGGAGGAGGGATGCCATCCGACAGCAACCAAGCGTCCCACATTGGCACGTCGCCTCATCCTCGTAATTAGATGACAATAATTGTCTTGTTAATTAAATAAAAACATTAACGCGCTCTGTTTGATGAACGGGGCACGACGGTGATGAAGGCTGCTTAGCATGCACCCGATGCAACTCTACGTGTTTTTTTACTGGGCTGCTGCTGCTGATGTGGTGATGGAGATGCATCATAGGCAAACGATCGATGTTTATCGTCAACTACGTTCCCCATGAATGCCTGGAGCACACACACACACATACGTTGAGGCGAATAATAATTGTAATTATTGCGCTATTATCGTCATTATTTAGTGAAAACATCGTCATTATCATCACATCATCGGCGGTGCGCGGTTGAACAGCCGGTACATCAACACCAATTACCGGCACCTTTTGCCTCGAGCTCGCCTGGCCGGACTCCGTTTGGTTACCTCGTGTGTTTTTTTTTTCTTTCATGAACCGATTTGCTTACAAATTCGCTTCTCAGTACCACCTTCAACCCGGGACACCCGGGTACAACTTCAACGCAAGTGTTAGGAGAGGGAGATCGCCAGCGTTGGGGACGATTATGTTGCATGTGCTCTCGTTTCTTTCATTTTTTTTTGTTACGTTTTGCTGTGCAACGGTGCAACGGAGCCGGAGCAAAAAGAAACGCATAACAAGGGCAGAAATCGCCATCATCACCATCATGCGTGCATAATTTGTGTTAGTTTAGTCAAACGATTTGCCACTCCGCCACGGTGCAACCGTCCGCCGGTGCACCGGCGGACAGGTATTTTTCCGGTTTTTTTTTTGCCATGTCCTTCCTTCCTACGATTAAATTCCCGGGCGGTACGTTGCTGCAACCCGTCCATCAAGTCCAGTCACTTGTGGTTCGTTTCTTCACCACTGCTCGGAGCTCTTGGGCTCGGTTGTCATCTCTAATCGATGTGGCGCGTCCGTAGTGATTTCAGTACCGTGACAAAACGTGATGCCCACCACCGACTATGATGATGATGATGATGTACATTAAAGACACACTGGAAGGTACGAAGGAAATGGTAAATGAAATGTCACGTTAAATACATTGTTGAAATATTTATGGGCAATTCCGTACCGATGAGGCCGGTTTATCTATTGAGCTATTTACGTCAGTGGCACATTCGTCTTTGCGATGTACGCGCGCGCAATTAGGAAAAGCTGTCAAATTTGAATCCTACAGGGTTTGTCGCTTATCCACAAGATGGCGCCAACGAAATTCTTCTCAATTTTTCTTTCTTGGATTTTGCTTTGGAAATTTTAAATTCCCGTTCCAACCTCTTACAAGTATTTCAAACAAAGAAAACAACCAACAGATTATCTATCATCGTACTCAACGAGGACGGCTTGTTAAAAGCCACCAGCGCGGAAGTCTTTTACCCACTCCCGGGCACGTATTCCCCGGCACCCACCGCAATGGCTTTGGAGTATGAAATTACACTGCACCAAGATACCGAGGACATGATCTCCAACACTCTAGTGCGCGCGCCTGTGTGCGGTCTGGGCGGCATTGTAGTAACGACAGGCACCACACAGGTTGTGTCCGGGGTTGCACTTGGCTTGCTCCGGTTCGACACCGCGTCATAATTCATCCGTGAGGGAACGCGCGACCCGGAGATGGCCAAGAACTTGTCGGCGACTGCGCGGTGGCCAGAAACCGAAAACCTTCTGTCTCGAAGTGTGCGCAAGCGTGTTACAATACTTGCGCCAGCTCGTGCGCTTGTCACTGTAGCTCGCTGACAAAGGTGGTCAAGCGTCTGATGTGCGAAATGATGCGATTAATTTTGCCAACCACCTCCTTCCTCTCCCAGCGTTACCGCACGCTTTATTTCCCCCGAGACGCTGTAACGGCGTTAATGAAGGTACTTCAGGGGGGCACACAAGTAGCAAGGAGCTACCAGGCTACACACTCGTGGTGGAACCGTCCAGCGGAAGGAACAGTCTCCAGCCAGTGAGCGAGCGTCTGTTTCCACCCATAAAGTGCCATAAATTCATAAATAACCAGCACATCACCCGTACGGCCCCCTCCGGGTACGGCCAAGCTCGTGAGGAACGAAGCCGCGTGCAATGATGGACACAGATTACATCGCCGACCGCTACCGCTAGAAGTGGGCCTAGGACACCCGAAACTTCAACCAGCCGAGATGGGCGCAAGATAGAAGTAGAAGACACTTTGCTCGTTTCGCTCCCGGGGCGTCTTCAGTTTGTTGAAGGCCACGTATGACGCTTACCAGTTTGCCAGCGCCGGATGTGAACATCCACAAAAGGTGGCAGGGGGAGGCTAAATCCATTCAAGAATTCAGGAGAAGAAATAGCAACACCTTACCCACACACACACACGTGCACACTCGATCATGGGTGAATTGAAAACAGCCACATTAGAGACACTTTGGGAGCCTTTGTTCGACCGAACTCCACGAAAACAGTATTGAAAAAAAAACGGGAGGCCAAAAAAGGCGATGGCGTAACACGGGAGGCCACGCGCTGCCAAATTTGATGCCCAACCCTAAAACAGCAACAGGCGTGGTAGGTGGGTTAAGCGAAAGAGGAGCCCACTTGAGGTGCTTCACCGATGGAGTAAGTTCGTAACTGGGGGATAAGCGTTTTGGAGCGTCCGAAAATCTTTCGCACCGGGAAGGATGTATGGATAGATGGGAGATGGAATGTTGGATGTTGAAGAATAGGCAGAGATGCCCACGAGACGAGCGGGAGCACATTGTCTTGGAGTGACCCGGGAGTACCCGTCTACGTATAGTTGCCGTTGCGTTACACATGTTAGGAAGATTGTTGTGCCTATTGTCTGGTGTTTTGTGTACAGCCTGAGGTTTTGTGATGAGCTTCAATGGATAGCGAAACATGGTGCAAGTCTTTTTGGAGTTATTTGTTAAATAATTTCTCTCAATGTGAACACAACTGCGGAGGCTATTTAAAAACATACAAAGCAGTTGATCCTCATTACACAAGATCCACCGAGAGATGTTCAAGCCTTCCAAACCTCCACTGCACTACAGCTCCACTCGTCCAATTTACCATTAATCGACAGACCCAATCGTTTGCGTGACTTTGATCTATTGACATCACCGCATCGCATTTGACAATCATGTGCCATAATGATCACTAATCCGGACCACATGCTCCACAAGATACAAACACACAAGAAAAAAAAGCCCTCCATTAGCTCCGTGCCTCGGAAAGGAATGTGATGGAATGCTTCCCCGGACGCCCGGGGGAACCCAACAATGACGTCCGTCGACTACCAATTAGACTCATGTGGACTCATTGCTTTCTAATGGGAAATCCATTCCCCTATTAGAATCGTCATCCATTTCACCACCCGGGTGAGTGCTCCCGGGGAATCATCATCCTCTTCGCTGTGACGTACTCGCGTAACCACCTGGCGATCGCGATCTTAATTGGACGGAAACGCGAACTTCACGATCCAATTTTCCCAAATATGCGATGTGCAGTGTCTCTTACTCTCTCTCTCTCTCTCGTTCTCTTCCACTAGCAAAGAGACGTGCCTGTTCGTTCCCGTTCGTGGCTCAATTTGTCGATCGGCGTGTCTCTTGATTAGAAGGGACCCGCACGGTGACTTATAGGACGCGACACACGATGACAAACGTTCGATTTGTGCGACGAGCAAGCGACGAACGTGCGGCCACGGAAGCGCATCATATACCACCATAGAAGTGCCCGCAGCGTCGTTGTTTTTTCTATTCTACAAATCACCTACCAGCGTGTGAGCGGGGTTTGCGGACCAGCTCTCCAAGAACCGACAAGGATCTTGCTGTCTCGTCGCTATATGGAGCTCGAAAAATCAGCTCACACAATGCACAATGTGTACGTTTTTTTTCCCCCCGACTAGGCAGGGTATAGGAGCACTTGCCGAGAAACAAACCCATCGCGTGATGCTCACCAACTCCATTTATCGTCCCGCCTTGCCTAAGCGTGCAACCTTCGACGAGAACACAGGCCCGTGTCGTCGGTGCGATCCTTCTCTCCTTGCCGAGACACCCATGATTGAGGGGGGAGGACCCACCGCCCGATCGCGACTTGTTTCAATTTCCTCCCCCACCACTTCCGGTGCCTCCTAAACGGCGGGCACGACATGGGGAGCATGGATGAACCGGACAGGTAATTCATGTTGGGGCTGTTTGTTGCGTTACCTTCTCGCGTACCAACACATGCCCAGCAATTGGAGCAGCACCGCGGCGACATAACTGTAAAGAAACGGTAAAGCAATTGGCTCCATTGTAATAATCATCCATTTAAATTGTCTCTTGCCATTAATGAGTGAGGCCAAAATCACGACTTTAACCAAATTATCCATATGTATACAGACTGGCAGACGTCTTCGCCTCCCTTCGTGAGGCGGGTGGATTCGGCTGTTTTGCGCTTCGATTCGGGCCGTTGTCGATCGGTACACAGAATTGGGCCATATTTGGGTGTACAGAATCGAGTGTGTCGGGCAATTGGGGGATCGAACGTGTTGGCACCGGTGACCCATTTCGCTAAAGGACGTGTAAGTGACGAACCTGACTCGGGTTACTAATGCCATCCCATGGGAAATTCGAGGCCGGGCGTTTTTCAGAAGCTAAACGGATCTGTGCTGGGGAAGGAAATTGAAAACATGAAGTAAAAGTATTTACAAATACAAAGTCTACTTGTGGATGCATTTATGTTTGGGGACATGACATTCATTCTACGGTGTATCTTGCTCATGCATAACATTTTCGCGCCATACTTCTAGCTGCTCATAGTTAATTCAACAAACCAAATGATAGCCCGATATAGCTGTGGGCAGATGTTTAACAAGCCACGAGTTTTTCCACGTCCACAGTCAGGTATGCGCCGATGCGAGCTTATTAAGGGATACGTGCTACGTTTAGACTTTTTAATTCGTCTGGTGATCATCACTTGTTTATAAACGCCGGCTTCTCAGTCACGTGAATTCGTTCCGCGTTGTCTCGTGTTGTGGAAAATATACCGTTCCATCCGGTAGATTTCCAAAACATCTCCTCCGGCATGTCACCACCCACATCCTCCATCACATCGAAGAAGATGCTTCGATTTGGAGAGCGGTTTTCGGTAGCTTGTGGTCTACCACTTTTAAATTCCCCGTGCTAGAGCGTGTTTTTGTGCATTGCTGGTGAAGTCGCCCGATAACAAATGTACAATTCCGACACGAGATGCTGCGACAAGGTGACAATCTGCAAGTCAATACCACCGACTGGTACCGCTCGCTACACCGCCTTGCTGTTCTTCTGTCTGCCCAGCGTCAGCTGTGGCATCGATCGCATGATTAAGTAAGCAAGTGAATGTGAGGAGGAGTTAAATGCGATTGTTTCGTTTTCGTTAGCGACATCCCTAAACATGCGTGATTTATTAAAGGCTTCGTTGGGTGTGATTTGCAATTCCGGTTCGAAACACGTGATCCGTACCGGACCGTATGATGGAATGGGTAATAGCCCACCATTCGATCGTCCCTCATGATTTTGTGCTAGAAGACATGTAATGCAACACCCAAATATATTGCTGTTTCTACGCAAGGCTTCAATTTGAGTAACGTATTCCACCAACTCCAGGAATCACCCAGCGGAAAAGCCAACAAGGGGTTTTTCTTGGTGTAAAACATTAACCTGCCTGTAAAACTTTACTGCTTATGTAAACAGTAATTTAAGTAGATAATGGAATTTCCGTAAACAAAAAGGTATCGTTTTAAAGACAAAGTGATGGCTCTCCTGAAGGATCGCTACCTACACGCACACGAGGCACCTGTTGCATGCGGTTTGGTATTTCCCTCTGTTCACCGGGGTGTCTTTTCGATTACCCGGAACATCGTAAAGGTAGGAAGGATAATTTATTCCGGAAAGCACACCGTAACAAGTGTTTTTCCCCCAATTTCGAAATGTTTAGGTAGCAATTGCTTAAAGGAAGGAAAGGTGTGTAAAGAAATTAATGAATTTGAACTGGATGACTGCATTAAGGTTGAATTCTTCCTTCGAGGGTGCTTGAATTCGTCTAAGATTCTTGTTAAAAAGAAGTCCCCTGCTTCTTTGTCATCGGTGGATCATATTTGGGTCTAAAATACGCTTTCTTTTCCAGCATCAATCGTTCGATTATTCCATCCGTCAACATAAATTCTTCCAGCTCGCGAGAGTCACTTTCTACAAAAGGACCGTAAATCAAAAAACACAAAACCCTCCGTCCATTTGGACGATGGACAGAAAATCGGGAGCAAATCCTAAGGCGACTCCAGACCGAACAATTCATCGCTTATTCAAATTATGTTCGTGCTGTTATTATTATCATCATTCTTCCAGCGATCCGTGAGTCTATTGTGCCTCCGTTCTATTGGGCTTCGCGGCTCGTCTCCATCCCTTTTGCTGTTGTTTGGATTTGATCGATTAACCTCAAAACTAGATCGGTCACGATGAAGTCTCCTTCCAGCCCCCCCTTTTACCACGAGAACTCTTGTCATGTCAAGCAAAACAAAAGCGATCCAACCATGGTTTTTTTATTGGCGCAAACCTCAAGAAATGTACATCATACATCACGTCCACGGTAAATGCACGATTAAACAGCGCGTTTTCTTCATTCCCATCACCGGGCGCTGTCTTGACATTTTACCGTGGACGTTTTCTGTTTTCCACCGCGCCTACGCACCCTTTCGATTGGCCGATCGATTCGACCGAGTGTGTGTCAAGTGGAGTACACAGTGCACTCTTGATCGCATTTGCAATAGAGAGATTGATCGTACATTTTGCAGCGAAGAAAATCGGATCGTCAACAGATCAAGATTCGAATCACACCAGATCGTCGATACGGTGGACGTGTTAATGGGACGCTTTTCAATGGCTGAAGGGTCCATCCGTTCGTGTTTTGCTACGAAAAGGGTACTGCAATAAAAACAGCACCATGCAAAAGGATGTTTTCCTTTCCGGACGCTCGCCTATCGAAAGCAAAACCCACGCCACGGACCGGAACTGTGTAGCAAAACAAAAACAAGGATGAAATGGCAATAAGCGATTGGGGTTTTTGTTTTTCTGCCTCACTGTGGGTAGAATGATTCCGGGAACTTTCTTCACAATTAACGCGAAATAGAGCAGGTATAAGACACGATCATGTTTGATCTGTACTTTCATCCCTTTGTGGGACACAATTTCTGTGTTCCAACAGGAAGTGGCTTTATCTAGCTGAATGATTCTATTTTTATTTCTTGATGTCATCCGTGATTGACCGGAAAAGGAGACCGGATGTTTTGCTGTTAAATTTGGAACAATAAAAACATGTACTCTTTTCCGTACTTCTTGTGAGGTCGCATCGAAAAGGGACCAAAAACAATTTTCGTTCAAATATTTTAAATTGTCATCAGAAAATAGTTCGGAATGAAATGAAAACCTTTCGATTTTGCATACAAAAATTTATATCCTTTTATTTCTTTTTTAATAATACACTTTTTTGACATTTAGCCATAAAGATTTAATATTCTCTCTCGGGAACAATTCAAAACCAGTGGAGCAAAAAGAGATCAGCATGCCAAAAACCAATTCCAATTTCGCTACTTTCAATTCCAAATCCTGACCTGCCCTTTCTGGGTCAAGCGTATACACAATCTCGTCTCGCAGGTGTACCTTCCATTTACCTGCCATTCCACGCTGCACTTCCGGTGTGGCAGGAGCTAGAAAAAGAAAAGGGCTTCCTTTTTTGCACCTTCACCACGGAAACAATGCGCCGCTACTTCCGGTGGCTACTTCCGTTGCCAACAACACTTGCACATTATTCCGATCCACCGGATGCACCGGATCCGAGGGATGCAATCATACAGGAGCGACACAAGTGCATAGAAATTGCAATCGAAGGTTCAGGTGTGCGCAGGGCATATTGTACACCAGTCCGCTATTGTTATCTGCCGGTCTAGGGGTAATCATTAGATTTGGGAAAAGGAAAGAAAATCCTTTCAAAAACAAGGAAGAAAAAGCTTAACCGAATGCAGAAAGCAGATCAGGTGATCCTGTTTGAAGCGAATCCGGAGACACGGTAGTATAGAAGCTGACCAAAAATAGAATAAAAAAACTGCCAAAACATTCAAAGTAATCGAGCGAATACGGCACAAAGAGAAACACGACGAAAAGTGAACGAAAAGCGAACGACGTCGAAAAAAAGAAAAAAACGAACCATTTAGTCATTTCGGAACCCATAATCGAACGAACATATTCAACAAGAAAAATCATAAAGTGTTTTTTTTTGTTTCATTTTACATTTTCTTCTCATTTATTTTGCTTTGTAACGCGCTGTTTTGTGATTTCCTAGCCCGGCTATTAGAGTTTTGTGTCGTTTGTGCCGCTACTGCGGCTGGTTGTGTTTTTTTCTCCGGTAAACTTACGCACTACAAACAAAGTTTTCATGGCCTTACGTGCTAGATGCGGGTGTTTTTTAATATAATAAAGAAAAACAAACAAAAATATATTAAGTTTTCCGTACCATTTACTCAAGCAATGGCACACCGCTGTGTGTTTCTTGCGTACGATTTGTGTCTAACCTTAAATGCTACCGCTAGTTTATTTACAGGGCGAGCTAAATAGCTTCAGCTCTTCTTGGTAGGGCTTAAAATAATATAGCGAACTATTTTGTCATTTCTTCTGCTCTCGTTCATCCACTGCTTGCTCTTAAGGTTCCCTAAACACTAATAGTAGGACTTGGCGCTACATGGCTAAACAAAAATGCACTCTCTTCCATATTTTGCTGGTACATTGAGGGGAGATAACCTGTGAGATATTGAACAGTTTCTAAAGGCACTTCACATTTTGCAATCCATTAAAGAGCTTTTGCTGTTTACTTGAGTGAAAACAGATCTGATTTTATCTAAAAGGCAAACTTTCTGGCTTTAAATGGTGTATGGCTTCGTATTGTAGGTGACGTTTTTATCCCCAGCTTTTTTTTTGGTGGCATGTCTTCACATCCGACACACACGCATTGAGATCTTCTTATTTTATACCAAAAAAGACAAACATACATAATAACGTAAAAAAACTAATAGGAAATGAAACGTGAGCAGCAAAAATGATTTTTTGTGGGAAAAAAAGGTAGAAATTATGCAGAACTAAAGTCATTCCTTGCCCCGCAAATACACTAACCTAAAAGAAGCTGACTAGTTTGGAACAGTTTGTGTCTCATTCTATTTCTTTTTTACTTTTCCTTTTGAACGAAAAAAAAACGCTCTTCCTTCTGACGGCAAATAAATAAACTTACTAAAAGTAGAAAACAATTCCCAAGTGTTCCCCGGATAGTTTTCGGGTATGTCGTGGCGCACGGGCGACTGAACTTCACTTTGAATGAATGATAAAAAAAACTCCCGAATCGAGGACACGTCTCCACACGTTGTGTTGAATGAATTCAGCAACCCTTCACCTTTCAACTCTTCGACACATTTGTTGGTACAGGAAGAAGTTGCTCCTTTTTTTACGCACACACAAACTCACTCTCACGTATAAACTCGCTCAGTCTTTGGTCGCTTGGAATGCGACGAGGTTCCACTTGCTTCCCTCGGATTGTCGGCACACACACACACTTTACTGAAGGCACACTGTTACAATAGGCCACCATCACTAGTACACGGCAATGTTGCTTCCGTGTGGAAGTACGGTCGGGATGAAGCTTTCTTCCGAGAGGTTACAGGACGCACTCTGGGAGTGTGGACTGTCCGAGCGGGTAAGGGATGGGACGGGCGAACCGGCCGTACTGCTACCACCAGATCCCGAACCACCGGGACACCCAGATTCGGCGTGTTTCGTTAGCAGCGGTAGGCGCGAGAAGGACTTCGTACACGTGGGACACTTGAAGCGCTTTACGTCCTCGTGCGTTTGCTGGTGCGCGCGCAGATTCGACCGGTCGGCAAAGGCGCGCGAACAGAGCTTGCAGACGAAGGGTTTCTCGCCCGTGTGCGTACGGATGTGTCCCTGCAGTAACCACGGTCTCGAGAAGGCTTTATCGCAGTGCGTACACTTGCACGGTAGCGTATGCGTGCGGATATGCATCTTCAGTGCACCGAGCGTTTTGTACGGTTTGTCACACTCCTTGCAAACGAACGTCTTCTGCGCTTGGTTACCTTCCGCTGCGGGACAGTGGAATTGCTGGTGTTTCGAAAGACCCGAGTAGGTGGAGTACGATTTACCACAATCCGGACACTGGTAGCGTGGTGCTCCACTACCCGATTGGGATGATCCTTTCTCACCGTCCTTCTTCTGGATGTTAGCGCTCGAGGTTGACTTCTCGGTGAGGATCGAGGAGCAACCGGACGAGGACGACAGCGAGGTACTGTTACCGTTGGCTGCGCTGAGACTGTTGTTGTTCTCCTCGGAATCCGCTCCCGGGCTGGCGGGTGCGGATGAGGAGATTGGTGACAGGGAGCGGCCACGCGACGAAAGGTACGAGTTGAACGAGGTATGGCTGGAGGCGGGCGACAGGGAAGGATGATCCGCAACCGAGCCCATCATCAGATGGTGGTGATGGGTAGGGTGGTGAAGGGGGTAAGGCATGTAGCGGTGCTGGGCACGGACGAACGCCGATTCCGACTTGATGACGTTGTTGTTCTGGTTCAACCGCAACTCAGCTGGATAGGCCGGAACAACCATCGACGGTGGTGGCGATAGGGAGTGACGATCCGGGCGGAAGAGATGCGTTGGGGAGGTGGACGGACTGGCGGAGGTATCATGCTGGCCGGCACTGTACGGTGAGAGAGGTTCCGAACGCGGTGGCGAGATCTGACTATGAAGCGGATGATGCAGGTGATGATGATGGTGGTGTAGCTGGTGCGGTAGTCCTGCCGGATGTTGCTGATGTTGCGCTTGGCTCTGCTGATGATGGTACGCGCTGTAGAAGTCGGCCGGATAGGGCAGTGCGTACGGGAATCCCGGATAGACCGCTGGGAAGGAAGCAGGCGATCGCGATCCACCGTAGTACATCGAGGGCAGGGAACCGTACGTCGGTGTGGGGATGGAAAGCGGAGATTTGGTATCACTGGGTGCTGGGGAGGAGGATGGTGGCGGTGTGGGCAGAGTGTCCTCCGCCTTGATCACGACCAGCTCCGGCGACTCCGAGCGAGCCTTCTTCTTCATGGACTTCATCGAGAGGTCCTGCGGTTTGGTGCTCAGATTTTCTGGTTCCATTTCACCATCCGAGTCTGAAGGGAAAGTGAAGAGAGTGGGCAGAAAGAAAGCAGCTGGTTAGTAACACCCAAAACCAGAATCAGGAACAGGAAACACTCTCCTCAAACAACCCGGAGTATTGGAAATAGGATAAGAAACAAATAATTACCATTTTTCAATGCGTCCTCCTTGGACATAAAGACTGGGCGCTTCTTGAGCGGGCAATTGCTGTAGTTTTTCTGCATGATGGATGTTGGCATGTTGGTGTATCACCACGAACAACTTCACAAATCACGCAGCAATGGTAATGCGAAACCAACCGACACTCAACACAAATATCCTTTTATCGTTTTTTTGCTTTTCTAGTAACTTCTAGTCTTGTTTGTAACTTCACGACTTCACTGCTGTTTGTTTGTAACTTTTCGACACTGGACGCTTTTTTTCTGTTTCTATTAACCACACTAGTTCACTTTTTCCATCACTGCGAATTTGTAGTTTTCGCGCAGAAACAGGTTTTGAAACACATTTGTTTTGCGCCGTATTTTTTCTTTTATATCACTTTACAGCTCACACACAAACACGAGTTTTCGATTGTATCCTTTTTTCCGTATTTTCAAAACAGTTCACTCATTCAATGGTAGCCGGTTTTTTTTGCTGGAGTGGAAAAAAACACAACTTCCACGATCGATCGTCGAACGACACGGATGTTGTTGCTTGGAGGGTAAAAACCGAAGTGTTGGCTTACCGAGGGTAACCGCTCTTATTTATAGGCGACCGTTCCTGTCGGGTCGTGTTCGGGCGAAAACCCGAAAGAAAATGGGCGGAGTTTCAGGTGCACGAGCAGATTGAGCAAATTTTGAGCTCCGCTTCGGTCGCATGTGGAACTCGCGTTTCGGAAGCGGTGCTCACGCAGGTAGATCGTGGTGGGATCAATACACGCTCATATTACTTTTGTTTGATATCTTTTTGTAGTTTAATTATTAATTTGTTTCTTAAAAATCATCACAAAACATTTAAAATAATTTTCCTTTATGTACATGAATCAGAAAACTATATTTTTCCGCGTGAGTGCCTCTTTCTAACCGTCATTTGCAATGCGATCCGCGTGAGTGCTTCGCAAGGTGAGCAAAAGTAGCTCAGATCACGATCGTGCTGTGCTGTGGTGGAAAACGACTTCGGGAATTTCCCCGTGCGCTAGGAGTGGGGATAACCATCGCACTTGCCCTTTCGCACCCTCGGTACTCCATCCCGTTCGCTCACGCAGGTGTTTGTTCTTCTCCTGCACTCGGTTCGTGGTGCGTTCGTACGTATTTCCCCCACCAGCGTTTTGTTTTTGGTTTGTTACCCGAACCGATCGTTTCATAGACGGGTGGCGGCAAAGTGTCGTGCTGGAACGACCGGTGCGTGTACGGTTTAAGCGGGTGCACATTTTGTTTTGTTGTTTTGCTTCACGTGCACTATGGAGAACACACGTTGGAATTTCCTGTGCATCGTTCCTGTTGCGGGCAGTGCTGTGGGCCACCGGTGGGTTATTTTTAACCGAACTCTCAACAGGAACACTTCTGGTGGATCATTTCAAAGTCATTTGTATGAATGGAGAAACGAATTTTTGTGATATATTTTTTTGTGACATATTCCAAATTATTTTTACAAAATTAATGGAAAAAAATTATTGCAAAAATACTTTAATACAGCTGCTTCTCTAAATATTCCTACGTCATAATAGCAATATATATAGAAGTAAAACCCAAAAAGGTAATAGAATAACAGCAAAAATAGAAAAAAAGCTGAAACCATCTCCTCGTCACCCTTAATCCGCTGCAGCTTGCTCGATTGCATTGCGCCAGTTGGGCCAGCTGGTGTTGGTGTGTGCTATACTGCAGCGCACCCGTTGGTCGATCTCTTTCTCTTCCGTACAATTTCGCCCCATCCCATTCGCTCTTCTTGTTTTTTTTTTGTTTGGAAAATGATCGCTTACGCTACCGTTAGCAAAGGATATGAGGAAAATATTCGGTGCGTCCTAGATTAATCTTCCCCCGGTGCCTCTTGCGGCCCCTTTCCATCGAATGGCAGGATTGCTCTTAATCTGATAGCATCCATCCATTCGTACTGCAAGCTCCACGGCCTATTTCCACCCGGTTCCGTTTCATTTAACCTTTCAACTGCTACGTGACGTTTGGATGCTTTTTGGAACCGCGGCCCGTACCAATACGAGCAATTGTGCGGAAGCAATAAAAACAACGCCATCAGGCCGGCCAGGTTTAACATGATGAATGTTTCCAACACGCTGGGAGGTGAAATATGTTTATTTTGGTGATATACTTCCTGAGAGGAACATTTCTAAAAAATCGTATTTTATAAGTATAGTTTTTTTACATTTATAAGTTTTTAAAGATTTAATTGTTTTTATTTAATAAATGGAAACGTTTGCTTAACATACTTAGAGAAAATATAATTATTTCACAGTCGTTATAGTCTTCTACCAATAACATAAATTTATTCGATTTATCATTGCACATCGATAAAGATTTTTATTTAAAAGTTTTGATTTAGATTTTCTTTGTAATTTAAGATTTGATGATATTCCACCCAAAAACATAAATAAACTCCATTCTAGTACATGTACGAAGCACACCAAACATATATTGAAAACAGGCAAAAATTAAAAACGAGTCCTACAAAGCGCACGTTGAACTTTTTCCTATGCTGGAAGTTATTTCCTTACCACCCTTAAGCATCCCTTAAAACCATCGTAAACCAGCTCAAAATCAAAGTCCGGGAATCTGACACCAGAAGCGGTCCCTATTCCACCGCTAGGAAGCACCGGCGTCAGTTTCGCACCGTACAGCACATGCACGATCAAGGGACACGGTCGATACCATTTTGAGTTGGCTGATCGTGCGTTGATTAAACATTTGCGATGGAGAAGGGCCACACTGCAGTGTAGTGGAAGGGATGCACTTACGGACCCGATCTCGCTTGCATCTGTCTAGATTTTTCGGGACCGGGCAGGCTGTTCCCTTTAAAAACGGATCAACAACAATGTGTAATGTGTTGGTCGCGATCCGGTTATAGCCTGCTCTCCCTCGTTTTACCAACTGCAATTGCAGTTTCAGCGCACCTTTCCTCATCAGCAGGAGCAGCATTGATCGTGGCGCTAGAACGTTGCTTCCGCATTTCCTTCCAATGATTCTCCTCGGTCAGTTGCTAAGGTGGAAGCTGTTTAAAGCAACAAAGTTACCATCTTGCTGTTGCGTTTTGAGTCTCGAACAGGATGGCTGCATTGTTAAAGGACCCTCACTGGCACCGTCTGTGTCAGGACATTGGACCGTGACTCGGTACATTACTCGCTTTTTTCCTCCTTACCGATCGAATCAAGATCCCCTTCTAGGGGTAGTTTTCAGGAATTGAAAATGGAAAAAAAAGTAAAAACCGCACGGTTCATTCTTCTGTAACGATTTTCCTTTCATCCCCCTAAGGTAAACTGTCAACCAGTTGGTAACGGTCAAAGATGCTTTTCTTCGCACCCGGACGGAGACGAAGAGAAAAAAAAACGGGAAGATTTCGCTTTCCTAGAACCCCCGGACACCCTCGGCAAGCTGTGCAAGCTGTGATGTGCACCGGTATTGTTCCCTGGCGGCGATGGTGAACCGGCCTTTTCTTGAATCGAATCGATCGAAGACGGGGCAGATGAACGGCACGTCCTGGCAAAAACCTCCCGAAGAAAGCCATCGAGACACAATGGCTGGCAGAGAGGTAAAAAAACTGATTGTGTCCTTTGCCTTTCCATCCAGCAAAGGTCGTGTGGCATGTTGGCAGCATGCCAATCACCTGCTTTCATTTTTTCACTCTAATGCCTCCTGACAGAAATCGCAGCAAAACAGCGCAGAATCGACTGCAGCAGTACACGGCGAAATCCAATCGAAAAAGTGCAGCCAGTGCGCATGAGTAGCCCCACGTGGGGTGGAATTTTTGGCGCCAATCGTTCATCGCGTACCATCTCATTCAAATCACTTGTCTGGGATGCCTTGTATAATATAAATATTTGCACACAATTTGCACTTTCTGATGTCTTTCCGGATGTATGGAAAACCCTGTGTTAGCGAAATAATTCTAGAAGAAAGATAAGAAAGCAAGTGGCGTTGATGTTGGCGCTCAATTTACGGTTTTTTTTTATAAGGATTTTTGAATAGTTTAAAGGTCTCCCATACGGACCAACACCTGGATGCAAACGTTCTATTACTTCCGGTTGTAATGATAAGCCTGATAAGTGTTTATCATTGGGAACGGTTCTTCTTCCAGAATTGCTAAGCATATTGATTGATTTTTTATTCTTATACTTCTATTATCGAAGACCTGTTTGGTCTTGTCGGCCATATAATGGTTTACTCACTTAGTTTACTATACGTAAAAATATTCGAGGGCGCATTTTATTATTGTTTATAATTTTCTATAAAGCACTTAAATGTTGCGTGTTATTATGCTACTTTAATATGGACCTATTTGATAAAAATAAATTATTTTAATATTTTATAATGAAACAAGTGTTTAACAAAAGTTTTTCTGAACAAAAAATAAATAAAATGAAATAACCATCTCATGTGCTTCTGTTTGCTAAAAATTGTAAATAATAGTAAATTACTGCAAATTATTTGTGTCCTTCTGCATCAAAATAGAATAAGGCACAAACAGAACGTTCTTACTAACCTTCCTCAACAAGAACTTCGGCGGTGGCCAAGCATGCAGCAAAAAAAAAAAACAACCAAAAACCGTTAGTCACGAGATCGAATCACCGACCGAGAACGATCGAACGCGGACACAAGAATCGACCTTCGGAAACACCGATCAAAACGGTCAGCAACGGTCTCCTCCAACGGCTTCCTTCGTATGTTGTGGTTTTTATGCTGCCTTTTTTCACCACTCTTCATCAGCGCTGATCGACGCGTTTAAGCCCTGATGAGCCTTAGAGCAAGAAAGAAGAGAAACGCGAAACAGAGCATAGAAGTGGGCTAAAAGGGAAAAAAACAATCAGATTAAAACCACAGAACGGACGACCTTCCGTTGCTCAGATCAGCTGGCCGTTTTAAAGTCATCGTTTGGATGTGTGTGTTTTTTATTATAAGTAGAATGACGCTCTAAGAAGAATGAAGACTGAGGAGAATGATCGTCACATTTTCATTATCCTTTTGCTCCCGATTTTTTATACGTTCGTCCATTGATTTCATAAAGAAGTGGAGGAAAAAATGGTTACGCAGCACCTTAAATGAAATCGAAAGGTAAACAACAGCCCCATTTGTAATAATGTAGATAAAAAATGCATCAAAAGTTCGTTGCATATAAACTTCCCGTGTGTGTGCACACGATCGAGATCCTCCTCGAGGGATTGAGGTTGGCAAAAAAAGAAACCGGTCGAACGTAACATACATTTCGATCCTTACCTTGCTGTACGCGTCCGTTACTTGAATCAAATTTTGAACCAGTTTCTTCATTGGGCGTACGCTTCCAAATATCCTTTTCCACCACCGTCCAGAATCGACATTCAAACGCCTTGAAGCGTGCAAAAAAAAAACAACTACTTCTGCCGTAAAGGTGAGCGGACCTGAAGAAGCCCGGTGCAGTTTGCAGCCTGCTCCGCTTGCACTCCGATTGCATCTGGACGGATTTTGTTCCACTTTGGAAGGGGCATCACCACCGGATGACAGATTTGGTGCAGATTGCCCTGCAGAACGGGAAGGATGCTTCCGAATTGTCGGGAGGAAACTGTGTTGCGTACACTTTCTTCAAGGTTTCCGGTTTATTTCCCAATCCACGTGCATTGGAGGGATGCGTTTTGATATCAACGGTTTTAAGAACGTAAGGGTCGTAAGCGGTTTTCGATCGGCAATGAAAGGAACGATAGGAAGTGGTTCGAATTCAGTTTCTTCATGGCTCCGGGAAATCAATTATTAAATGCAATTCTGTCCAATTCCGATCCGTAACCGTCGTTTGCGGTGGTGGTTTTAGACTTTGGCACTGCAATTGTTGACTTACTGGCTGAGGAAACCGAGTGTTAACAAGCAGCTGCAATCGATGGAGAAGTGAAATTAAGAATTCAAGATCTCTTGATGGGCTTAGACATTAGAATTCAAGGTCTTCTACGATATTATTTTTGGTAAAATTACGGAGTGGTGTTACGAATCACAATTTTGAAAATCAAGCGCCCCAGAAGAAGTATTTTTTTAAGTATCTTAGTGATACTTGCCTTTTTGTCACTTGTGAAACTTTAAGTAATTTAAAGTAAAATTTCTAATGTCAATTAGTTCTCCCAACAAAATCTAATCTATGGGCTAAATTCTATTAGCATCAATCCAAAACGATTGGAAGCTTTCCTGAATTCTCTCCCTTTAAACGATCCAGTTCAACATTTTGCATTCCTTAAGAAATCTTCAAAGAAATCAATTTGTTCTACCCTCGACTTCGTTAGAAGACAGCTTTAATTGAAAGCTATTTTTCGCCTCCCAAGAGAAAGCCATCCCTTTCCGTGCATTAAAACGAACCCATCAAGCAAAAGGGTCTGCCACCTTTTCTAGAACATCGTCGCCAAATCATCGCCACTGGAATCCGTTCAATTTGTCAACGAAGCAAACACGGCTCAACTAAGCAAATCCGACAGAACAGAACAGTCACCTTCTCATTTCCCGTAACAAAACGGAACGGCTCCCTCGGTGGTGGTGTGCATTATTTGCCTACGATGGTTCATTTCATCAAGATTCACTCGGACTCGGAAGCCGCATCGTGGATGGCCCTTAACGAACGGTCACGGTCGGTGGGCGTCGTCCAGCGTCTTTCCGGCGTGCTGCATTTTAAATTGATGCATCCCGCACTAATAAACGTTACGACGGGCCTGATGCAACATTTCGCAGCTCGTTTGTGAGTGCACCATCACACTTCCCGGTGGATGACGCCTAATCGGGTCGCCCCTAGTCGTTTCGTAAGCTGGTAAGCTTAGCCAGCAGTACCTCCAGGAGGTCCGGTAAGAATCCCTATTATTTCTAATGATATGAAATATAAAAACCATATATTACCCAGAACCGATGAACCCCTCGCGAAACGCGAGCGAATCGGGATCGCTCAATTGTTCTCGCGATGCAGCCGGCTTGCGCTTTCCCTTCCACCGGTTTTTCCAACCCCCCCTCCCCTAGGGGTGTCGCGTGGTGCCGGCATCCCGCATGTGCAAACGAAAAAAATGGAAACACGGGATGCACGGGATCGACATGCCACCGTTAACATGCGCAGCCCGACTACAGAGGGCTAGTGAGAAACAGGTCGTCATTCTGATGCACGGTGTGTGTGTACACTACCTTGTTTGATGATGCGAACGATTCAGGACATGATGGGGTTTTAGCGTTTCTCTTCTTCTTTTTAACCCACTCTAGCGTCATACACTTTATTCGGTTTTCGATTGACGAGACCCTCTGGTTGGAGAAAAGGGGTTATGGACGTGTTCTCTGCGTGCGCAATGCACCTTCAATGTTCGTGTATGAAGGCACGGGAGCTAGGCGGCAAGTTTGTGATTTTTTTTGTCTTCTCTATGCTGATATGTTTGCATTGCTCGTTAGTTAGTGGCTTGGAGAATGAGGTGTCGTCGGTAGGTACAAGAAATAAATTGGTGTCTAGTGATATGGGATAGAACAATTCCTCGTATTTTTTAAGGCTCAATTTCTTCCTACTCTGGTTACATTTTGAATAGTATATTTAGACATTTTGCAAAGTTGAATACTATATTTTATATTGTTATTTTATTTATAACTTCTAGTGAGAACAGCACTTCAATAAAAAATAACATCATGTTTAACATTTTAAAGCGTATTCAACAATTTTTTTTAAATTTTTATACATTTTTGTGAAATTTCTTCCCTTGCAATATTTTAGGAATTTAACAACAATAAAAAAGGCATATTTGGGGCGGCCCGGTGGGATAGTGGTATCGGCGCTGCTCTCTCACACGACAGACCGGGACCAAAATCCCATCCGGACCGTTCCCCCGTAGCAGTGATTGACTATCCGCTACGTGGTAAACTAAGTCTAATACGGCCTGGCCGTCATACAATAACAAAAAAAAAAAGGCATATTTTCAGATTTTTAATTGCTAATCTCCCACTAACTAAACTAGAATAAATTAATTTAGTTTATATTAAAACAGAAAAAAAATTAAAACAAAAGCTAATCAGAAAATCTTTTGAGATAAATTTATTATTTTTGTTTAACATTTAATGTTAAAAAATGCAATACCACATTAATTATTACCACAATGTAAACAGGGATAAGCTCACTAAATATTGGGAACCTAAACTAAAATTAAGAACCGAGAGAAACGGGTGATACAGATTCAGAAGAAACTGAAATAATCAAACACAATAGTATTAAGGAAACTAAATGTTTCATTGGCATAATTGGCAATAATCTGATTGATTGCTAAGTGAATTTTGTCTTTTGTTTCTCAAAAATCTGTCCTTAAGAAATTCCTAGCTCTCAAAATTATTAAAAGGACAATGAAGAATCCCTCCGACAGAAGAGACAAGAAATCGGTTAAACCAATATCCAATTAATGATAAGTAAGTATTAAGCTGTCCTTCTGGTTAGCTTTATAGTTTGCAGTATATAATAAAACATCTTTTGTGGAATGAGGGGCATTCGATAGGACAAGACCAAATCGAAGGACATAATTTTCATTATTTAATTTTTGCAGTTTTTAAAACCTTCAAAATAAATCTTTTAATCCAAGAAATTCAAATAATAGGTAGCTTTTATAATATACTTCCTTGAAATTTAAAATTTCTTTACAGAGTTGTGTAACGAATAATTTTTCAAATCTATTTTCACATCCCAGTATATTTCCAACTGACTCACACATCTTTTAGATGATCCCAAAATGTTCGATAATTACGCATCCATCAAGCATTATGTCTACGCTTGCTGTAACTTTATCATTCCAGTGTGCCCTATTAAAGTGCGCCAGTTCGGTTGTAGAATTCCTTTCGCTTCCCTCGGAAAACACATCCATCCATCGTGACCTCTACACTGTTACGTGAGAACCGAAATAAATGATACTTTCTGACATCGTTTTGGTTATGATCGATCAAACAACCGTACCACCCTAGCGAAAACGAAATCATCGTCATCGTCGTCGTCGTCATGATCGTCATCATCCATCAGCGCACGAATACGCCGAGCGAGCTAGAAAAACCAACTGTTGGCAAAACATCCAACAAGCAAAAGGAAAGGTAGCGGACAAAAACCAACCCCCGGTGCTCGGGCGCTACAGAACAGAACAACATACAGGCAGCAGAACACACATGAGCAGAAGCAGCATAGCAGGAGGTAGAGAAGGAGGATGTGGAAAGCAAATCACATCTGTCGCGTGCCGATGCTGTGCGCTCGTCAAGAGGGGATCGTCCGTGATCTTTCTTCCTTCCGTGATGGATGGATGGAATGAAAACGGAAGGGCAAGGGGACGAAGAATGAGAGAGAAAGGAGGGATAATGTTTTTTTTTTTTTAGTTTAAAGTTCTATACTGCCGCGTTGGATTCCGCTTTACGGGTGGTTCGTACGTGGTTTCGTAGCCAGGGGAGTTGGATGCACCGTAGGCACTCACTGCACCGGGTGCACATGCATTTTCTTTCACCCCTCCACCGGCCCACGGGTTTGGGTGAGCGTTGTAGCGACACCACGATGACACCCGTGCGATGACAGCGGCAATTCTAATTCAGTGGGACCCATTTTCTTTCCATCCCTCTGCCCCGCAGGAACAGTTGCCCTCACGGTAATGGCGTTATGGATGCGCGACACTTGAGCACATTTAAATAAGCGTCCGACATTTAAGCCGGTGTGGAAACGGAGCCGACGAACGGAACTGGCGAACCGTTTGGCAGTGATTGAGTGAAAAAGCGTGAGCGATGTGAAACAAGATTCGGTGTAATTGGAGCCCTCCATCTTGTGTGTTTTTGTTTTCGGTAAGAGTAATTGAAGGAGCTGGGTGGGAGGGGAGGAGAACGAAGGAGACGAGAGATGCGTTTCCGACGCTACGGTGTCAACGTCAAGTTCAAGACTGACATGATCTCGCACACTCGTCCCAGGCCGCACCGTTTTGTCCTGACGGTGCTGGCGCCCGTTCCGAGCTGCTGTGTTTGGTAGGACGGTGAAAAATAAACTGACCTACGACTGTCAAGATCATTTCTCAAAAAAAAATCACCATCGTTGTATCCCACGTCAGCAGTCTGCCCCCGAAGCAGTCGCTGGGAAAATCCCCCGAACTTTGGAAAATCTCGACCCAAAAACATCGGCGATGAAGCGGTCCCGAAAAACCATCTGGGCAACGAAACGCATTCGGAAAGAACCGCCGTGTTTTCCCCAGGTTGTAAATAATGATCCGGGCACATCTTTCAACAGCGAAAGAGTCGTTGGCGTCTTTTGCTGCTAATCGGCGCTTTCGTCCTTCGCAAACAGATTTTAATTACTTCCCAAATAAATCGCACTTTCGGGTGACCCCATAAGCCCGTAAAGGTAATTGGATGAAAAACAGTACTGTTTATGCAAAAATGGCAGGGCGGCGAAATAGAAAGATCGCCAAAACATATGCGATGGCGTGGATGTTTTGTTGGGAAATGTTTATTCAATGTTTTGGGTATTATAATACGTTGGAATTGGTTTTGCGTTGTTGAAGTGAGAAAGTTTGAATGCTTCTGGAATCTTATTTGGTTTCTAAACAGAACAGAAAGGCATGTTGGTCCAGAAGGTGAAATAAAAGGCAGCTAAAAACAATTGCTTCAGTGTTAACTACCCAAACAATAAATATTTCGCCTTTGAGACTTTGTTTTGGTAACCGAAAATGTTAAATTATGATGAAAAATATTTTTGAGTAATTTTTCTAAAACAAAATCATACTTTTAAGCGTTTGAACTACCTAAAATGTTTAACTATATTGGACAAAAATTTACTGAAACTAGTAGTTATTAATGATTCACCTGAAAAGGCGACTTTATGTAACACCGATGTCACCCCTTTCTAAAATTCTATTGCCAATGCAATCGATGTATACAAGTGTTGCACTTGGTATAACATCTGTGCAAACACATCTAATCGCTTTATTCGCTGACAAATGATCAAGCTTCGAAATACATTGAGAAATCAATCTCTTTTTTTGCTCGATGATGAACTATTTATCATTGAAGAAGGAAAGCAAAGAAATCTACGACATGAAATAGTTTTGCAAAAGTCTTAAGGATGTGAAAACATTTCTGCGATCGATTTAGAGGAAGAGAGATCATAAATAATGTGCTATTCGATCACATAGGGAGAGAAAAGCGACGTAACAAACGGCCTTCTGCTGTACTTCAAGACATAAGCGGGATAGCTTGGAATTCGATTCGTTACTTCTGAACAATTCAACAACAAATCGAATTCGGCAAATGGTGTACAATTGTTTCGGGACGCCCTTCCGATGGCCCACCGCTATCGAACTCGAATTCAACCATCAAACTGTTCTAGCTAGTTCCCACGATCGACACAGTATGCATGTGTCTGTGCGTGATAGAGAGAAAGATTTTCCGAAAATTTTTGGGAAGCTGCACCGGAACTAGGAAACTTTCGGCCGTGCATTAGTACGACACCCCTCTATCGAAGGGAGAAACAGAGAGAAAGGAAAGAAGAGTCGCTCCCTTATGAACAACGACCCATCACCGCCACTGGACCATTGTTTTTCCCCCTTTTTTCTCGCTTGACTGTTGGTTGGTGTCCCGTATGGACAGGCTGTATCCTGGCGTCTCACGCAAGTTAGGGATGCCTGGGAACGCTGAGTTCGAAGTGAAACCATCATCGCACATCCAGGGTCGGCAGCATCAACCAGCATCACCATCTGCGAATACATCCCCCGGTTGGGTCTCACGTTAGTCTGATTGCACCTTTTTGCACCGGAGGGGATGCGCACCCTCAGACCAAGATGGCCAGCCCCGAAGGTCCCACGCACAACATTCCTAGAAGATGCGCTTAATTGCATCGCAATCTACCAGCCGAAAAATCGTACAATGCAAAAGCAGCGTCGACATCTGGTCGCCAGAATGTCTCAAAACCGTAGGACACTGCTCTACCGTGCGTCGAAAGATTGCATGCAGCGTAAGCGGGAAACCCGCTCAAACCCGGCCGTTAGGTTTGCTTACGGAAAATACTGATTTTTTAATTTAAATCACAACCAATTTTTTTTCATTTCGTTGGTACGAAAACCATCTTGACCGAAGGACTTTTCTTATCTTTGCTTCGTCGCTCAGCCAATGAACGGTCGTGCATGCGTCGTTGCATTCTTCTGCTAGGCTGGCGCATAATTAACATTTATTGACAACATAAACATGTAAATGTATACGACCCCGCTGTACTGGCTGGCTGGCATCCAGTTTGCGGAGGCGCCTACCGGGAAAGGTAAACAAAATAAAACACAGGCGCTGGTTTTTATCATTAGGTCGGCATTCTTCTGAAAGCCGGAATGCGATTTATGGCCCCACCGTAGGCGGGAATCCTTTTCGTCAGACCAACAGCTGTCGGCAGAGAACTTTCCGCACGTTTTCTCCCAAAAACTGTATGCTAATGTTTCCCTAGGAAGTTACGGCCCCGGATTGGCCGGCAAAACCAACACGGAAGATAATTGCTTAATATTCTTACCTTCTGGTTTTGTTCTTCTCAGAGGAGGGCGTGCGGGCGGTTGGTGAAAAGAGGAACAGAGTAGAGGAAGGACTTTCCAACGCACATTTCCAGACGTTTCGGTGCCCGCACGGGCTCTATGGCACGAGGATAAGAAAGAGACACGACCTCTCGTTACGTTCACGTACGCAGCCCAAACATCCTTCATCCTAGCGCCAGACTCGGACACACACACACTCTTAGTGCCTCTGTGTGTTGTCCGCTTCCCTACTCAATTCATGAATTAGCTGGAAAAACACATCACGAAGGAATTTCCTAGAGCAGCAACGTACCGTGGGGAAACGTTTGCTTCGGAAAGTTTTATTTGTGGAAAAACACGATTAATTTCGGTACGGTACGAAACATGCCCGGCCGCTGAACAGGATATAAAATGTCCTTCGACGAGCGAAATTCCCGAGACCCGGGGTGGGTGAAAATTTATGCGGGGAAAATACTGTCCAAAGAAAAAAAAAGTGATGGGAATTTCACTGGGAGCTTCCCCGATTTCGCAGATGTTGTTGGATCGGCGTGTTTGTACGTGCAATGAGTTTATAATTATTCTACTCGATTGTACGGAAGACGATCGGAGATCTGGGAAGATCCGTCTGTCGAACGTTAACGGTGGTAATAAGATTCAGCTTGAGCGTGGGATCGGGCAAATTTGATCCTGCTGGATCCTATAAAGATGTTGGGAAAATACATGTCTATCTTGTAAAATAGACAAACGCACATCTTGAGGTAATTGAAGTCAAATGGTAGAGAGCTGTTTTGGTTTTTAGCGTGTGAAAATAGATTCTTAGATAGATTCTACATTTTTCCCAGGATTTTCAAGGATTTTTGAACTAATGGAACATTGATCCTTGCCACGGTATGTTTGATTTAATGGATCCAATTGATATGAGTTTGAAAAGTTTATTTTTAACTATTTTCGGATTATGAGGGTGCGTTGAATCCTACAGACGGAATTGGCTACCAGAAGGACTCCACAATTCACGAGCTTTATGGAATATGGGGATAAGAGGACCCTTTCTACTCATTTTAAACAACATATTATCTACACGTCGAACAGCAGTTGCAATTTTGAATCCCACCAAAGAAGAATTGAATGTCTTTTACAGAGGATCGAGACTCCATTGTGCACATTTTTTATATTGGGATCCTGGAGATCGTTGATGATTGTACGTAAGCTTCGTCAGATTTGAATCCAGTATGTTGATGATATGGCTAGCGATGTTGAGATCTCATTTTTAATCCCTATTAGGTCCTCCAAGAAGCATAATCCTCCACCTTGAGTATTAGTAGACAGTTTAGTTAGTGGAGATGATGATAGATAGAGTGTGACTGCGTTTGCTCTGAATCGAAATCTTTTTCCAAGTAATCCTGGGAGTCTTGAACATTATGAAGATGATTCCACGAAGAGATGATTATGCAATATTTTAAGAAATATTCAAATAGCGTTTGACGACTCGAACAAGAATCCTGGAAAAGCTCTTCCCCAAGATCATTTTATTATCACTACCGATTAGATGTTTTGCAAGTATTTGAGGGAAGCATTGTATGTTCTACATCATGTAGTATTGTGAGTCAGTGATCAACAGGCATACCTTCTAGGAAGAAGTTTATTCCATCCCATTGCTCATGATGAATTGACGGCTTATCTAACAAGTGAAAAGGAATTCTTCTCTTCGATTTTTTCGTTCTCCTCAGTCCACAAATCGCTAAAATTCTCCGGCAAAACATTCCAAACCTAGTTGAGTCGACCTACATTTCCTTTCGGAAAAGAATCTCCGTGCGAAACTTAATCCACCGCAGCGAAACCTGCAACAAATGGCCGGAATAGCGTGCAGAAATTGGCACAACTTGTAGCCCGGTGGAAAAAAAATGCAACGACTTTAGAAAAATTGCTCCCGTAGAAGCTGGCCGGTGAGTGTCGGTGAATGATCAACAGCTTTTGCGGTCATGCTCGTGGGTTGTCAGAAATTAGAAATTGCATTACACCCTCTGTCCCGGTGAGCATCGATGCGCAGCATCGGCCTATCGGTACCGATCGATTGGATTCGATGTGGTTTTGGCCGATTTTCGGTGCCCGTAGCCAACGTAAGCTCGTTTGTCATTCGGTAAAACCTCAAACGATATCATATCCCGACTCCGGAAAGCTCTAAAATAGATTGCGTAGCAAAAGGGCGAAGCAGTGGAGGTAAAATATTTGACATTATTAGGATATTTGCCGAAGCTGTGCGTGGCCGTGTGCTTCCCGACGTAACTGTCTGATAAAGCTAAGGCTAAGTGCTCTGGAGAAGATCCGTAGGCTCGATTTTTCGGGTTTCCACTCGCAACGGGCGGCTTTTTGGGCTTTGAAGATTTTGCGTAGGAGACACGAAACAAAACGCGGCATGTGCAGGGGTAGAAATGTCTAGCACCAACCACTGGAATGCTGCCCTAGCCGGTCCGTCTCCCGGGGCATTACATCACGATGCCTTCGTGATGGAAGGCTTTCGAAAAGCTTCAACACTTTCACAACTTCTAGCAGAAGGTTTCCAATCGAAGGGACAATTTTCCCGGGCAGACGAACGCAACAAGTGACACAATGATCGGTATCAAAGACGGTGCCGTCTTGGCAAAGTGTCGCAAAAAAAACCATACAAGCACACAAGATCCTTTCGGCTTCGGTAAAGGAACGTTTGTTGTCGTTCTTTCCGGGGACAATGGCTTTGAGGTTTTTTGTCATTTGCCGATCGGAACAAAAGGTTGCGGCTAGATCGATCGGGATTGGTTTGCGCCATTCATCAATCGGATGAGGTGGCAATCGGAAGCATGAAATTGGCCACAAAGGTAATGTTGCGCAGATTTTACTGAGCATGAACAGTTTTGTTCTAATCGATATCTAATGGGAGGGAACAACGGCTGAAAAATATTCTGGTAGCAGATTGTACAGATCTTCGGGAAGGAAAACGAAGAATTGCTGAGCCTTGTATACATTTTATTTATTTTAAAATTTATAACTGGCCAGGTTACACAAATTTCCAGGATTACGATATTGAAGAAACTCTACAAAATGTTTTTCTCAATTTAAACTTTTCTAAGATATTTTTATTAATTATTTTCTTATACAATTATCAGGGAAGGATATCCTATTGAATGTCTCAAGAATTTTTAATCCTTGTATAATCTGAGTATTTTTTGTTGGCATCTTTTTGCCACTTTTCGGAAAATGATCGATTTGAGCCCACAGGAAAACCATTTGTCAGTGCGGTTTTATTTTTCCTCATGTCGAAAGCATCTCCAATAGAAGTCGTGTACAACCACAATGCCTTAATCCGGTATCGGATCGATTTCCCCCTTTGGTGGTCTTAAGCCGTCCTCCGATACAAACCTTTTTCATCACGTTCACGTTGTAAAGCAGCAAACAGGATTATTTTGCAACAGTTTACACAGCTTCCGCGCTCGCAACGTGACGCAGCTCGGGGAAGAATTCGTTTCCCTTCGGAGTTCGTTCCATATCCGCATTGGTCCATCATCTGGTGACAGGATGTCTGTCCGGTACGCGAAACGGAACCCAGGGGCTAGTCTGCGTGGCGCGGAACGGATCGTTCCGACGGCCCCTTAATTGACACCTTCGAGGCGCCCTCGGCACAGCTGGTGGGCAACTCATCGAATGCGAAGGTTACCTTGTTGTTTCAAGCACTTTTGGGTGTTGTTTTTTTGGTTTTTCCCTGCCTCGTTATCCGCCTCTCTCTCTCTCTGTATCCGAAGGGTCGCTTCAAGGTGCTGTGCGTGGCGGGAGGTAAAAGGATAGAGAACCCATCCCACACGGGTACACCGAAGAAGGTGAGGCAAACTTCCGAAGAAGGGACAGGAACTAAGGATTTGGTCGCGTCGCGATAACTCTTATAAGAACCTAGAAAGATGTTTCTATCAACGCGAAGTACCAATGGGATTTTCTCAAGCCCACCCACCGTTTGTTTGGCGCGAACGGACACGCCACCTAGTGGCAAAGGGAGGAACTTTCTTGTGTCTTCACACTTCGTGTGAGGCATCACCCGCTTCCAGTATGGTGAAACAAGACGCTCACTTGTCCATGGCCGGAAATACACCGCATGTGCTTGGTGGTGGTCAAATTTCTCCACTGTCGCCTGCCTGTCTGACGCGGCCGGCAAAGTGTTCTGGCGTCTGTCTAGGAAGAAAGTGCGTCTCGCTTGCGACGCAATGAGTTTGTTATTTTACGCGCTCGATAGTTACGCCCTACAGTGCTGGTGATAAAAATTTGAGACCTCTACCCGGCACGGTTGCAGTACTTTCTTTGGCAGGAATGTTAAAATCTTCAGCTGGTGTTGTTCTTCACAGTTTTACGAGCCTTCTCTAAAACATCTGTTCGAGTATGGAATATCTTGCTGCGCATGAATCATACGGTTTTGTGTTCTATTGCTTCTTTCGGTTTAGCCGATGGGCAAGATCAACTTTTACGATCTGTCAGTGCTGGGAAGTGTCGGCTGATCGATACGCTGACGCGGAAGTCGACCGAAAACCGGGCACTAAATCTTCCTAAATACCAAGGTGTTAAGCTGTTGCAGCAATAAAACGAGGCTCTGGTCATGATTTGTAGTGAGCAGGAGATTTGTTCTAGAGCATGCTACTTGTATCTCCATCATGTTCTTTGGACACTATGGAGTCATATTTTCTGAGCGTTTTATTAAAACAAAAGCAAAGTGATCTGCTAGGTTATTGGTACCCAGAAAGGCGTCAGCAAATGTTCCACCGCATCACTCTCAAATCAACCAACAATCACCATAAAAACCGATCAAGCGCACTGCACCTCGAGATAGTGTGAAGATGTTCCAAAAACACCTCTATCCCACAAAACCAAAAAAAAAACATATCCAACACCCAGCACCCAGAGTAGGGTGTTTCTGTCGCCGGTGGGTTTAAAAATAATATCCCATGGAGGTGGCAGTATTGCGTCCGGGAGATACGGTGGAACATATCTCCCAAAACGGCGGGATGGCCTTAGGCCACAAGAACAAAAACCCGCCCCAGTTCACTACGGGTCCGGACACCAATTTACCGTCTGGACTATATTTAAATATCGATAAAAACGGTTCCAAAAAACAAAAACCCCTCCGAAAGAGCACGCCACGTTTGGGCACGCTGGTGCACCAGGTGGATGTGGTCGCTAAACGGTCGTTTTGTCGATGAAGGCCGCGTGCGCACAAGGGGTCCGTCCTTTCGTTAAATGCTAATGATCGTGGCCCCGAAAGTCGCCCGCCCGAGGTTGTGTATGTGGAACCGGGTTTTCGGGTTATGATTACATTGGGGAAGGGGGCCATTTTGTCGCGCTTCGGAAGAGCTGCACCACGCTAATAAGTCACCTCTGAGTAACACATTAAAGCTAATTTATCGGACCGACCGGACCAGGACGGGGTGGGCGGGTTGATGTTTTGCGACGCACGGAACAGCGGGTGGTACGGTGTGAGAGCTGGCGAACTTAGGATGGGATTGACAACAGCTTTGCGACCCCTACACCTGCTCTGTTGACCGCTGTTCCGTTTCGCTTTCCGATCTCGCAACCATTTCGACGCCCTTCTTTCTCAGGACATTTGGGATGGGTCATTGAGCATTCGGGTGGCATTTGATTTTTAATGGAGCAGCGCGCTTTATTTGCGCTCGTTTTTTGGAAGCAAGTTATCACAGGACGTGTAAATTATTCCTACGCACTTTAATGACGCTCTAAAACTCATCTCGATACGGTGTAGGGGGTGGACCGTTGTGATATCTTCTTTTTGCTGTGGATCATTTCTGTTTTTGTGATGCGGTATGGGATGAACAGATTCCTAAGAAATCGGTAATATACCATTCAGACATTGAAGAGCACAAGGTGGCAATATCCGGAACACGTGTTTCTAAAGGTCGGCCACGTTATTTATACTATTTGGACAGATCGGTAACTAGGTGCTGCTGAATGGTTTGCCCATCATCATCCCAAAGATCGGACGGATCGATCAGAATTTATAGACGGTTCTGCACCTTGATGAATTAAAGGTGTTTCTTCACCCTGGCAGAAGGAAGAAAAAGGTAACACCCACCCTAAAAAAAAAACGGTCAACTTCGGAGTGTTCAACTGCCAAAGTGCCGAGTCCCAACACTCATCACCTGCTCACCGGCATTGGGATAGGTGTCTTACTGGTTTCGGTACACGTCCAAAATCGGTAAAACCTTGGATCGGGTTAATGGCGTTAGGATGGACTGCAAACGGACAGGCAAGAGATGGACGCTGTCGGTTCGGACCAAAATTTACGACCGTTTGTGTTCCACCTCATTGTCGTTGCACAATTTGACACACCGGCAAACTTTCGACGGGCGACAATGTAAGCAGTCACCTGACCGCAAAGCAAGTTGCAATACTTTATTCTTTTTTGGGAAACGATTTCACTGGAAAGATGCTTTCTGGGTTATCCTTCTCGAAAGTTAGTTCCCTGTGGCGCTAGCTCCTGCTTGAGTTTGCATCGGGGCAAGTTTCGCATAGTAGAAAGGGCACAAAAGCATACTTTATGTGTTTTAGCAAGAAGAAAGTCACCTGAAATTATTTTCCCAAGTAACGCCTTTTTTCGTTAAAATTCATGGCACTCGCTATCAAAAGTTTGAGCTATGAATGATGTGAAAACGTCATCCTTAAGCCGTTGAGGCGCACAACCGTTAAAACACTCCGGGAACCTTCAAAAAAAGTGTAACGGCTGGCAAAACAAATCGTTAGACTTTATTTTCCCAACTTGCTGGTTGACGTGTCACGTGTCCTTCCCAGGCGCCCGGGACATCACATTCCAACGGGTCCTGCCTGCCCAACGGCCAGACGTCCATCGAAGGTTAGCCCTATCCCGGGGCAAGATTATGCAAATAAACCTGTCCTATGGAGTGACATAGATCGGAGCGGAGGTTCAACGGCATATGTCCTGCTTAAGGTGGTCGTCTTAGGGTTGTTTGTGGCCGGGCTGGGGAAAGGTTTGATGTGAAAGATTGGAAGCCTCTCGGAGAAAGGGGTGGAATTAAATCCAAATGATCCACAGCAAATCGTGTAACGTACTGGTAGGAAAACCTGTATTCTGTGCGGAACTGTCCCAAAAGTGGATGGGAATAGTGTTCCTGCACACTCTGGGGAAGAGTACCCAGAATGTCGTTACTATTTACACAACCTTGAGCCTTTTTATCGTCCATTTGTTCTTCCCTGTTTTCTCTCGCGCGTAAGACCGATGTTTATACCGTGGGCATCTTTCTATTGGACAATTCATCAAGGACAAAGGGATTCAGCGCTGGAAATAACCGTTATCGACCCGTCCAGTGTGTCACTGTACAGTCAGGTGCGAAAATACTGCTTCTCGACGCAACCCTTCGGGAGGAGACATTCAGAACCCTGCGTCATCAATTGTGCTGACAGCTAGAACACACTTGAAGGTACATAAATCTTGCCACCACTCACCGACGTGACGAATCGGAAAGATGGGTTCCGTAATAAAAAAAGCGCTTTCACTTTCACCTGGAAGGGAAACGTTACGAATCATATCGAATTCTTACACCGTCGAGCCTCCGCATAGAAGAGGAAATAAACGAATTGCGCATTGCACTTACGATGCCGCACCGGGCGGCTTACATCGGCTCAATTATCAACGCGGACGGGTTGCCAATTTTAATCCTCACCAACGACCCTACAACGTTCCCATCTCCGGCACTGTTGGTGTGTCTAGCAATTGGAACCATAACGATCGATGTTCTAGACGAGGAGTTCTTGTTTTTTTTTTGCGCGCGAATCCTTTCATCCATCCAAAACTAGGGGTTGGATTGTCGGTTGATTTATGTACACCCGGCGGCTCGCGACTGATAGTTTTGGATAGGTTTTCATTTTTTTTCATTCCTGCCACTACCGAGTCACGAAAGGATGGTCTAGGAATTTCGCTTTTTCGACGAATGGCACCTGCATTTTTTTTTTCTTCGGCTGTTTCTCCCCATGTAAGTTGTGCTTCTTGTTCCTGCTGTTCGTACCTGTCCCGAAGTTCGTACCATAACTCGTAATCGCAGTCGTCATAAGGATCAAAGCTGCCAGCAAGGTTTTGTGTGGAAACCCCTTTTTTTCGGGTTTGAAGCTGATTTCAAATCCACTCCTGCAATTGTTTAGCACACCGTATGGGGTAGAGGGCTTCTCCCGGGCTTTTTACGACATCAAGTTTGCTCCCTGCATGAGCTGTGCGCAGGTTTCTATTGAAAGAGCTGTGTTTTTTTTCTCGCTGCTTGCCTTTATCTACGGTTTGAGTTGTTTCCCAACCAGAAACTATTGTGAAAATCAACAATTTGCACACAACGCCAAACGGTTCCATTCTACAAAGAACAACAGGTACCGGGGGCTGTGGAATTACTCTTTCGTCTATCCTCAATCCAATCCAATTGGCCACATTCCAGAGGTGAGTCAAGCCGGGGATGTCGACGTCCTTAGAGAGTCCGCGCAGAACTCAGCGTGTGCCCGCGCACTCGGTTTCCTTTTTTTTCCATTACACTACCCATCAACTGCTTTTCGTCAACCACTCGAGATGACGGCGTGAGTGCGGGTTACCGGGTGTAGTTGCCACGGGGCACCATAGGCATATGAAAAATAGGCAAAGAAAGACGGATAAGCAGGTGGTGGTAGATTCATAATGACTCCATGTGCAGCCGGTCGAACCCATTGAGCACGGGATGGACGTGCAAGTGGTTTTGCCCTTGGCTTTGGTTCGCAACTGCCTAAGAGGTCTAATTTACCGAACGGGTGTGTTTGAGATCAAGGTTGAAGATCCCTTTCTTGTGTGCGCTCGCTTCAGAGTGCTATATGGGTTCTGCCAACGGATATTTTGACTGCAATGTTACGTGGAATGATCCTTTACAGATTTTACAAAAATAATTGAATAACATCTTCTAAAGTTGTAAGTTGTTAGACTCCATATTTAATATTATATATTGAAGATTAGAATAACGTAATGTATTTAAAGTACCTTGTAAAAAGCAACTTGTTTTCCAAACTGCTTCGGATAAGTTCTTCAAATCGGATATTGTTGCATAAAATGAATCTCTGGAAGGGTTTTGAGATATATTGGGACCAAGAAAAAAAAACTTATGAAATAAGGAAAAAGGGACGACGCGAGAATGAATCGGTTTCGGGCGCGATATGATTGCTAGCGATATGTTTCTTTCTGCTCCTGATGGTTCCATTTTTTTACCTCTTTTACTTTTTAATCATAGAGGAATTTGGCGGTTGAGAAGGGTTTCTTTCACTTTCCCTTCCCTGGTGATGCGATTCCACAACTTGTCACAATGCTTTGTGTTTTCCTTCAGCTAAATCCACCATCATGCTATGATTAAGGTTTTGCTGGATTCGGTACGGTCTTACCCGGTTGAAAGAGCTGGTTTTTATTTTTGTTTTTTACTCAGAAGGATTTGCAATGGCCGACATACACGTGCATCTGCGAAGGAACCACCGATTCTCTTGATGACGATAAAGCGTTAGACGATTCGATCAGGTACATTGCTGTTTTTTCCCCCATCGCCTTTATGCTGCCGATATGCAGCGTCAAACAATAGACAAACAACCCCGGACCAACACCGAAAAGCACAAAACAATAAAACTGACCCCCGACTTGCGCAGACAATGCGTGTCAGAAGAAGTTATTGTTACAACTGTCACGCGGGATACTTATGTGCGCATGTGTGTATTATGCTCAGGTTTTTTTTTTTGGTTTCCTCTCCATATTCTAACAGGTTGCCAAGAGGTCTAGGAGCAGTGGCTCTCGGAATTTTTGCTACACCACCCAATTGGTCAAGCTTCCATCGAAAACACTGCCAATGCTTTACGCAGAAATGCCTCTCGAGGGTATTTTCACTGTATGTTTTTCCCTTTTTCCCTACTCCGGGAACATCTTTATGGTCGTTTGTCGTATGTTGGACTGAAGCCGCCATCACGGATTGATTTTTATGATCGACTCAAGTGTGATGTCAATAAACAAATGCATGGCTTTTTCATCACACCATAGCTACGGTTGGTTGTGATGTTTCGTTCGAGTGGTTTTTCCGGTTGGCTCGTGTTTGGACAGGACACGCAGTGGAATGTTACCATGGGTTGACTGTACTTGTAGCACGAAGGCTTCCGGTTTTTAGGACGACAGTTAAGTGTTTATGTTAGAATTCAGGAAGGCATTGAATGAAGGTTAAAGAATTCTGGTGAAATTTGAATATGTTCCTAACGAATATATTGGAAGCTATTTGGAATAGCTGGGCGATATTGGCTACATGCACATAATTTTAATAATTCTTTTAATAATCCAGGGAAGACTAGCTCCTCCTATACTAATTTCTAGATACATTTTAATTTCTTAGTTACTTATAAAAATTTGTTCCATTTGGGTTTAATGTTTGGGCACAAGGCTAGTTTATGTTTAAGATTTTCAGTTTCATTACTTTCCTCACATTTGTAAGGCCTCATTGTGTGATATTTTTCATGAACTATATATTAATAATGAGATCTATGAATACTTTTCATTTTTTTTGTCATGTAAGATATTTCATTTTTTTCCATTACTGATGGGATGCTTTTGGACTATTTTAGGAGTTTCTATTTGAACTACGAAGTGCATATAGATTTGTTTGCTAGATGGGTTTATTCATAAATCGTGCGGTAGATATGCAGCTTCTCTAATGCAACTTTGAATGCTCGGTGAATGATCTTTCTTTGTATTTGGTGAGTTGCTAATATATTCTTAGGTTCATTTGGATTGAATATACAAAACCTTTTTTTGCCATGAATAAAATCTTTCATATCATTAAATAACTCTCAGTAAGAGAACAAAGAACATTTATTGGAGAAAAGTCTATCAATTTCCAATAAGTTCTTGTTTCTAAGTCAATTCTTGTTACAATATAATCTCTTGTTCCCAAAAGCTTCGTGTTTAGAAAACAAAACTCCCTATCCCGCAACAAAATCATCACCCTCAAAGTGGCTTCCCTCGATAATGACCATTGCTCTGCAGAGCACGATGATGGGTAATTAACGCTTCATCAACACCCAGGCCTAATCCGTACCGGCTAAATCCCTCGGGTCATTAGCGGGAGTTCGTCGGGATTTACCGGGAGACGAACCTGGTTGTCTTAAGGACGCCAGATAATTAACGAGCACATCCTGCAAGCACAATAGCGGGTGTTGCAACATTTCAGTTCAAATATTACCTTGTAACCGTACATATACACCTTGCCGATGGTGGAATATCTTCTTTCCAACCCGACAAGGCTATTTCATCACACGGCTGCATTTTGCTTTTTTTGCAAGATCACCAATACGACAAGGCAAAGATCTTCCAGACAGATAGGACCCACGACCCACTGCTACGAAAACCGATCCTGATCCTTCGTGGTATGCATTGTAGTTGTTGTGTTTCGTTTTTCTTCAAGCTTATCGGTTATGTTTCTTCCATCCTTTCCATCCTTTCCTGTGCAACTTGGGTGGTGTCTGAGCCTGAGTTTACGATGCACTTGTCCTGGAACGTTAAGACTTTGTTGCAACCTTCAGAATGGTTCCGGTTCGGTTCCGATGTTGAGGCGGCACTGCTTTCTTTGCATCTTAAGCCAAACATGAAGGAAAAGATCTCCAGCAGTGATGAAATAACTCACCCGCTCCGGTTGCGTATGCGCTTTCAGGCGGATGGAAACATAAACCAACGCGGAAAGAAAGCATGTTCAATTACATGCAAAATTGAGACGATTTTGTACGGTCGCTTTTCTAGGCTTGACCCGGCGGAAAGGCTTCAGTTAGTGTAAAATGATGCCCTTCCAGAAGCCGATCGGATTTTCATACACCATTCCAACAAGGTTGAACTTGATCTTTGATACCTCAAAGATTCCCGCCCAACTCGAATTGAGCTCGTGGTTGATTAGCAGCGTTTGTTTCATCCTCGGCCGCGATCGTTTGTTTTCCAGCGCTTTACCAAAGTGTGTGCGTGTATGTTTTTGTCTTTGTCTCTAATTTTACGCGTCCGTAAAACACAATCAATCAATCGAGTTGGGCGTACGGCACAAAAGGAGGAATGGAAACTGCACGCGAACGAGCCTCGAATTCTCGGCGTAGGCGTCACACCGATGGTGGCCTTATTCGGGTGACTTTGGTTTCGATCCTCGCACGACGGGGTTACCTAAAACCGGCTTCGACGGGTTAATATTCTTGTGGTCTATGGGCACGTTTTTTTTTTGCAGGCACGTTGGCGCAGCGACCTGTCGGAGTTTTGATGAATGAAAGATATCCGCTTTCAAATCGGACGCAATCTTCTTCACCTGGTAGAGATGGGTAACGGAAATGGTTGCTGAGATGTGTGTAGGATTTGGAAATTAATTCTTCCCCGTTCGACGATCATATCTCATCGTGTCAGCATAGCGTGTTTAATCGATACGTTTCGTAGGCCACGCTCCAACAGACAACCTGTTCCCGAGCAGGTGAAACCATCGAGAATGGGTTGCATAATTCGGATCGTAGCGGAACTCCAACGCCACCTAGACGAACCGTCAACCCACACGATCGGTTTGGTGAATTTTGTACAATTTATTATTAATTGTTTAATACCCCGGTTCGGTTGAGAATGTTGCTAACATATTCCGACATCAAGGAAGCGTATACCTCGAACGCAACGATTCATCACCCAGCTTCTCCCATGGGCATTGTATACCTCCAGTACCTCCAGCATTTGATGGACTGTAACTTTTAGCGCATTTCCGCGTGGGATCGCGTTGATTGTATTTTAATGGGTTCGTTTTGTTCGATTTATGCAAATAGCGCGTCAAGTTTCGGGGGGGTTTAAAACAAAAACCGAAGCCATTATGGTTGCGCTGTTTTGAAGCCGGTGCCATATTGGAACTTTCGGGGCGATGATCGTGATGGATCTAATCAACGTTCATCGTAAAGCCAATGAGCGTTCGCTGAACAGGCAATGAGCCGTATTCTAAGCGTTGATCGATTTTGATGTGATCTAGCGGGTTGACTATTGATGAGATGTGTTTTGGAAGGTGGATTAGATTTAATGTCTTTATATTAAAAATTTAAAACGGAGATGTTTCCACTCCGAAAATATCGGATTGTGAATAGAAAGCTTTGTGAGGCAGAGACGTAACAAGTTTGCCGCTCTGATTAAATATTGATTTGAAACGTTGTCTCCTGATCCTGCAAAAGGGTGAAAGTCATGTTGCAAGTTGGACATGAACATGCCCATCACAAACACATCCCGACGCAAACAAACAGACCAAGGTGCATAATGCATATCAATGCAGTCTGCTATCGGCAAAAATGCTTGTTTTTTGACTTCTTCACGTAGATTCTTCAAGGAATTCTACTCTTTGACTCCATTCTGGACTTTCCCGCATGGTATTTACTATATTTCCGAAGTACCGGAGCCACAAGATATGTCTCCCTTACATTCGAAGCAATTGGTTTTTTTGGGGGGAGATCTTTGGACCCCTGCACTGTGTGACAACGATTGATTCGTTTGTTACTGATATACTCCACCCGGGAAAGGGTTCTCCTTCAAGGCTTCCGACAGTGGGGTGCATTACGTCTGTTCCGGAGCGGCTTTTCGCGCCCCAAGTCTTTAACAGGGGACACGTTGTGGTGCCACTACCGAAGAGAACGGTTCCATTCATTCGATGTTCGTCGAGTGGCCTAGTCCCTGTCCGACTGCTTCCGATGTGTTGCTGACAGCTCGAGAAAAGAAGGGTGAAGGTGTTAGCTGTGTAAGCACAGCTGTGCTCAAAACGGATGAAGTCCTCCGTCTTCTCGTGTCTTCCTTTGCCCGGTTTGTATCGAGCGAGGAAGAAAAAAACACGCTGGGGTTAAAACCTCCAAGACCCCTACACGTTACCGGCCAGGTTCGGGAAGTGTTCTCACAAAGATTGTTTCTTCTTCCGGGGTTTGGAGAAACTGAGCCGGTACGTTCCATTCTTACCGACTGTTCGGATTGAATCTAATTGAAATAAATTAAATATTAAAATGGTATTCATCATCGCCCGTCATCACCATACGAGGGAGGTTTCCGAATGTGTCTTTTCTCATATTTCATTTCCCGCGTCTTCCGTTGGCCCAAGTTCACCCAATGTTTGGTGATCTTACCAGGCCTTTTGTTGTAACCGTTTTACTCGGTGTTTGTAGCAGCATCCCAAAAGGAAATCATCTTCAAAGGAAAGATGAATCAGTTTTTTTAAGCGATCTCATTTTACAACGCATAAATCGGTAAGGAACTTCCTGTACGGTACGGTCGGACATCCGACTGATCGCGTAGAAAGCGTTAAAATGCAAAAGATCGGATGAGAAAATGCTGTCGATCGTTATCAAGAATTGAAAACTAAGCTAAGCAACACATTTGATGATGAATATTGTAATTTGCTTCCTGCGTCACTGATCGGTAGCAGGTCAGGTTGATGTATTCTGGATGTACGCGGGATAGGTGCCGGAGGTTAATTTTATTCCACCGCTGATCGATTCACTCAGACAGTGTGTTTCTTGTGAACTGGATTTCTCCAGAGCACTGTTATCTGATGGTATCGATGTTATAAATAGACATAGCGATTAAGCATGCTGAGCGGAAGTGATGTTTCGAAGTCGTCAACATTTAAATCTCAAGAATTAATGAATTGTTTTTACCTATCCAAATGCGCTCTTTGCAACGTACTTCGTCTTCCTGTACGCTACAGTTCGTAATTCTCTTGGAGATTACACAAAAATAAACATAATTATCCATCTTCGCCGCATCATCGCCACTCATCACCTCCGTTGGTGGGCCATCAGGCCCAAAACTTGGGTGTTCTGCTACGAGCTCAAGCCCAAGAATTGCACTGGACACAATAGTCTAAACGTTACCCATTGCGAATGCAGTAACAATGGTATCGCAAACAACCAAACTACGGCTGATAGGGAAATGGCAAACCCGTTACGGTGCTTTAGTGTGTTGTTTGCTCAGAAAGATTGAAAGCGAAATGAGCACTTCAGTACGCACGCATTCCATTCCACCTTCAATGGCAAATTTGCTGGTTGTTCATGCATGATTTGTCTCGTGAAGGCGTTTATGGAAAGCAGCCAAGAGCACGCACAATGGAAGCCTACAGCTGAAGCTCATCAGTCGCCTGAAGGTGTCATGGTGGCAAAATAGAAGGTCCGCAGGAAAAAGCGCAATCCGAACATCTCAATCCAGTTCTGATCGTTATTTTTTCTTTCGAAAGCCCGAAAATACAAAAAACGTTGGTTCAATGAATAGAACCAAGTATCGGTGCATACCTTCGGGAAGGGATCTAATTCTCCAATGGTTGGTGGCTAGTTTTGCAACGACCTGCGCCGATTGACACAATTGTTCCATTGCACAAGGTGCATTCCTTGGGTCGACCCAAAAAACCAAGCAAAAGATGGAAACGTGTGTGTTTTGCGTTGCGTGTGTATAGTGGCAGAGAAGAAAGAAAAACCTCCAGTATGAATAGAGCCTGAAGTGCATCCAATGCCATCCATCAGGTCCCGTGATGTCGGGACGTTGGCGTTGCACTCGGTGCACCTTTAATTTTGCTCACAATGGCACATACCCGGAGACCTTGATTCTTGGAACTCTGGTGCCCAGAACCCGGATCGGTACCAACTGAATGGAATTGGGATTTCGTTTAAAGTTTCGGGTTGGAATTGCAGGTTTTGCACCGGGAAAGGTGCATCGGATCGACTGAATGGCAAACGAGCGGTACAAGCAAGTGCATTCGTACGTGCCTGCATGAACGGTTCGGTAACGTACGACGAAATGTGTCGTCTTTTGCTGTGTCCAAATGAATGAAAACGAGAGATGTGGTTGAGCCTTTCAAGGAACAAATCATCGATCATGGGATGGATCCTTCAGCGGGTATTTGAGTCAGCATTTCCTAGCTCGAACCATCCACATCGTCGTTGAGTCACTTTCACTATTTTGAGCTTTATGGATTATAGCATATTTAAGCTGTTATCGCTATTTAATTATCAATTTCAATGTAAAATTATTCATATGAATCATACCTCCATTCGGGAGCTAACAGTCTGCTAGATTCGAGTTGTAATTCCCAAGTTAGCGCGGTTATCAGCTATGTGTAGTTTGGATATGTCCGAACCATATTTAATCTACGTGCAATTCACGTACGTGACGTCGAATCTTTGAAGGTAAATACGTCAACAAAGTTTATCCATAGCTTCTGGATCCATTTTTGGAATATTTGTTTGCAGTGGCGTGAATCATGTAGCATAGCCTGGGTAGATTTCGTAGTTTAAATAGCAATTTGAGGACTGTCAATATTTTCCGAAGTTTAGTTTAATTTGCGGTTTTAAATAGATGCTCGAAAGTATATCCAAGGAGTGATTCATTTCCAGTTTAAAATGTACCTTAGAACTTGGAAAATAGTCCCAATGAACATGGCACTTTTATTTAACATTCTCACACTAGTTTCAACTATCAACATACAGCGCTTAACATAACTATATGAACACTTCGCACTAAACAATGTGCCTAAAAATCAATAAAAATTACTAAAAAGTTGTTTACATTCTTTTTTTTTAAGTTGATTTCGTGTTTTAGTTTTATTTTATTATCGGATCATCACAAGCCGTTTATCATACATTGAATTTTTACATTTTTTAAATTATGTTTAAAACATTGCTTATTTTTTAAATATACCAGTTACAAAAATATTTATTAAAATAAATATAAACGTTGGTGGTAAATGGTCAGAAATGAAAAGAGAAGCTTCACGTGCTTGAATAACTAAGGGGTTGAAACTTTCGAGAACAGTGAAAAATGTCTCAAAATTTGCATCTTCTAAGTTACGAAGAAAACTGCCATGACTATGTGAGTATTTGTAATGAACATATTGTTATATGATACTTACAGTTGTTACTTATGGCAGAAACAGTTTCGTAATCGATTTTTAGAAGTCACTTTTCACTGTTCATGTATCTTTTTTACCCTGCGACTTTTCATTTCATATACTACCAACATGTTCATATATTTAGTATCGAATTTTTATTAAAGTTGTAATTTGCACCATAGTTTTATTTTAATATGTTTTAAATCATGTAAAAATTCCAAATGTTATAAATAAATTTAAAATATGAGGAAAAAGCCATAAAACCACCAATTAACGTTAAGTAAACAACGGAAGAAAGAGGTAAAAATTACAATTCATCTAAAATTGATGTAAATAAATTTCTAGCAATTTTAAACGATTTTCAGGAACATTATATTTTGCAATACGAAAAAAATCTAAGTGTATATACATATAGTTATGTAACTGTTATTAAACTTTTTTTTTAATGAAACACATAATAATGGATGGTAGAATACGGAAAGATGTGAAATTGCATTTATCACAAATCATACAAACAATGTGTTAATCAAACTCTTCAGTAAATCACATAAAACGAGTGTCCATATAGTGTTGATACGCTGTGTACATATGTTCCTTGGTTATTATAATTTCCCTGCAATAAAATACGTAAGTTGGTTGGTTTGTTAGTGTATACAGACCTCGAGTCAGTGGACTTCATTCGTATCTTAAATACAATGTGTCGGAAATGGTTCAATGTCAACGTTGTGGCACGCATTCACTCACAACAATGTTGTGCTACTTACGCGATTTCGGCCCATCCAGCGCCTGTTCCCCGTTACCAAAATATATTCACAATCACACTTCGTTTCCGGACGAAAACTTATCCCATGAAAGAGTGCCTTTATGTGTCGTGCGCCAAGTGCCGCGTGCGTTTGAAAAAAACAACCTACCATTCTTGCACAGGTCATGTGTCAAGTATTTTTACACCCCAACGGGGTAGCTGAGGTTTTTTTTTCGATGTGATTATTCCTCCATACAACTCCATCAACCGGATGTTTGTCTACACGGATGATAAAGTGTATGCAAACCGCGCTAGGACCAACATTGGCGAACGTGAAAGGTGCAGAAAAGGGTGGCATTTCCTTAAATACGCCTGGATACCGTGAAACGAAGCACACATGTTGCAGGGAACATAGCGTGGAGGGTGTTTGAAGGATTCGTAAAGGTATATCGGGGTAGCTTTAGGTGTTGTTATGTGTTAAATAGGGCTGGTCAACCTGCACATACCAATGACAGTGTTCGGTACAGCGTACGGTCCAATCGAACGATCGATTGCGGTGGGGAAATTTATGGACTCGCCGATACTCGGTAGGATCATGTTAACGCACTCACAGCAGTTGGCACCAGGAATGATCGTACATAATTTAACACTTAACGCGATAAGAGCCGAGTAAGTACCACTAATTTACTCTGCAAACTTTGTGTTTGTGTGTGGTACATCTGGAGAGTGTTTTTGTTTAGTGGATAATTTAAAAAATCATTCTCTAACTCCTTAAAATAATTTTAAAAAAACACTAAAGTAAAATAACAAATTCTATCAATGCTTAAATAAAACTATTATCTTCACAATAACAGCCACAAACAACTCTGGGGAGATAGAGACATTCGCTCAGTAAATAACGACCGAGTCTTACCAAATCGATCATGCACCTCCGGCTGACAGGACATGGTTCACATTAAATGGGCGCCAAATGGGCTAACAACTTATTTTCATTCCCGTCGGAAAAGCCATAATTCATAAAATTTGGTTATAAATCGAAGTTCTGCACACAACAACAAAAAAACAACAACCCAAACCGATTCCAAGCATACAACCCATTCGGAAAGGTATTGAGAAAACCTGGCGCACGAGCTACCGGTGGCTGGATGTAAAAGGAAACGTGATTTTATTATGCCACTCTTTCCTGCTACTCAAGATAGTGCAACGAGCGGGTTGTAGGCTGTCAAATTCACCGGCAAGTAGCGTATGCACATATGGTTATGTGCACTGTTTTATTTCTATTTTGTTTATTGCTTCAGCTTCAGGTGCGCTAAACAAACTGCACTTTCACGTCCGTACCGTACCCGGCGAGAAGGTGTACGGGTGACCGTGGAAGTCTCTTTTAGGTGTTGTGCTGTGCAGTAGACCGAGGCAAGTGTGAAAAGCATAACAAGCGAGCTAAAACAAGCCGCAAACAACTACATTGGGGAGCCGATAATCTTGTTGATTGCTTCCAATTTTCTATGACGCAATAATTTTGTGGGCAAACATTCTCTAATGTCCGGGCTAGTGCATGCCACGGTCTATGCTTTGGGAATTTCATCCTCCACACGGGACAAATGTATGTTACGGTCGGTTTGCGTAGCCAGTCCACCGAACTCGCCCGTCTTCAAGCGGCCGCGAAGATCCAGCGCCCGGATGTCGGTCATCAGCGAGTGCTGCTTGTTCTGCAGATCCTGATCGATCTTGTTCGCATGGTCCCGCAGCGAATTGTACGTCGTCTTGGTGGCGTCGATCTTGGCACGCAGCGTTTTGATCGTGTCGCGAAGTTTCTGCACCTCGTCGCACAGCCCGTGGTAGGATTCGTCGATGCACAGCTCCATCCCGGACCGTTGGGCACGGTTCTCCAGGCGCGTTTCCACCACCTTCAGCGCTTCCGTCTTCTGATCGTGCGCCCGTTCGAGTGTTTCGATCTCCTGGAGACACTTGGCCATCTCCTCCTTCATCTGGAACGATGGATCGGTAGGGTTAGTTGGGGTGGGTTGAGAAGATAAGCCCATAATGGACAGTACCTTTCCGAGCTGGTACTCGAGCTCGTTCCGTGCTCGCTGGGTTTCGAAGATTCGCTTGCGCAGTGTGTGTGCGGTGCGGTCCTGCTGGGCGCGTAGAATGTTGCGCGCTTTCTCACGCGTCGCAAACAGTGACTCGCGGATGGAGAAGGAATCGGACAGTGTGCTCTCAGCGAGCGCCACCAGCTCTTCGCAGTACTCGAGCCAGTTACCGTACGTGCAGGAGCTGAAAGGAAACCGGAATGTACTTAGCGGAAGATGTGACGTCGGGGCGCAACCATTGTGATACGTACTCCCTGGGGACCCGGGTCGGATCCGTCTTGAACGAAACATCCCCACAGTGCTGGTCCACCTGCAGCTGGTGCGAGTCGATCGACTGCGCCTCATCCTTATCGGTCAGATCGAGCTCCAGCTTGAACTTGACCTCCTGCAGCCGATTCAGCTGCTCCCAGGCGGCTTGGTTCTGGTCACGCAGTAGCCGCTGGTTGTTCTCCACGATGCACAGCTCGTTCTTCAGCTCGGTATCACCATCATCGTAGGTCAGCTCCGAACCCAACCGGCAGTCCCTCATGCCGATGCACTCCGTCACCACCGTCAGCGGGGTTATGTGCCCGTCCAGGTCACGCTCGGTGTTGCACTTTTCCTCCTTCAGGGACTGTATCTCACCCACCACACGCTGCAGCATGATGCGCATCGTCTCCCGCCAACGGTCCAGCTCCGCCACACGATCGGACAGCCGGTCATTGTTGTGGTACGTGTCCCAGTGCGTCTCGATGCGGGTCTCGTTGCGGAGATTGCGTGCCGAGTGCCGCAACTCGAACGCATCCGAACGCTGCGTGTAGGCCACATTTTTCAGCTGGGTCAACCGCGAATGCCAATCGGCAAGGCTGAGATGCTGCAGTGGTTTCTCGAACGTAACAGCCGCTTTGTTGGACATTTTCCTGGGGACACACTAGCCAAACAAAACACCGCGAAATCACGGAACTGGTCACACCAACAGACAAGTGCAAAGTGAAGCAAAAACTACTTCCCTGAAGAGTATAGTTTTGTTTACCGAGTGACGACGCGTCGACTGTTACTATGATGCGCTGCTAGGGAAACGTGTTAGGTGCCCTGGATATGCGCAAAACACATTCGACACACAGCAACCTGGAAGCTTCACCATCGTGATGGAGTTCCTACAAAAGGAATTAGGTTGAGGCATCGAAGCACGCGATGCGCTTCAACCCGGGGACCTATAAAATTTGCACCCAATTTGCTGTAAGCGGTAGATACCATTTTGACAGCTGATGAGTTATTAGACAAAGTCGTCGCCGGGTCGTAAATCAGACGCCACTTGAGATTTCAAACTTTAAGCGTATCTCCAGAGGTAGTGCTCTCGAGCAAAGAATTAACCAGATTTTATGTTTCCTGAACATTTCAAAAATATTTCTTTGGGCATCTTAACTTCACGGGTAACCGCGTGTCTCAAAATAAAACCAGTCTGAAGGGGTTTTCCAGAACCCCATCAATACGCGGTTGTCAATAAATCTTTCGCATACTGGGGTCGGTTCAAGGTGCACTGTGCGGTCTCCAAGATAAGAAACTTACCGGTACGCGACCCTCTTCTAAAGTCTCCACGCGGTGTACCCGATTCTGGGAACTAATTTCTCCCCCAAACACAAACTCCGGAATATCTTTTAATGCGTGCGCGGTATGGATACCGCGAAATAACGCATAAAACAGGTTTATTGCGTTTGCTGCTTGGTTAAACACCAAGGGTGAAATAGAAGGGTTTTCCGTGGTTCTTACTCCCCTTCTGGAGACAGGATACCGATAAGGGACCGGAGAGGGTTGTCCAACAAAAAGGAATCTGGTATAGTACACCACCACGATTTAGTGAAAAGAATGATTTTGATTGATACATGCGTTGCGCTTCGATACATATCCAGAGTGCGCGGGTCGATTAGCTTAGAAATATATCCACCTTCCTTCCTCACGGGGGCCGTTACCTCCATTCCTCCAACTCCAATGGCGTTGTTTACTTAGCAGGTCTGTGCGGTACCGACGTTTGTCGGCTAAAACCCCAATGTGATCCCCCGATATCTGCGTAAGGCTCTGCAAGATCTTAATCGATACGCTACCCGTAACTGTGACCGGGTGGAAAAATGGCGAGTTCGCTTTCCGACTCTCCACCGGATTACGATACGCACGGTGGATTCCCCGTACAGGGCGGGGTGTTTGACAGGCGGCACGGGACGCGGGCGTGAAAGTAACCATTGGCGTGCGACTGATACGCGTACGCGACTGGTCAGCGTGTGGCCCGGTCAAGCGTCCTAATGCATGCCGCCCGGTGTAATATTTGGCCAGCTGCCCAACGCGGGTCCGTCCGTGTGTGTGCGCTATTGGAGCGACCCCAACGGTGCGCTACTTCGCTCCGATCACCTACTTATGATATCGGTCGCGAACGATCTGTTGCCCCCCCCCCATCTCCTCAGTACATATCGACATGTTTGCCGCTAATGATGCATGCACGCTGTTCCCGGACCCCCCTACAAATAACCAGGGCCCAAAGGTTTCGGGAGCTGCTGTCCAATGGATCGGGCCGTTTGATTGAGCAGTTTGTTTGAACCGTCAGCGACAGCCCTTGGAAAGTGCGGGTTCTGGAAGACGGCGTACGAATGGAGCGTGGCGGTGTGTCCAGTTATCACTTGCACCTTTCGAATGGCTGCTGTGCCAGCTGCAGACTGTTTGGTGGCGATTGTGCAATCGACAGTCGTATTAGACAACACGCTACGCACCATTTTTCCGCTCGTTGTGTCCTGTTCTAGCATGATCTTTAAAAATGAGTTTAGCTCAAAAAGGTGGTAGAATAATTAGACCAGAAGTACTACAAGGCTGTACTAAAAATCTTGAACTTTTATTAGATCTTTAAGATTTGTGATAGTATATTAGTAATTTAATAAGACTTTTTGTATTCAAGTAAATACTATTCCAAACCAAGATACCCGTTGCTCTTGCCATCCAGAGCTTAAAAGTCAATTGATGCACAAAAATGTTCTCCTCTGCACATTTTCCGATGCGAGCAAGATTTCGTCTATAGATTTCATTTGCATTCGAATATCAGCATTGCGTACGTTAAGGGCTAACGGAACGTAAAAGTCGAACGATTGGACTACACAAGATAAGCGTGAACGGACTCGATCGACTTAGACCTGGACGTGCTATGGACCAAACGCGTTTGAACCGAACGGTCTTTGGGTTATAATATCACCCTGGTACATGATCTGCTAGCGCCATGCCAGGTGTCCGGCCACCTCCACACTGATCGTTTAGGTTCGAAAAAAAGTGATAGTAGTGTGAAATCAAACACTAGCCCTTGCACCCGATGAACGGGAGCAGATAGAAAGCAATAACCAGTACGCATAAATCTGAACCCTAATATGTTGGGGTTTGGTCCTCCAAGATTTCCTCGTTTGGTCTGCTACTGGAATGCATAATCTTCAAGGTCTTTCTCTGTTCATGACGCTGAAGCTAACCTTTCCGTATGCACCTATTGTGAAGGATTACGATGGGTTTGGCACATGCCGCCAGGCATACCTTGCTGGTGTGACATTAGAACACAGCTCTAGCCCACCTACTAGGCAGATGATTGAGATTCGAGTACCACAAAAGGGGGAAGGATCGCGCATGACCGAATCGGATCAACAGCTGAATGAAGCTTAGTGCAAATGTCTGGTGCAAAGTCAACAGAACCCGATCACTTCCGCCGGCAAATCCCATGCACCAAAGCGGTCGGAAAGCAATTAAACAATCAATCGAACGCCTGGTAAGCCCGGTACCGAGCGGTTTGGGCGTGCGATCGTGAGCGCGCGCGCGCGCGCGTAAAGTGCAAGTGTAGCGAAACACATGTCAGTGCGCTGAGGAAAGATCATTAATCATGCTCACACTCGTCGTTCCGCCGGGGTATCCTGCCGGGGTGTGTGTGCAGGTCTCTGCCTCCGACGTCTCCGGTGGTCAAGATAGATCGCAGGAAGAAGCGAACGTCTAGAAGCCGTGCTGGATAAAGGGGCGCGCCGTTAGCAATGCTGGTGAATTTGGGCAAATGTCAAAAAGGTGAAGCCAACTGATTTATTACCAAAGCTGTCGGTTCTGAACGGCAGCAGGAAGGAGCGGAACCGGTGGAGGTTAACTACTGAAGCCCCTACTGAAGACAGCCAAAGAATAAGGGTGCTCGATCAAATTCACGCCTCCCGGTGGGGTGGCTATGTTTAGTGGCGTTTTGTCAAAATAAGTGTGTCTCGTGGTCCAATGTCGCTTGGTCGCCAAACACATCGAATCGCGCGTATGCGTTTAGACCCGGACTTGTGTTTCCTTTTGATTGAACGATGCTCGAAAGCGATAAGTTCGATAGTCACGCTGGACGGATCGGTTAGCACTGATACTAATGATCGTGGCGCGTAGTTCGTACGGAGATCGATCAAGTCTCCGCTTCTGGTAGCGACTACCGTGTGGGGACAGGTAATAGAGCGATCAGGCACGATTTGGGAGAGGTAGCAGTACGTAAGCGTACAGCATCTTAGCCTAATGCTATCGGGTATGATCAGTGGATGTCATCTGGAGTCTTGAGGCGTCCGCTTGCGATCGGAATTTGTGCTGTACAGGATGGGAAATCAGGGGTCATTAAATCTGAATGGCAGCAGGTTGATGTTGAAGGGCGCACATTCGATAAGATGAGATCGATGAGCAACTGAAATGGGATCACAAAATGAGTTCAATGTTCTGGAAGATTTTATTTTTGATGAGAATAGTTTGATGTAGTTGTTGCAAAAATTTATAATTTTTTTTACAAAACCCCAATGAGTGTCTTGTTCATCGAATTTGACTCTAATTCCCGCTGGTATCTCTGTAACAGCCAGTTATGATTAGAAAACAACACTACTCCATATTGATCGAAAGTAAAACAGACTCCACGAAAACAATCTTTAATTACTCCGATCATAACTCACGGTATTCGACATAAATGGTGCATTTATTGCATTTGCAAACTGATAGGGTGTAGCACGCGTGATCCACCTGTACCACCACCGGCAAATACCCCGTTCACACATGCACATGGCGCAATTAGAATGTCTCATGGCTGTGGCAAACGTTTGCTACAATTTCTGCACGATATCAACCAGGCATACGTACGGTTGCATCGCTTGCACCGAAGCCACAACCGGCGCCAGTTGCAAATTGAAAGCAAATCGGTCGCGATCCAATAAAGATAAGCGGGTTAATTATATTGTAGTGGTAATTAAAAGGAAAAATTAGATTACCCCTCCTCGTATGCCCGTTCGAAACCATCGTCCCAAATGTGGAGATCCCGGGTCCGGTATGCCACTATTTCCCGCTTCTGCCCAAACCATTCCCGGCTGCACCGGTTCGATGAGACTTAGAAACGCCAACCTGTTCCACGATCTCGGCGGCCACGTTCCACGGCGGTACAACCGTACATTTCCACTCACCACGGGAGAGAACTTCGGGAAGATATCAATCGGGAAACGGGTTTTTCAGTTTCAATTAAGCGTACAGCCATACACCGCACCACAGACGATCGAATGTACCGCCCGTGGTGGTCCGAAAACGGTCCTGCCTGGTTTCGTCGTCGTGGTGGTTTGAAAATTTGTCAGCCCCGCACCGTCCCAGCCGGGTCGGCCAAAGTTTGCAATGCTGCAGCAGTGTTTGCGCAATGGAACGTCGGGGTGGGTCGGTAGTGTAGTTTGTGGCCTCCTCCTATCGCGATGACGTACGAACATCGATCGAGGTTTGTAAAATTACCGACCGCACTAATCGTTGCACCCTATGCTACCCTGGCGCGCCCACCCACCCTGTGTCCTCCCGATCCGGTGTATGATCATCCCACGCCGGGTCCGGGTGGCAGTACTACAGTCAATTATTCAATCACTCAACGAACATCGGATCATAAATCAGGGCAAATAATGAGCCTTTCCCGGCCGAACCGATCCATCTGTTTTCCAGCGGTAGAATCGACCTGTACCATTTATTTTGAACCGGCTCGGCTCGTTTGCAGATACGGTATATGGGTGAGACAGGGAGAGAGAGGGTTAGTGAGTGAGGAGAGGAGTCAATGTAAATCGCGAAACGCAATGAAAAGCGTTGAAAATGCGAAATTATGTAACGAGAAATTGATCATATTTGAATATGTCAGCAATAAACTGTTTCCACCGTTGTTGTTGTCGTCGTCGTCGTTGTCGTCATCATCATCGTCGTCGCTGTCGTACGATCCAACGCTCAATTCCAATGAGCTTTTTCTGCAGTGCTAAAGAAAGCAATAATGGTGCATGGAAACTGGTCCAATCCAACCGCAAACGCACAATGAATAAGGTATCTTTTATTTCGCACAGGAAAATAGAATCCCTTCTACTTCTGCTCTGAAAAACCTGCACAGCAACAGACGACGAACCTCGCCTAGTATACGCGTATACGAGTGCTTTCGATTTCATGACTCTCATTCGATTGGCCGTTGGTTCCGATTCACGGTACGAACAGAATTAGCCGCAACATGTGAAACTGCATGCAGCTTGTCGCTCGCGTTTGTTAGATTTCAATGACTTTTCGTCCCGTTTTATGCGCTAGATTGATTATTTGTGTTCGGCCGGTGGAAAGCTCCCAACCTCATCATGTTAGATGCATGCGGGGAAATTGTTTGTGAAAGGGTTCAAACACCACGCTAACAGTTGATGCGAGGGCGGAGACTGCTAACTGTCTGTCGTGGTAGGTGCAGTTATTCGTCATGGTAAGGCGCGTACCATTTCACTGTCTGGATCAATGGCGAAGTAGAAGATGTTAACAAATTAGCCTATCTCAGTATAAAATTACCTTAAATCAAAAAAATAAGTGTTAAGCTCCAGGATTCCATTATTAAAAAAAGGAACGACCTCAATTAGATTATGATAATCGCGGAATTAGATATTTCATTGTTTACCAAGTTTAGTGACTGTTACGTATCAGAGAATATGTTGTAGAAGATATTCATTTAGTTGAGTAGATAATTAAAAACAAAAAAATGTTTCTGTCCAGTTCCAATATCTTCGGTGATTGAGTATTAATTTATCCATGTCCACAAACTTTGTATCTTGAAAATAGTACACACAGGATCTTACTTTCCCATGGAAACATCATCGAACCTTAACAGCAAGAAATTGAAAAAAACTATTATTTTTCTTTTAATTTTATACTCAATAAGGTTACCATGAGTAATTACGAGCGATCTTGTCAATGTATTTGAACCGTAGAAGACAAAACTGCTTAAAATTTTAATCCGTTTGACAGATGAGCAATGTATGATTACTGGGTCTTTGATTCTTAGGCTTTACAGGCTCTTCTTAAACCCTTAGGTTGTTTAACCACTAAAACCCGCCTCCGTTCTTATATTGTACAAATACTTGTCAGAAAATTGACTAAATGAAGTATTTTCTACTTATATTAAGAAATAAAAGAGACACAAACTAGGTAAGGCTCTGTCATTTGAAGTTGCCCTTAAAGAAAACATTCCACCCTTTGTGATAGAGCAGTTTTGTTTTCCCAAGCCCCAGAAAGATCATGTCCCAAACGTCCTTCACTTAGCCTTTAGAATGTCGCCCCAAACTACCGTATCATAATTTCCATACAACTGTCACCAATCAATGGATCAATCAATGGCGCGAAAAGTGTTGCATTTTACTTACGGTCCAACCCTTAAGGTAGTGCAACATTAGTGCACGCCTTGACCGGTAGACGACTCCGTGCTATCATTAGACTTTGTCCAGCACGAGCGGACAAGCACTAATCAGGGCAGGAGTCGCCTACCAAAACCTACCCGACGTACCTCATTAGTCCCAATCACGAACATCATGCAATGGCAAAACCCGTACACCGCACAACACCTGAACACGTTACGGTGCACCGAAAAACAATATCCCCATAAACGTCTCGCTAGCTAGGGGTAATAAAATTGTGATTTGGCTACTAGCACCAGTTTACTAATCAGTTGCGGGCGTTCTGAAGCGTGCTCCTTTTTTCGCTCTTTCTCTCTATTTGTACCGCCGTTCCTTTTTTTCCCTTTTGCTCACTTCGCGGTTTTTCCCAAAGTGAATGCATACGACCGTGGTTGCGGTCTGTATGGAACTATTTTTTCTTTCAATCAGGATCATAGTTAGGCAGCGGTAACACTCGTCGACGGGACGACGCCCAGCACTGGTCAGCCGAAAGGTAATAAGCTTAATTTATTTGGCTACTACCATTTTTTGGTTGGTTGGTACTTGTTCGGATCGGAAGGCAGTGTAGTGGCGGATTTTGTGTTTTTGTTTCAAGCTACTTGACACACGGTGCGCGCGATAGGGTCGCAATAACACCCGCTACACTTTGGCGCATGCTAACCTGCGTCTCTAATCGGGAGGGAACCTGATCTGGGTGACAACTTTTTGTATACGCGTGTAAGATTTTTTCTGTTTCTATTCGGTTGGCTTCCAGTCGCAGTCTATTTTGGCCATTAGGGGTGATTTTTTTCAGCTTCTTCCACGCCCGAACTTCAGCGGTAGTTGTAGTGTGACCGATATCGCTGGCTAATGAATGACTCGCTGGAACACCGGGGAAGTGCTTTCGGTCGGAGAAGGCGAGTGACCGGTTGGCACGTCACCATAACGTTGTAGCGGGTGGTGTTGAGGGCGCTTCGTCGTCGTTCAGGCGCACTTGTGTTTTGCGCAATCGTCCCCACCGTCCGGTGTAACGGTGTCAAAGAGTGATACGGTACTTTACGGTAGCCATTAGAGAGCCCCAGATTACCACTGTTACACTGCCAGGGCGGCACTTTAAGGATTGTTTTTAGCAGCGTTAATAGAACGAAAGACTCGTGCCGGCGGGTGCACAAGCGACGAACCTTTCGGACTGGTTCGATTTCAACCCTGGTAAGCATAACATAATCAAAAGGTAGAGGCGAATGAGGCTATAGAGCCCAAAGTCTCTATAAAATAATCAAACAACAACAATAATCAAAAGGTCATAAAGTGTGTGTGTGTGTTGGTTTTTGAAACGCAGAATAGTGAAACTATTTCACCTATCCATTTGTTTAAGACAAAACGAAAAAAAAATCAAGCAGCAGGAAATATTAGACCGAGTGGACAGGGAGCCAGGGCTTGACATGGAGCGATCAGAAACGAATCTAAATTATTGATTTAACATATGCCACCATTTTCAGCAGCAAAATGTTGCTCCCGCTTACCGAGTCCAATCGATGAAATGCCATAATGTGTTGGAATGCATGTTTTTACGCCAGCCCCACAGACTGGCTGTCAAACGGTTCAGTACCGGTTCCGGTGGTAAAATGTTACCTCCCGAAACGCATTCCCCAACCGTGCGAGTGTGTGTCCACGTGTGGTGAGTCAACCATAGGAAAGCGCCTGAATACTGACCCGAAGCGTGGTCCGTTCGCACGTGATGCATGTTGGCTGATAATTTGTAGCCACGATAGGTGCATAATTTATCCATTAAAAGCAAAATAAGGCTTTTTTACCTCATGTGAGGAAAAATCATCGGGATGAAATGATTTAATGTTGTCTGGGTAAGACACTATCAGCATAACAGATCAACCTAGAAGCGATGGCATGAGTGGTGAAGCAAGTGTCGATTTACTATGATTCGATTAATTAAGGTGTACTAGCCGGTGCTTGATCATTTCCCTTCCCGATCGATAATGTTGTTTTACGCGCGATCGAGTGACAAACAATTTTTCTTTGAATGGAGGAAAAAAAACTAAACATTGGAGCCATGTCATGTTGAGGCACTTCGGTCAGGCGTGGAGCCCTTTAGCAAAAAAAGAACACCCCCGGACACTCTTCCATCGATGCATCGGGGCGCCGTGTGCAATCGCAATCAATACCCCCATGACAGTGCTATTAATTATCGTATTATGAACATGCGCGCGTTCACGTTACCTCCAATTGAATTCTGCTGGCGTATCGAAGCAAAAAAAAAAGCGGGAACTAATCAAATCAAACCAGTTTCTGCGTGCACACCGGGCATATATATAGAGCAGCATAAAACCGTACCAAGCAGATCAAGGAGAAGAAAAAAAAATGCGAAAAATATAAACACACTCAGTGCAGCAAATAAATCGGCCACTAAACACACAGCGGGCTGGGCAGGTTTCCCGGGAGGACCCGAGGTTCCGCGGCCCGGTCAGTGTAATTCACCCCATCAAATTAACAGCTTCATCGGTGGACCACCGTGTGCGCCCATCTCATTACGCTATCGGTGCGCAAAAGCGAGCGACGCGAAGTCTCCTTACCCGGGCCAGTCCAACCACAGTAATGGTGGTGGACGTTTGCAATTGTAATTAATTTAAACTATCTCGCGCGCGTGTGAGTTTGGTGAGGTTGGTGGAAAAATGGCAGCATAAAGGTTGCGGAAGCAGAGGCGAGGAGTAGAAGGTGAAAAACAAAACAACAGTGCAATGTTAAATAGAAAAACGCGTCATTTTACGCGCCACACATGAAGGCACAACATGTTTGCCGGATACGGTGAAAAACTGGACGCACGTGCAGTGGTTTTCTTTCAAGTTTTATTATGATATTTATTATTAATCAAACGATCTTATGGTGAACATGTAAACTTAAAGACATTACAATTGATTACATGAAAATTTATATCGGAAAACTAATTTTAAAAGCAGCTAAAATTAGCTAAAAGCCACTCTAATTTGGAATCCCCTGTAAAATGCATCGTATTAAAGTTTTTCCTTTCCTTTTACAATTTTATTCTCACAGCTGATGCCGTAAGCAAGCAAATTAGTAAATCATTTGCAGCAAATCTGTCAACACTCTTTTTTTCTTACCCAATAGTTGTTGTTTTACTCGTTAATGCGATCGTGTTAGCCTCGTATCAAAGTCGCCGACAGCTGACAGGAGAACAAGTTGGACTTTCCATTTCACCTCCACTAGAAGTGCCTGCCAGTTCGTTTACCGAGCGGAACAAAAAAGAATTAAACAGAGTGCTACGTTTTTTTATAAAGGAAGTCCATTTAAAGGTGCTCTAGAACAAAGCATTCCTTCTGCTGCTGTCACCTTCAATCAAATGAGTTCAGCCACCCGGTTGATGGTTGACGATTGGAAGATGTCAACCGGGTTTCATGTTGAGTAACCAGTGACGCAAAAGTACGTCACGCCATGAAAAGATCAACTCCCAGAAGAAAAGCACCGGTGTTGCTCTAGATTTTTTTTGGGATCACCTTCCAACAGGGTGCAAATTCTTGTCTTCGTAGACGTTCGTAAAGAACGTGCCCAATGTGATGACCGCTCCGGGGGTATCAATTGCCGATCGATTGTGAAATGAGGTTATGATATTTAGACTTACCGTTTCGGTGGGTGAATTTATCATCTGCCGCCAGACGCGACGTGACGGTGCGCAAGCGAAAGAATCGGATCAGAAATGTTGTGCACCGTCTGGCTATGGCTGTCTGGTACTGTGAGGTTGATTTTTGGAGGGTTGAAGTAACGGTGTAATGCAGGTATGATCGTCAAAGCCGAGGTGCCATTGATCTGTGTTTAGGAACTTGTACAAATATTTTTGATCAACCGCAACCCTTAATTAACCCTTAGACACTCGTCTCTTTGAGATCTTCCTTTAAGATATTCGAAGATCCTGAATATTTTTTTAGGAATTGGATGTTAAAATGGAGAAATTGAATCATATATTCATATAAAAATAATTCTTATTTATTAATAATATTTTTAAAGCAAACCCAAATCGAAATTTCATCTACCGAAGGGTTAGCTGTCTAAAACCGTCTCCCCAAAATTCGCTGCCCGCTACGGTGGCCCAGCATCAAAAGCACTCGGTGCCGCATCTACCGGGTCACCAAATCGAAATGTTGGGCGCTCCGTACGCTCCCACGACTCCCAGCTTTTGGGGCGCTGTGCAATAATCAAATAATGATCGCATATTGATCATTCCGACGCACGGAGTTGATCGACAGCCTTCTATCATTTATCCCCCTCCACCTCGTAGGCCTCGGATCAGTGGTGTTGTATGCGTACTTGCGCACACACACACGGGCGCCGTCTAGGGTCGGCATAGTTCAGGTGAAGTTACCCGACCTCAGCTGCTGCGTCATTGCCTGGTTTCGCCCTTGGAAGTGGAAATGTTTCGGAGAGTAGCTTTCCACCCCATCTGCACCAGGGTGTTGGTGGAGCTTTCTTTCTTTGTGTGTGCTCCTGGGAGCAATGGAAGCAGAGCCTTTATGATTTTTTCCTCCTCCAGCTTTTCTACAAATTGCTAGTGCACTAGATCCAAAGCCAACGTCCAGGGGGTTCAAAATTGGGTTAGCTCCAAATTAAAAAAAAAACTCCCAAAGTTCCAGCATAAAGTCAACAGTTGATTGATTTTTGACGGAATCGAATCGATTCCAATCGGCATACTCACACACCGAGTGCTGCGTGCTATTCGAGATGGTTGATCTTTTCGCCAACGCTATAATTAGATATTTGCGGCATATTATAGCCCCAACTGGCGAGTACGATTGCGACACATTCTGCGTTTGTTGCGTTTGCGTGCGGCTGTCAACGGTCAGTAACCGAACGCTTGTCTAAATGTGTATTTAGAGGGGTTTTTTTTTTATGTTGTTTTGAGCCTGTTCCACTTAACCGTTTCATAAATCACAGATACCAAAACACAGAAATCTCCGTCCAATGTTTGAAGGTGTCCGGAAATAATGGTCTCCGGTCCGAAGGGCACGTGTGTAAGTGCGGTTTAATTGAAGGAAAGTGCGCAGACTCCCGGTGTGCAGTGCACCGTGATTTAATAATTTCGATATGTCACCGTGCTCTTTCGCGAGTTCGTTTCTTTTTTCTCTCTTCGACGTTAGACACTAACGTTGCCCTGACATAAGACCTACATATATGCAGACATATGTGCGTCCGGCAAGACCTCCTGTACGGTCTCTTTAGACCGACGTGGGGGCTAAATGTTAAAAGAATAAGCGCCAGCTAGAGATATCCCGCCAGCCAGCCGTACCCAACCAACTCACATCCAAGTTCCCGGTCTGACATCGCGTGAACATAACATAATAACGCTACGGTGCATAATGCATGAATGACTCTCCGTCCGTCCAGACTGCAAGTGACCGGCAGTGGTCGTAGCCAGGTGAACAAACCTTAGACACAACGAGACGGAGAGACGGGTGTGCAACGTGGATCGAAACAATAACAGAACAAAATAATATCGCATAAAAACCACAACGGTGGCCAACGTCCGGTCACCAGTGTGTGTTTATGCTGTTTGGCTTTTATGCATACGTCGCTCCTTTTGCGCAACGCGCTGTTTCACTCCCACGAACCGGGGAGTTGGGTACACGTATGCAAAGTAACGTAAACATGGGCCGGAATTGGCGATCGCGATTGGAGACTCAATTATCGATGAATGATGAAGTAACTTGCTCAAATCGACAATTTAATCGAATTGAAATGGCAATAGGAAATGCGCAACCGTGCGCACGCTTGTGGTGGTGTGCCCGGTGCATTCGGGAAGGTTGCTTTTTTACCTCGCGTCCAAGTCTTTTCGGAGGTGCGCTATCCGAATCTATGCAGCGGACGGGAAAAAAGGATTGCGCAATAGACAGAACGATTGTTTTGTGGTTGTTGTTCCATATGAGGGGGGATTTCTTTCCTTCTTAGCGAGAGTCACCGAAATGGTGTGTGGTAATTTCTTGTGATGGGAAATTCAAGGTTTTGCTAAAATTTTAATTAAATTAATAAAACGTAGTAATAGTTTTAGAATTTCCACTCCAAAAGTATGTATTTCATTTATATTGTTTGCTTGTTTTTATTTTTATAATGGCCTGGCCGTATTAACCCCATGTTATTTATCATAAAATTATTTTGTTTAAGAATTTTTAACAATCTCTTTAAAAGATTTCCTTAAAAACTATAATGTAACTAAAATTTGTATTTTAATTATCAAAAATTGAAGTGGGGCCTTTTTTATTTAATAACATTTTTGATAATTTGTATATTTTGTTGTAAATTTTTGTTTTTGCTATATTATTTTTTAAGATTTTCTGTTATAAATGTGAACGATCCCCTAAATACAAACTGAAAAAAATTATTCTACTAGAAACGTTGAAAACAAAAATAAAACAGCCTAGTTGGTACTATTATAATTTTACGAAGCTCAATTAAAATGTTATACAACTAATTTTGCACTAACAATTATAACGGATCTCATGAAGAAATGTATTGCAATAATATTACATTTACCCTCATTTAAGGCAATATTAACCGAAAAACACCATGATTAGTGTTATCAGTAACCGGTGATCGGTCTCGATCGAATCGATCAATATGCCCGTCAATTAGCCGCTTTGAAACGGTTCCTTAACCAAGAATAGAACACATTCTTTCCCGCACAGCCACAGAAACCTGTAACCCGCAGAATACTTCACCAAGGCAGGTTTTCTACCTTCCCTCGCAATTGCTGAGTCACCGAGAAACGTGTGTTGAGCTAAGCGGCGTAGAACATCTTCCGAATCGATTCGAAACGATCGCGAGCCGGCGCCTTCGCAACGCGATGCGGGTACCAGATCGAAATGAAGCATATCGTTTATTGCCTAATGATATGATTGAATTCGGTTCGAATTCATAACGAGGATCGATTTCGAGGTGTTTTTTTTCCTCGATAAATTCTTCCACTTGAGTACCATATCGTCCGGCGGTCTCTTAACGTTACCACCTGCTTATTACGGAACGCTGGATGGTGCGTGTTATTTTTTCCCGTTTTCCGTTTAAATAAAAATCCCATTATGCCCGAAAGCAATACACCTTGTACGAATCTAATGGAAGGAAGAGGAAAGAGTGCTCTGGGTGTATTTGATCAAAATTTATGATCATTCGATGATTTGTTTAATTTAGATAGCAGACCACTTACGGGAGGATGAGTTGGTTGGTTAGATGATATACGACTTGTTTGACGTTGTTGGCTGCAAACAAAGGTGTAAAATGGACACGGTGCTAGGTGGTTCGACTAATTGGGAAGATCAAGTTCCTCGCTGTTATCCGGCGCATCCTTCCATCCTTCACAATCGATGGGAGAAAGTTATCGGTTGGCAAATATTGGTTTGAATTCACCTCACCGACGGGACCCATTTCGGGTAACCTACTTTCCGTTCCAAACTACCCTTGGCCTCCTTTTCCTACTTTGGGCACAAAATCCTGTCAAGATAATCTTTTCGCTGGTTCCCGGTTGGATGGACAAACAACAACGCTAACCAGGCAAGGCCTTATCAGTGTAAACAGATGAAGGAAAAATACCTGCCCCTATCAACCGCACCGGGTAAGGGTTCGCAACTTGCTGTAAGACGAGGATACTGCACCGTGTACGTTACCTGTGCTTGTGTGGACGTACGATAGCCGTGGCAGGATCGCGCTACGGAAGTTCTCACACTTGCCCACCGTTAGTCCAGTGCAAAGAAAGTTAGGCTGGGAAGAGTCGAACAGAACAAAACTTCAAACCAGAAGAAAAAAAACGCGAAAGAAAACACCAACTGCGCCGTCTGTCAGGACCCTCGGTGCACAATTGGTTCTAATTTTCCTCACTTCCCAACGGCAGTGGAACGGAAAACGCGGAAGGGAGAAGAATCTGGGAGGTGGTTTACTGTTCGGAAACTAGCATATTATAACAATAAATTTAACCCCATTTATCGTAGCGCAATAAAGCGCAATGAAATAAATATATAACGAACTTCTTTCCCACCGGTCGGTATGGAAAAGGACGGAACGATGTTCCCCTTTGGTTCTTCGCACGGTCACACCATGCGCACTAGTTTCGGGTTTGTGGAGTGCTCAAGATGGTTCTGGAGGTTTTTTTTTGAGGTTGTTCAATATTCGAAAGAAAACGAGGAGCTTCAGGGTGAACTGTGCGGTATGGAATTTGATTAGGGGTTGAGGTTTTTTATCCCTCGAAGAATTTTCAACGGAAATAGACAAGATCTTATAGCCTGATTCCAAATGATGAAATTAAGAAAATATTAAACCACACATGATGCAACATTTTTACAAGCAAAATAAAGTTGAATACGGGTTGGGGTGTTTCATCCCCCTAAACGTATATATTTCGTAAGTTCTTCCAAGATTTCGTGATTTCTTTAGCAATGTGCGAGAGAGATGTCTAAATATAACATGAAATAACTATTAACTTAAAGAATTCTCAACAGAAAAAGACAAAATTTAGAATGATTTCATGTTTTCTTAAGTAAAAATATTCTTAACCTTTTCAATCGCATTGAAATCTTTCTCCATTGGCATCATCGCATTCGGTAACAAGCTCTGGCCACCCTTCTACATTTCTTATCTTCTCTACGCGCACGGAAGAGCAAATAATGCTTCCACGACTTCCTCAGCCATGCATCATATAAAGCCATTCCGAAGGAATAACGGCTGCGCTCGTAAATTACAGTACACCCTATCCATCCGTTTCGGTTCGCATGATCCAGATTCACATTCGGGCCGGTATTTAAAAAAAAAAGATTGCCTTCTTAACGATCGTTACACTTTCCGGTGGAAGGTTTTCGCACGTTCGAACCACCATCGATATAGTTATTAGTGTTTGCCTGTTTTTATTTATTCTACCAAACCATTTTCCCAACAAACCCCCGATGCGTAAGGACTCAGCGACAAATGAACACCGTGGAAAAACCGTTGCGCTTGCAGTTGTTGCGAAATGCAGTCATTGTGTTGCGTTTATCGTTCAATTCGGCGATCCGTTTCGGTGTGATCAAACCTTCAATTAGGTGGCGACGCGTTCGCCCGGATACGGATCATTGCGAAAATGAGGCCAAATTTTTTTTCATTCCGATACGAAACCTTGGCGGCAAGTGATTAATAATGCATATCCGTCGACCCGGCATTAGCATACCGCATTCGCAGGGCCATAACACAAAAGAACCCTTTACTTGTACGCGAAGAAGTGTTTCACGCATTTCTTCCCTGTTTTTTCCTTTTCCCGGCTAGGCCACGATTTAATAAACGCAACCCCTCGTTAGACGCACAAATGAAGCAATGAAATAAATCCTCTAACTGCAGAAACTGCTCTGATTCTCTGAAGTCACCACTGCACCGCGCAAAGTGTTCCAAGGTGCAGCAATTTACATTTCCTTGCTGTGCCGCATCCTTGAGTATGAGTTTTCGGCTGAAATCCTTCAAAGTACCCCCGGGTATGCTAATGGGGTTTTAAGTATGCAAATTTAGCATCGTTCAAAAGGACACTTTTAGCGCTGCTCGCCCTTCCGATCGCTTTCCGATCGTGAAGGGTGCCGGTTCTACTTGTCCTAGCGCTCTGTGACCTGCGACTACCTCACGAGGAAAGAAAAACAAGATCACAACCCGATAGCGTTCCACATCGCTCAGGTTATTTTGACTCAGCAAGTGAAGTGGTTTGTGAAAACCTAGTGCAAATGAATATTAGCTCAAATTTACCAAGGAAAAAAATCGCCACTTCAAACCAAATTGGTTGAGATGAAATTGAGCAACCTCTCGAGCTGTTAGAATTGAAGTGGAAAAGTGAAACCTTCCTGCAAGAACGCTGCTTCGACGGTTTCGGTCAGGTTCGTTTGCAAAACGAGTAGTTAAGATGTTTGATAACGTGTTGTGCTGGAGCAGCACGGTCGACGGGGCATATTGCCACATCAACACATCTTCGAGGCCATCACACCACTTGCGGGGGCGATCAACGATGGATTGAAGCGGATCCACGAAAAACAAAAAAACACACCATCAACTTGCGCAACTTCGCCATTCGATTCGCCTTCTTCGCTTCGCGGCATCGTTTAGGAATGTCCTCCGGGGAGATTTCCTGACCGAGCGCGCACCATCTTCATCTTCCTTCCAAGCGGGCACGAGGTTCCGTGCGAAGTGCTCATAGAAGAATGGAGTCATAAATTAGATAACGCGTAAACGGCATAACCAACACAGCGTCGTAGCCGTTGTCTTTTACTTCTCGCGCATCGTTCCACGACACCCTCAACCGGCTCTAGTGGTGATGGTGTTCTCATGGTTTCTCCCCAATACGAGATGTGATAGAGGCGTGAGAGACTTGTGTCGATCGATTAGTGAGCCACCGGCAAGCTTGTAGGTCATAATTGTCCGCACCGGGTGGTTTGCGGATCCCCTTAACAGGAGGGTGTGTGTGTGTATACGGGGGGGTATCTAGAACCTCCCCGACAACGAGCCCGACGAGTGAAGATTCAACCACCCTATCAGGGTTCGTCTTTAACGTCTTAATAATGTGCGCCCCAGTCATGTTTGGGAGGGATGGCGTGATTTATCGATCGTCTTCTTTGGTTCGAAGACGGCCAAACACCTACGCCCCTGCGCACCGGTAGGTTGGAAACTGGCTGCGCTCGAAATTCCCACAAGGCACAGTAGGAAGTCCCCACGCCGCGGTAGAATAGGTCAGTGATCGGTTGTAAACTCAGTGCTCGGAAAGCGTACCGCAGCACCAAACCCATCAACGACACTACAGGAAGCCCAATTAAACATAGACTAAACCCTAAAACAAAGCCCACCAACGCCCAGCGCGTTCGTTCCTGGGTGGGATCGCTACGTTCGTACGGTGGCCTCATTCAGATCCTGCCATTACAACCGTTACACCACACACCAAATGGAACACCGTCCAGAACCTGGAAAAGGCTTTTTACGGGATGTTTCCCCCGTTCGGCGGCGTATCGCATTACGGCGGACACGATCCGCGTGGCGGTTCTTTTTTTTTTTCGAACACCCATTACGGTGGTCGATTAAAAGTAGTTAAAAATGTTAATAATACACCTGAGCGCGGTCCGATCTATCGGTGCCCTCTGGACTGTGCCGCGGTTTCGTCACAGATCAGAAGCACTGCAGAAGAGGTTGCTTCTGTTGCGGACCTTCCGGTCGGTGATGGCGAGCTACGAATTTAAGCAACCATCGAACCGGACGTGCCCGAAACGCGTCCATGGATCTATTCCTATCGGGGGCTGCCGATCTATAGCCGGCCACTTACCAGCACCGCCAAGTGAAAGACGCGCCACACTCTCCCGGATGGACCGGCAGATGATAATGGTAACCTGGCCAGGGGCCGATGAAGGTTACCGCACCCCGAAAGAGCACACGGCAAACATAATCATCGCGTATCCCTGTAATATCGTAATGCCTTGCGACGACGCACCGCCATTGGTACGTGCCTACGATGCGATCGTGGACCATGGTGAGTGGCTTTTCCGGAGGTTCCACTGCATGATGAATGATGGTGTGTTGTGGTAGACGACGACGACTACGACGATGGCGCTTCCTGCCGAACAAGTGAGGAAGTGCGCTCTGAAATTATCGTACTCGTACTCCGGTTGGATGCCGAATCGGACTCCCGGTACGTGGGTGACTTCAATACGCTACCGGATAGCGTTTTCGGACCGGTTGCGATGGTGGATGGAAACGGAGAAAAGGAAAACCAAACGGTGACTTGAGTTTTTCCACTGTAGGGTAGCCTAAACTAGGTTAAAGCATCAAACAAGCCTCCCAACGCGAAATTGGGAAGCCACCCGCCCGTACGGTATGCGACCGTCCCTTTTTTATTTCAATCGAACCAAACGTCTATTATGCGTCCCACAAAAGAGCATTTTAAACACAATAATCATCAAATGGGCGCTATCGCATCGTACCATCGCCCGAAGTATTGGCCGCCGTCTGGTAAGGGTGGTAGTATTTGCAGATTTACGTTGCGATCGGTCTTATCGGTGCTATCGGCGTAAACGGTGCTGATGAAGTGGTTTAGGAACCGTGATGCAATCGGATTCGGGCGCAACCGAACCGTATCCAAGGCAGTCGTCCGCTCGAGGCAATGTTGAAGTTCACACCGAAACAACACGCTGAACTGTAGGGGCCTACGTGTCCCTTCGGTGACCCCCTTTTCTTGTACGCGATAATAAGCGATCGATCGATCATGGAATGTGAATAGAATCCAGAGTTACTGAAATTCGAAAAGCTATCGGGTCTTACTCTTAGCCTCAGCTTTTTTTATTGAAAGTGTCTAGAAAAAAATTCATCACATTGGAACTTTCATCTGGTAATAAAAAAAGATATATTGAGGTTTTATATCCAACGTTAATAGATGGTGGGACTAACTAAAGGTTGTCTACTATGAGCTATTCACAATAAAAATATAGTTCCCTGGTAATCTGTATATTATCAAAGGTGAATTATTCTCTTCTAGTGATCTAGTCATATTTAAAATATAGTTCCTTGATTAATTGTAAGCCCAACCAACTTATAAGCTCACCCAATTTCCAGCAAACCAACACGCGAAACCCCAACAAGGCGTTCTACTTTGGAACCTGTTCGATCGACAACAATTGGTACGATCATGGCCCAACCCACCGGCATCAGGGCGGCGGCATCGGGAGCTTCAATCTTCCTTTGACCGGTTGCCGATTCCAAGGTGCCAAGTCCTTCACTCCACCCACTCTCACTGCATCCCCTACTTCCAGAACGTGCCCTTAACCTAAGCCACCGGAAAGCACCACCGTTGGCAGATCGCGGTGGAGTACAATTTCTGATAACGAACATAACCGTCGGTCGTCGCATTCGTCCGCGACCTTTTCGCTGCCGTCGGCTAGCGCCAAACAGCACCGATCACGAAATGGCAGGTTGTGTACTGCCGAGCCTGCCCTGCCAATTTGTAGCCGAATCTCCGAATCGCGTGTTCTAAATTGGTGCGATCTAACCTCAATTGGTTTGTTGCACCGTATGGCTTGCCGGGTTCCGAGGAAAGGTTGGTTGATTTTAGCGTTCTGTCTGCGAGCTATGTTGCTTATTTGTTGAACTCGTTAACACCCTTTCGACATTGAGCCGCTCGAGAACGGCAAAACGAGCGAATTGTAGTACGAAGTCACCATTAAGCATTTTCACTTTACCAAGTAAACGTTCTCGCATTTACGGAAAACACTTTCCAAACGGTTTTACAGGTTCCAAACGCGGGAAAAGGTGCACTAACGGTCCTCCCGGTGTATTAACTGGTGGACAAGAAAAAAAAAAAGGTTCAGAACTAACAAAAAGTCCTGCTCTAGTGCGGTGCAAAAACAGGGCTAAACTATTCAAAAACCTTGCGCAATGAGCTCAGCCGTACGGTGTGGTTGTACCTTTCTACAGTGCTTGTTGTTTTCATTATTTGCACTCTACCCGTGGTTGCTTTCCCGTGCCAGCTTAAAGCCATTGTTTGATACAGATTTTATTACCAGCTGTGAGTGAGCGATTGGATTTTCGACGGTTGCATGGCGTTACGGACATCAGGCAGTAAGACACGATCACAGCCCTCTCATTTAGCTGGCAAACCTTTGCGATAACTCACCGCACTGGAAGTTGCACAGTACGAACGACCCTATTTTCCAACACAAAACCTCTCGCTTCATTCCTTCCGCCTGGTCCCTTGGTCCGCTAAATCCCTTCCCAATTCTGGTTCCGGAATTTCTTCCGCATTTCCCGCGCTTCCGTTGATCCGCTTGAGCTCAACATTTCCCTACCCCAATGGTGATGCGTACTGCACTGCCGGAATCGTCCATCCGGGAAGAAACGCGCGGGAATCACGGCTGGGATCTCGTTTGGCTCCTTTTGCTTTAATTGCATCGAACGCTAGCGTACGGTGACGCTACCCCTCATTACCATTAAAATTGTTACCGGCGACAAATCGAGACATACAAGGGGGAACGACAGCAGAAACACCGTCCCGAATTGTATGTGTAGCACATTCGGAACCCTGTACGCAAAGGACCTTGAACATCGGGTCTCCATATTTGCCGGAAACCAGAATTTTATTCCTGTCTGTCCTGATGCTTGGTAATACAAATCCGAAAATAATAAAAAAAGGCGGAAAAAAGACACTAGCAACCAGGACCTCGGAAAACTCGTTTCCGGATACACGTCGAAATCTGAAAATCAGCAAAACCAAAACACTAATCGCATGGAACGTTGTGCGTTGTGCAAGGCGCACGTTTGATGGATTTGCTTTCGATCGTGTTTAAAAATGTTTTATTTATAGTTATCTGATTTTTTTTACCCAACCACCCATTCAAAAACACCTTCCGGAAGCAAGTCCGGAAGGATGATGGCCGTGCGAGATGCATCGGCGAAGGGTTTTCGGCGGGATGGGACCAACCGAAACCGATGTTTACCTGTGGTTCGGGTGATCCGGTGTATTCGAGAGGGATGCTGTCGCTGCACGGACTTGTTTGGTGCGACCCCCTTCCGAATAATTAATCTGCATGACAAGGCACCTTGTGTCATCTGGATCTTTTTTTTCCAGTGTTTGTTGCTCTCGATGACAATAATGCCCAGGTTGGTAGAGCACTGCAGAAAAAAAGGACACTCTTATCCTGTTGCATTGCCGTGTGCGAACGGCAATCGGTCATATCGGGGCTGTTGTGTTGTCTGTCATGTGGCAAAACTGTTGCTCCCGGTTACTTTGCAGCAGGAAGTGGAAAAAGTTGCTCTACAACTATTCCACAGAAAGAAAAAAAACCGCCGCCATTGGGACCAGGATATGCTGATGATGATAATTTATGTAACGGTCAGGTAGCAAGTTGTCCCGAGGACACTGAACGATTAGGTAGGATAAGGTACAATGGTGAGTGCTTTCGAGGAAAAAAAAGAGTTTGAAAATCTTGCAGAGTAAGAAAAACACCCAACCCGGTTCGGTAAAAGTTTGATTAATTTATGATAATTTCATGGAATGTTAGGAAAACTTTTAACGGTTATTTATCTACTTCAGGCGCGGCTGAGAATTCGTGGGAAACGTGTACCCTTGGTGTAGGATAGATTTCCCTAAGAACATAATATATGTCTGTTTTTATGTTCTGTTAAATGTTCTTTGAAAGAATAATTCTTTACAGAACATCTTAGAGCATACTACATTCAATGATGCATCTTGAACATTAAATATATTTTCTTCGAATAGATTAGTATTCCACTTCACAAGCGATTTTTATTGAAATGTTTGAGTACTAGTTACTTATTGCTAAATAGCAGATTCCTCCTATTCCTCTCCACAAAGCTTTCGTTCTGAAGGGTTCGTCTGACTGCTGGTAACATTAAGAATCCAATTGTGAAACGACGGTACAGAAATGTACACACCGGGTGAGTGAGGTCTTCCGCAACCACGTCCGTAGAAAACAACACCGGCCAGCTTCCCATCCACGACGAGCGGTCCGCCCGAATCTCCCTGGCAACTGTCTACCGAACCTTCCTCAAACCCAGCACAAATCATAAACTGCTTCATTATTTCAGGATATGCTTGCTCGCATTTGCTGGCCGGAAGCAGATCGATTGTAGCCGCTTTTAACGGTGAGTCAAACCCTCCTTCGGACGATGTACCGAATCCCGATATGGTCGCCGGTTTGCCAGGAGCAAGCGCATCGGATGACGACAAAAGTGTAAGGCACTGCACTTGTTTACTGTATGTTACCGGTTTTTCCAGCAGCACTAACGCTATATCGTACAAAATATTACCATCTGTGAATATCTCACGTGGCACCATCACATTCTTCACCTTCAGCAAGTTGCCGTTAACCGGATCATCGGTACCGACGACGATACCGTACTGAGATGGTTCAAGGTACTCCACGCAGTGATAAGACGTTAGTATCCACTGTGGTCCGATGATGGTTCCACCGCAAAGTAACCTTCCGAAGTGAAACAGGGCCGCCTGATATGGGACATCTTCAATATTCACCTTAAAACCACCAACAATCATGTTGGATTCACCATTTTCGCTACTAGAAACCAAAGGCTCCAGCAACACCACAGCTAACACTGCAGTTTGAAGAACTTTTAGCAATATGTACATTATTCGAAGAACACAACAAGCTGAATGTTCCCACTGGCATTAAAATTATTGTAATATAGGAGGAGTAGGTGAGTACTGCCATGGAACTGATACGTCGCAGTTCCACACCATTGTGGAAAGCAGTTACTGTAACTAATGAAAACATTGTAAACAAATATTGTTTTTTTTTTAAAGTATAAACTCCCCCATTTCTAATGGTTCATGACCTGGGGTAAAAGTACCATAAGAGGTACGCCTTGGTATTTGATACTTCTTTGCCTATAAGAGCTCAGTTAAATCGATGAAATCTGTACTTCAGTAATTTATTTCAATTTTATTGATATTGTTTCAATCACTTCTTGATCGTCTAGTTTAACTGGTGTACTATTATTTATTATCGCAGCTAATTTGTTTTGCTTTGCATGGTGTTACACGTTTTAAGATAACTTTACGCTGTAAACACGATACGAATTGTTTCTGTAAGCAACTTCCAACTCCAGTAAATCCATTTGAAACACTGGAAACAACATAAACCCCACAGCTCATTACACCCAACCTTCGTTCTATTAAAAGCTCGTATTTTCCAACTACTTACATAACCCCACAGGGCCTAATACTTCCACGATTGTACAATAGTTTGCTCCCTGCGTCGGCCATAAATTAAAAACCAATTCTTTCTCCCCCCAAAAGCATCATTAACTCATCCGCATGTACAAGGAAAACAATACCCTACGCCTTAGGGTCAATGGCGGTAGTAGTATGAACTCTTTCCCGATTCGATCGATTTTGGGCTGCGTGTGACCCGTTTGCCGGGTTCCGTACGAACCCCAAACGATCGACAACTACTCGTCATAAAAATCTTATTTTAATGGTGCTATTCTGTGCGATCCCTTGGGGACTTGTACCCACCGTGCGCGTGTGTTGATGAAATAAAATGTCGATTTTTATTTGCTGTTTTTCTCAGAAATAAATATTAACGCCCTTGGTCTTTTCATCGTTGTGCATGAGGGGTTTACCAACCCGCTACCATCGCTCATCTTGGACATGGAATGACGCCAACGACTATAGCTCACGTCCAAGATGTAACGTTTAGTGAGGAAGAGATCCTGAGCACGTGCTATGATCGGCGTAGGAGAATATATAACCTCCAACACATGGTTAAAGGCAGGCGATACTGTCTGGAGATAAGACTTAAATACCCTTGAAGAAGGATCCGTAACACTTTGCAGCACCTTTTCCACTAACAATCTTACGCACCATTTGGGTGTTTTCGAAAATTCTACCTGTTTGAGGATGAAGTATTATCTACGTTTGGTACCTATGTAGAAGGTTGGTTTACAATATATTTATCTTAATTTGTTGTGTATTGCTGACTAAACGGAACCTCATTATCAAACATTCGGAACAAGCGAGACCATGTTTAGACACCCCGTCGTTAGTAAGGCGCCACTCTCCAGGGTCTTTAACGCCTTTTTGGCGAGCGATGTCTATCTTCGTGTAAGCTGCAGTTCAAACACCTTCTCAACACTCTCTCGCACATTAGTTACAGATGCAGAAGAACCACATCAAGGAATCCCGTACAAGGATGTGGTAGAAAATCGGAAAATTACGCGCCTAATATCATCGACCCATATTCGAAACACGCATTATGCACCGTCATCTTGTGAAGCGAATCCCTTGATTTACATATCCCTAACCAATCCATCCTTCAGAAGGTATCATCCAAGTGCTTGGATTCACTCTAGCCATCCCATCTTACCGTTTATGCTTTCACGGATGTAGGACCTCTTGGTTCATTAAGAACTTTCCTAAGGAACGGTTCTGCAGGTTCAGCGGATCAACGAGTAACCTACCACACCGGATTATGCATGAAATTTGGGTCATCTTCATCAACGGCAACCTTTCACCGGGAAAGCAACAACACAAACAGGTCGGACGCACCCCTTCCTTCTGTGACGTTCGCGCATTATTCGCGGTGCGTGACAGTTTTCGACGTCATCATCATCATCATTAGGCAGCACATCACTGTTCTGGATGATGAGTCATGTGCTGTGATTTATGATCACGATGTCGTCACGGTTCGCACCAGTGAAGATACCGGAGGATCTGCACTCTTTAGGAAGCGTGAGAATATCGTCTGGACATTCGGAGCTAAGCGAAGAACGGATGTTCTCAAGAGACCGGTATGCGTCCGACGGTCACTAATTGGACTTTTTGTGAGACATTACGAAAATGAGCCCAGATCATATGCTTCACGATGATCGCAGACTACCGTTCTTATGGACACAATGCTCCGGCTAGACAAACATTTTGCCGCCATCAACGCAAACAATCGCCCATTCGCGAGGGACACCCTCCAAGCTCCCGAACATGGAAGATAAATCGAACCACATTATTTATTCTAACACTTCGCCCAAGCCTTATTACGCTGGAGGTGTATCTTACAATTTGGTTGGACAATTTTCAAGCCCATTACCACGGGTCGGGCAGTCGGTTCGTTGTGAAATGCTTCATAATTCACCACAAAACTTTACAGCGCTACCCGAATGTTCCGGAGAATGGCGCGGAAAATCCGGAGGTCTTTTTGTGGTTTGCCAAAGTGTGAAACTCCTGCCGCTTACGACGACGACGACTGTGTGCATGAGTTATGGATTTAGAAAGGAATATTCTGTCGTTCTTGCCAGGGTACAACGGTAGCCTGCAGCCTAATCAAACGTTAATCCCGAAACAAAAAACAAAAAAACGCCTGTACAGTAGCGCATTATTTAGACCACGATTAAATAATTAGAGCCGGTGCGCTCACTGTTGGTGCACGTGAGTGTTGTTCTCCTAGACGCCATCGATCGATCAAAGCGATAGCACTTGCGCCACTGCAACCAGCATGGGGTTGGGCAACTCTCCCCCAAAACCGCTCCGGCTGGATGTCGTACGCCGTCCACAGTGACGCCTTAATGGAAAACAATAAACTTCACACGCGAAATCGTTCGCATCGGGGTTTGGTAATTAATTTTCGCATAGAATCCTATGGTGGAGTGGTATGGTAGCACCGGTGAGCTTGGCCGGCGCCAGCCCACATCGAAACGGGATGGCAAGTCGTGACTGGTGGATTTCGTCGGTCGGGCGAGCGGTGATCATGCGGTGGTTAACCGAACTGCCAACACCACGCTCCGGTAGACATGCACGTGCAGTTTTAATGAGATGATAAGATCGGTTTGACTGGTTTTCAACTGAGCAGCACTCATATGCATGATCTTAACATCTGTGGATGTGGCGCATCTTTTCTTTTCAATTATTACTAAAATATATAAGATCCTTTATGGAAGTTAATTTACAGTTCTCATTTGTTTTAAATTCTAACGAAGTTGTAACCGTTGGATAAATCGTTCCACAGGTATGTCTAAAGTGTCTCATAGCCGGTAGAAGTGAGAACTCTTTCCTTAATATTCGATGAGACCATTCAAACGTATGGTTATATTCAGTTGGTCTTTAGTTGTGCAGAGCTCTGGAATGTCCTAAGAGGAATGACAGTTGGAGCCTTAGATCCGCTACTCTTCTAAAACTAAGTGATGCAGGTTCTCGTTTATAAACTGAAAAACTCACTCTTACAAATGACTTCAAATAGATAAATTTTTGGTAATGGATGACATCAAAAATCATCTGTCAAACATTGAACAAACCTATCTGACTCCATCCAACATACCCTTCTAGTTCACTTTTGATGAACCTAGACGTAAAACCTTACCACTGTCGATTTAATATCAACCTTGCAAACAATAGCCATAATGTGCGCACGGTTAAGACTACAATCCCGAGACGATCCGGCTGCCCTGCTCAAAAAATGCCGACTAGTGCGGGCCGCAGCTGCGGGACTCTTCCCTTGCACGCTATCATCTTGATCCTTTCGAGGATCTTCCCGCGTACACCATGACACCGGGCTCGATGGATGGTTGGCGCGCGCACGCGCATATACACATCCAGACACCGATCGTTCCTTACCGGTCGTTGATTTTGCTGCCTTCTTTCCACACACACACACACACACCGATCGGACGTCATTGTTTTCGCTCGGTGCAGCATCTTCGCTCGCTGGACCGTGTAACGTCTCGGTAGGACGGCATGAAAGGCAATGAAAAAGGAGCCAGACTAGCACTGCGTGACGAGGGAACCACCCCGACATGGAAAAGGGGCAGATGTTTCCAGCCGTCGTGATTTTTCAGCTTTTAATAAATAAATGAGTTTATAAACCGACTGCACGTGCATGGAATCGAAGAGGGACAGTGATATAAAAAAAACACATGAAGAAGCAGCTGAATAAAAGATCCCTCTTGCCAACATGGATCGATTTGACATCCTTGCGGGTGCAGGTTGATATGGCACAGATATCGAGGTGTGGTATCAACTGAGATACGTATAAAAAAAAAGCGAAGAAGCATTAATGTCGCTTACTGTTTACGGTGATCGGTGGTGAAAAAGGATCCTCCTACCTATTTTTTCTTTTCGTTGATCGGCATTGATCGTTTGGTTTCACTTTCTTGTTGAACACCTTTTTTCCCCTGTTCATGATCAGTTTTTCAATCGAAGATGCAATTCTAGCCGATGATCTTTCGCCTTTCCGAAAGGATCTTTTGTTGTATCGGTACACGGGATGTTCCCCTTGCACGTGCTGTATTTGTTTGCCCAAGGAAATGTGATTTTCCAAGAATATCTTAGGTATTGCGTCTTGTGCAACTGGACAGTAGAAATGAACGCAGTTCTGTCAACGCAATCGGGACTTTTGTTGAATGGCGAACAGCGACATCAATCAAAGCAGACAATCGGGAGGAAATTTAAGACGATGACCAGCAGCAGTATTGTGAGGAAGACTTCAACACACGAAAAAAAAAGGAACCCTGTCAATTTGTACACCTTTATGACACGCGATACAGACGTATGTGTACACATGTCCATTGGCGATCATCACAAAGGCAAACGCAGTTTGGTTCTTACCATCGACGACGTGTGGCAAGTCTTAAATTCCAATAAAATTGTGACGGCTTATCCCGTCGCCTCTTGACAATTTGTTGTTTTACTGCATCTTCCCCCCGATTTCAACACATCCGGCATGTTGACAGCCGGATCTCCGGGCGGTCGATACTGGCGGCTTCTCAAGAAAATGTTATCGATTGTTTTCCCATTACGCGATGGATGGAAATTCATGGAAAACACACCCGAGCTAGCAGAAGCCGAGCTGGAAATACTTCCAAGTTGATCCGGCGGTGGAGATCTGGACGCAATCCAGCCCTGACATTTATGAAACCGGAACCGCTAAGCTATTACGAGCGGGAGTATAAATCTCGCGCCTTAATATATGAGAGCCGGAGCGTTTAATAGTTGTTGACGCCGCTATTAAAATAGAAAATTGTTTTTTAAATATGAAACCATCAGGTTCGCTTGGTTCGCTTAGCGGAAGCCGAGTTCAGGAGGGAACCGCTGTTGGTGTGGATGAAATTTATCGATACATTTCCGCACTGAGAAGGAGCAAGAGGAGATCTTTTTTAGGAAGATACTCGGGCAGTACGTCGTTGTGGCACGCAACGCGAAAGCAAGTAACGAGAGCCTGAAACAATACACCGCTACGTTCCTCGTCGGACACGTGTGCATGTCAGCAATGCGGCAGAGATTAACATGTCCGCAGGTCGAACCTGCGTGCTGGAACTGTGCTTTGACAGGCAAAATTTTCCAACAGACTCGGCAGGGTCCTGTACCCTGGAACAACTACAGTCGACACCGACCGATACCCCAAAAACTCATAAAGTAATCCGAGAGGAAGATCGATCGGCACCCAAGTGATCGGGTGATATAAAAATAAATAAAACACTCAAACCCTCGAACCCTCGTACCGTGCGGAGAGGATGAAAATATACATGTTAAGACCTGGGTGACGTTCGGCTGACAGCACTTCCCCTTCGCGTGATGCGCGTTGATGTGTGACCTCGGATGGGTCCTATATGCATCCGAACGCACCCACATTGTGGAGCTGGGCGTGAAAAATTGTCCCAAAGCAACTACCGCTGGAGGGGGCCTTGATCTTGCACAAGATCATCGGAGGTGATCGGGAAGAATTTATCTCACCACACACACACGTGTACAGAGATAAACCTAGAAGGAAGCCTCATGGTGAGCAGTGGAGCTAAAATATGGACGACACCACGTCGTAGGGCGCCTTCATAATCTGATCGTATTAAAAGGTTATAAACAAACATCACTTTCTCGATACGCTGATGGTGACGATGCGACCAGGGTAATGCAATGGCTTTCTCTCTCTCTTTTCCCGACCGAGGGGTTTTTCGGTTAAGTATGGCCGGCTTAAGAATGGCGTACCCTCTACAGATTCTACACCCTCAAGCGCACGGGTTTTTTTTCTTCTTTCGGGTGCGTGTGACGGTGATAAATGTTTACGATAGTGCAGGCTAATTTACACCTTGGAAGAGTCGTATCTTCTTTTTTTTTGTGTGCTCTCGTGCTGCATGCCGGGAATATGGTTTGCCACCGTTCAGCGAGTGAAAACGATGTGAAAATTAATTGTTCCATCGTCTAAACGTGATTGAGCTGTGATTTTGGGGCTGTTTCCCTTCCGGGGTGGTGTGTTAATTTATTTTAATTTGATCGGACAAATGTCTGTTTAGATTGTGGGCAATGGTTTGTTGTTGTGAAGTGACTGGAGAAAACGTTGTGCCCAATTGTGGTGGGAAAATATGGTTAGCAGAATGAGAACCACCGCTGAGGAGGGAATGTTCGTTTTTATCGATAAACAATCCGTGTGAACATGGTGACTAAACGTTGCTCTGAGATAGATGTATAATCATGCAACAGAAAAGGCTTTATGTGTTTCTCAAGAGGTCATATTATATTCATGTAATGTTTTTGGGTTTAATAATTATAACATCTCTCTATGACTAAAGTCAATTGTTCCTCTAATAAAGAGGGTTATGAATATGAAGACAGTCATCAATTCTTCAATTCTTCTTTCCAATAATTTGTTTCAGATTATTGATTCAGATTGTTTCAGATTTCTGTAGCAGCATTTCGTGAGAATATTTTGATTGTTTCATAGTCCTCCACATAAACAATTTTGTTCATTTTCCTTTTCAATACCCACTCAGCTCAAGTATTTACTTTGTAATGAATTTTATAATCTTTTCGTAAGAACTACAAATTTGGAAGTGAATTGAATGTTTCATAGAAACAAGAACAAAGTTATAAGTTATTTAAAGAACATATTAATACTTTTTCAAATATTAAAAAAAAATATTAACAACTGTTAAAATATTTGTTTTAATAACACACACCGTCTTGCAAGACGATAATTTTGCACCTTTTCCCTCCCGACACGTGTTACACTTCAAAATAAATATCTTTAAGCTTGTAAATACCATAAAACGCAATCCAATGCCGTCTGAATGTAATCAATTCAAAATCGACACAGCTTTGCACATGCTCACCACAAACATTGTAATAATGTGCAGTTGCATCAAGTTTCTTCCAACGCCCGTTCCACCGAACGTCGAACGTACCGTTTCGGTGGGCAAACAAAATGTGTTCAATATTGGAACAGCTTGAAACGGATCGAGTCGACTTCGTTCGTCAATCAGGTTACATCCCCTATCCATGCAGGTGAACACTCACCAAACTTCACCACTGTCGTCAGGTCGTGTCAGCGACTTGATGAAATTCAATCCCATCACCGATCGCATTCCATTTGCACTGTACCAGATTCTTGCCCCTTCCTGGCCGGAAGTTTAATTACTAATTTAACTCTCCACCCCGAAATCTGGTCCGATTCGCGCTCCATAATGGCATGGTACGGGTCGTCTTTTTTCCATTGCACAGGGACGACAAAATGGGAAGAAAAAGCAAAGGGGTCTAGCATTAATTATTGCCCTTGTGCAGTGTACAACCGGCAGCACACAATTCGAAACCGGAAGCAACGAACTTTTGGGCCAGCTATACGCGGTCTCGGTCGGTATTTCCATTGTGCTGCCCCAGCGGCCCAGTCTGCCCAGAATAATTGATCCTGACGAGTTGCACGCATGGTAAGATGAAAGCGAAAAAATCATAAGTCACTGATACTGATCGCATTCCCTCTCCGAATGAGTTGGCGGACGAATTCTTCGTAAGTCACTTCATGATTTCAGGGGTTTTTCTGATTTTTATCCCCAATTGCGAGATAAAACAACAATGTTGGCAGGGAAATACGCTCGGGACATCAGGAATGCGTTGCATCATAAGGTTGAAAGGGCTGTCTAGCACCGGTCGTTTTTGCTCGATGCTTTACAAACAATACACTCCTGCCGTGCCCCGCTTCGAGGACCTTCCGTTTGCGATCCTTCAACAGTCGGCAGCGTACAGAAGCTTCGCCAACCTGCACTTTAACCTTCCTACCGGTGCATTTTCGGTTCGGTTTTTTTTGCACTTTAAATTCTCTCCTCTGTTTCTTCCTTTCTTGGTTTACCTCGCTCCTGACAACAATGACGCGAGCGAGCTTCGTTAGCGTTAGCATTCAGCAGCAAAAAGGAACGAACCGGTGCCAGACTGCATGCCAGGATGCAGTGGTCTGAATGCGGGATGAAGTCAGGATGCTTTGAGGATCGTTTGGACAGCTGCTGCTGATGCTGCCAGCCGTGTGTGCACTCGCGCACAGCTCGATTCGATGCGGCCTTTTGTGTTGATATGTGTGTGCACACGAAGAAACTATAATAAGCAGAGATTTTCAGATGCAGATCTCCTCGATCGGGATCGATCTAGTAGGGCAGAGGTCATGTGATGTATGGTGCTTACCATACAACAACGAAAAAAATGGTTCCGTTTAAACACACAGCAAAGAGAATGGAAGAGGGCGTCCATCCACAACAAAAGGCATCCTGTGGCATTCCTGCCAGAATGTGTGCTTTTCTGTGAAGGTGTGTGGCAGCATATAATCAGTAGCACGCGCCTGATGCACATGTGCATATTTGCTAAACGCATGAAGAGACCAGAAAAAAAACGGTCTGGTATGCTTCCTTCCGTAACTCCCATTTGGTGATTTGGTTTGAACTTTCTTGGAACAGACAGAAGGCAAATGGTGCGTGGGCTTCCCGCCTTTTGGAATCTTTCCCTAAATGCAAGGTGTACATCACAGTATGACCCTTTGCAATAAACTAACGTTCCAGCGATCTTTGCTAAAGATTATAAGTCCCTCCTCTTACTTTAACACGAATTTCAGAAAGATGAGAAAATCTTTACGATAGTTTTACTTTTACAATTAAAAAATCCCTTGGGTTACCGTTAAAATAGTGGCATCGAAGGACATTTCGAAGAGTTTCCCGACTTATTCACACTGCTAAGATGTCTACCGAGACAGTCCACCGATCAAGACGGGTATTAACATAGTGCTCCAATAACGAATGATTTCGACAGTTTCACTACATTAAACAACACTTCTGCGGCTTACCCGTTCCAGGTGGATTTTGGGGCACTCCCTAGCAAAGAAAAGAATCGAATTTATTTCAGAAATTTTTCTGAAATCGGCCATGTACATTCTTCAATGTATCTTGTGCAACTGCTCATAATGAAATCAACATTATTTCCTCCTCTTTTACACGCATTTTACTCAAAGTTGTCTTGTCTCATTTTTTTCTACATTTTCAAAAAGCCTCAATATTTTTATATATAATAAAATAAATGTTTGTTTGTTTGTCTGACCTAAAACTCGAGAGCGACTAGATCAATTTTGACGATGTCTTCTTATATTCTTCTGGATGTCCAAAGAAAATTTTTATTTTTCCGAGTAATCTATTATGTCATGTCTTGTCTGGTACTTATGGTTATGGTCTTACTCTATTGAGATCCATTGTAGAATATCTAGCATAACAGCCGACGGTGTCCGTCGTCCACAATCCAAAATTAACCTCATAATACGATTATATGAAAAAAAGGAATAATATATGGACTTAAAAGCTTGATTTATAGGTTTTAACATATTTAAAATATGTTTTTAATTTATTTTCTTTATTTCTATATCCACGTAGTCGTATTTTCATATTTAAACTATTATTTTTTAATAATTCAAGATTTGTATTTTATTGAAATTTTATCTCCGTGTGTAATTTTCTTCTCAATTTTTATTTTCGTTCTACCTTCAATCGTTGTGTTAAAAAATGTTACTACCAAAAAGATTCAAGAGCACGCTCAACTGAATACATTTACCATCGGAAGAGAAATTATGGCAGAAGAATTTTTTAAATACCAACATAATGCGAAACATCATTCACACATCCTTCCGTACAGGTCAATTCATTATCTTAATGCTAAACAATCCCCACATTGCGTGCTGCCCCAAAATTAGCATAATTTCAACTTGTTAGCTCATTGTCGAATCTTTCACCTACCTGTCCCTTATTTCTCACCCGATGCACATTTTAACGTAAGGCACACGCACACTCACATGTATGCAGCGCAGCAAAATACAACAAAAATGACCAACGGAAAACGTTGCACATGAAAAATGCACCTCGCGTTCGCGGGCTTGTTAATGTTTGTTTTCTTCCCTCCCTTCGATGGAATCCACCACCCAAAACGGTGCAAACATTGTTCCTTCGATGCGGTGCATCAATAATAATGTGGGTTCCACACTAACTCCTGCCAGCCGCGAAGAAGAGAAGTCTGAGAAGTGGAGATCTTTTTTAATAAACATCCATTTATAAAATTTAATTGATTCGTGTAAATTATACACGAATTTTGACATTCCCGGCCATTGTAGGAGCTCGTGCAGGAGGAGGTCTTCAATGCAATGGAGAACGAACACAAAGGGACTAGGGAGTAATGAAGCAACTGACAGGAGTATTTATCACTTGGCTGGCATTCTTCTCCCAATTTTGTTTTGGATTGCTTTTTTTTTGCATTCACGCAATCGTTTCGGGGTTTCGGTTCCCAAAAAATGCGCGCGAACAGGTTTCTTACCTTCGCGTGAACCGTTAGCAATCGGGTCCGTCAAGCCTCACCAAAACGGTGCTGACCTTAACGAACAACGCGAGGGCCTTGCCGGGTCCCTTCGCGGCCAGTCTTATCTGCGCCGGCTACCAAAAGCAAAAGGGTGGAAGCAAAACTCGCACACACACACACGCGGCACGGCGATAAGATTGAGTGAGTGTGACGCAATTTATTTCACATTATCCTTAATCCTTGCAGTGCGCGCACCGAGGATGCACGGTCTGGGGGCTTCCCGATTCGGGTTGCAACATCACCGCATCGTAATGTGGTGCCCGCCGCAATCGTAATCGGTGCGCTCGCCAACCGGAAAGCTGCCCGCGAGGCCGGCTAGGGAAAACCTGATTCCCCTGGACACCCGTGGAACCCCGGTGCAATGGTTTTATTGTGTGTACGTACATATATTAAGGACCTGCTTTTTGATGTCCACTTTATTTTATTTTCTGTTAACTTAGCGCACTTCCACTGCGCTTCACGGGAGTGTTTTTTTTTTTTGAGTTTACCTTGCATTTGGGTACGACCTGTTTTGTGCGGCCAGCACAAGAAAGAACCTGCTTTTCATTCAGCAGTTACCTCCGCATAACAAAAAAATAAAATAAAACAGGAACGAGCAGCGTAAGAAAAGTTGTTTTGGTCTGGCTGTGTGTTACGAATTAAATCGAAACCATCGTTTTCTTCGGTGTCATCTAACGAAAATTTATTTTTAATATTTATTAATGGTGTTATAATGACGCTGTTTGCTCGGAGGATCCCGAAAAGAAGAAGTTCTGGTGGTTGCGGTATGGAAGAAACCCGCCAGGAGCGAAAGATAACGAAGCTACGCTTCAAACGTTCAACCCCTTTTCCTTCGCTTTCGTGGTGACTTTCTTCGCCAAAAAGGGTTTTGCTTCACACGGGGAATGATCGTTTTTCGATTGTTTGATTGAATTTATGAGAGGCCGGTCTAGTGCAGTGTTCTACATGCCTGCGTGTGAGCTCCTTTCTCGGGTCCCTTTTTCTATCAAAAGAATACATTAATGCTTACGCTGGAAAGCATTTTCCGAACACCGGCTTACCGGTTTCGGCTGCCGCCTCTAAAGCAGCGTGAGCATTTGTTGATACGTACGTTGAATGTTGCTCTGTTTGGCATTTGGAAGCCAAATAAAGATATAATAATTATTAATAGTGTGCGCCTGGTGTGTGAGGTACAAAAAAATAACAACCGAACCGGACGGCATGTGCGTTGCAGTGTAAGGCGAATGGAAGCGATTGAATTACGTTGTGATCTGTGTTGTACGATCGGCTCGGGATGACAGTGGATTAAGAAACCATTTGTTTAAAATTCAAAATGCTTAACTGCATCACAATATTTACTGCTTTATCTTTGGTGTAATAAGAGCAAATTTGCTTATGATAGGAGTTTTTCAAGGATTTTTTTAGAAAAGGAATTTTTCAACAAAGACATCCAAGGTACCAAACTCCTGAAATTATGCAAAAATGATATTTATTTATTAAACTATTATAGCACCTACAAATAAGCTGGATTTTATTTCGTTGCCTATAATGACGACAACAAGTACAAATAGTGTTGAGCACATACGACTCAGATTCATGAAGCTAATACCAAAATATTCTTCATTTTCCAATTATATTTGGATCCCAGATGATTTGTGAATATCTAACGAAAAATATGGGAATCGCTAAGGAATTATCGCTTTTACAAGTTTCCCACCAATGTTCTTGCTATGTACAATCTTATTCGTCAGAGTCGTCTCAAAATTTAAAAAACTTTTTTACTGAAGATTCATATGATTGACTCTTCTCAAAAGATTCATTAAACGCTACACTATAAAACCCAGCATCGACAATCTGAGGATGATCTTGAGGAACGTACTATGAACCGATCGCTCCAAAGTCTCAAAATACCTATCACCAAGGTCGAAGCTGAGATTAATTAGAAACTATTTAGATCCAGTACTCACATGGACATCTAGTACTCAGAAGCATATAAGGATCCTAGCTTTAGAGATGAGCTCTGAGAATAGTATGGAATTTTTACAATTAAACAACGAATAAATTTATCAGACTTCAGCAGATTGATCATTTCATTTGAAGTATACTGTATGATTCATTCCGTAAAGTTCTTTTGGAACAGTGGAGTTTTTATAGGTCCAAATTGAGATGGAGTGAAGTCGTGAAGCCGTGAAGACCAGAATAACGGATTAGTGGGACGGAAGCATTTACCAATGAGTGATGAAGAACATTTAGCTAGCGTAGAGGTGATTGGTTGTTCGGTGTCATTCTCATGACATAAGTTACAGCTTAGGATCTCTTCAAAATTAATTTTCTTTTAAGTTGAGAGATGTTAGATTGTGTTTCTGGATTTATTTGAGCAAACCTTCCTACCGTTTGGTTACACCTTTTAATTTTACAACTATTATTTATCGGAACACGTTCTACACAATAATTCCTATTGCAGCTATTCCACGCTTTGCGCATCAAGCCCTACCACCGGGCGCAGTCGTCAACTCAATCATTATTTCGACTATTCGCACTATGCACCTTTCGAGCCATTCCCTTTCAATGTGTGTGTCCTTTTTTCCTTTTAAAATGATAGACGCCACGAAGCCGAGTCCTCCCCGTACACCCGGAACACCCGGCGCGTGTCGAGAACCGGCCCGTTTGGACGGAACCATTTTTCCCTATTTCCCGCATCATCTGCAACCCACCCTATGTCGAGCTAGCCCTTCGGTTAGAAAGATTTATACCGTTTGCAAAACAAGTTCACCGGTACCGGGATGCGACCTGATGCCAGGCAGGTGTGCCAGGTTGCAGTTTCTACGTGTGCGTGTGTGGCACCCCTCGACGTTCGGGATGTCGTACCGTGCCGTATTGTGTATCGATCGATGATTGCGATGGTTGTTTCCCTGTGTCACTATTTTGGCTACGTTTCATTATTCCGAATGCTATTGTGTGTCGCTACTCTTCTCGCCCAGGGATGAGGATCACAAACGATGGCGTTCTGATGGTCGTATCCATAACGCACCACCGAAAAATAAATTCTGAACATTTGAAACAGTGGAACAGATCATACAAAAAAAACACGGCAGATGTTTTGGAACAGGAAGAGCGATTCACCGGGTTGACGGTGTTGGTGAGCTTTTAACAGCCAGATTTTAACACCATCCAGACGCACTTTAAACTGTACGCAGCTTCCAAAATAGGAGCCAATTGATGGCATCGATGTTCTCCCTGCGCGTAGTCAACTTTCACCTTGCAATAAATTATATCACTGATGACCCTTTCACCCAGCTGGTAAGGTGTGGGGGAGAAAAAAGGGCAAAATAAAACAAAACACCAACATCCATAAGAACAAATGCACCGCAGAACTACATCACTATAAATCTCGGTCCGTGTGCCCCATCAACACCTTCATCGAGCAACATATGGCACACGCAGCAACTTGCCGTACAAGGTTTTTGGGTAGAACGGATTAAGATCCATTAGCGGGTAGTTTAACCACAACCAGCCACTTTTCTTGTACGCGTCCCCGCGAGTGAGGGTTTTAATTTACGCCACCGCTTAAAGGAAAACCCCCAGGGCAGGGCCCGGGTGGGTTTTTCGGGGAAAATGATGATTTTTATTTGATGTCCCATTTTCCACCGATGCCGAGGGGGAGACTTTCTTCGAGGGAGAGAAAGCAATAGATGAAGGTGATAAACATAAATGCCACCCGTTCATCTAACCGTCAGGTCGTCGTCGTCGTCATTGTCGTTTGTCAATTAGCCCGAGTCAGAGCAGAACACCAGACACAGAACAGTTTTCCTTCGGATGTTTCCTCATTCTTTTCCGCGTAGGGTTGCCAAGTGAAAGTGAGCGAAGGCTACTCACAATGAGCGAGTTATGGAAGTGATGATGAGCCCGAATTGACACCCTGCCGGTGACGACAACCGCGACAACGCTGGTTACAAGCGGACGCCGATCGTGACTTTCACAGCGGAAAACTAAACGGCATTGAAACATGAAAATTTCAACTCCCTTTTCGAGAGGGTGTTTTAGGCACCTTCAAACTGGTTAAACGATCGACGCTAAAAATAGTGCCAACTTAAAACCGATAGCAATGGCACGCGCTGTTCTCACCCCAACCCCGGCACGCGTGCTTCCGTCTCGATAGCGAAGCGGAACGTCGGAAAAACATTCGAACCGTGTTTTTCTCACTTATTCCGCATCCCGACAAAAAGGGCACTGATACTTGTCACGGGACACAACACGAAAGCGCACAAGAGACACGGAACCGTACAACCAAAACATAACCTTACCCATGGACGTGCCGGTGACGGCATAAATAATAATGATCTTTCACCGGCAGATGTTCGAGCAATGGCTGCAACGTTGGTGCCGTGACCAGGATTTTTTAATGAAAACCGTTTATTGAACCCCGGATAGGTCTCTTATTTAAATGCAGTCTGCATAGATTTGTGCCGCGGGAGTATAATTTCAATTATCACATGTGAAAAGATAATTTTCCATCGATTGGAATTTTCCATCCAGCGGAACAAGTTTTCCCCCTCAATATGTTAACCATCGGATTAGGGTAATGCTGGGCGGTGTATATTTTGGGAAAGTAAACGATCATAACCATTATCATTAGGAGGGCATTTTCTTTAACCTTAACACCACCACCCTCCTCCCCACCTTTTCTCCTCAACCAGGAACCCTTCTTCGCGCTCCATTGGCTTGTAATTGCTCGCTGTAACAAGCCCATTGCGGAGCCAAATTAACCAAAGCTTACGGGTCAATTAAATATGAAATTTATGAACACCGCAGTTCGAATTTTCCGATCCAACCAACCGCATTCCGTTCGCTCCCGGTCTTTTGCCGCTTTTCCTAAAAATAAAAGTCTCCCCCATCGCTCACTCGCCAATCCAATGCAGCTCGGTATCAGCCCTAAGCTGCCTTCCCTTCGATCCCGATCGATAATCGGCCGATTTATTTCGACGGCCCCGGATGGTCGGTGGGCACATATATTTCGTTCCATTCCGAATGACGCCACACCGGCCGCTTTTCCAGGTCGTTGTCACCGTAACAGATGCCGCGCGGACTGCGGACGATAAATTGCGCCCCAAGATGGTGTTCGATTCCAACGCTAACGCTCGAATGGGGTGGGGTGGGTCTGGTTTCTTCGAGATAATGTAATGATTTTGTAATTTTTCAGAACGAAACACACACACACACATGCACGGTAAACAAAACATTCAACAAACCATGCTCACGTGCCAGTGCACCCGGTGGATTACAGTCACCGACCGGCCATTTTCGATACGGTTCGATGCTGAATGTGTGGCGGAATGCCGTGCGCTCGGTTGGCATGTCACGTTAGAGGCACACCGGGGCTTCACGTGCCACACAGGGCGATAAATAAATAAAAAACCCAAATCAACTCGTAACGTGTCAGATTTAGTATAATTTATATGACTCTCCGTCCGGCTGATGAAATGGCATCATTTCGCGGCATACGGTGTTAGGGGGTTTTAATTGTTCGATGCTGGCTGTGGCTGATCGTGCTGGTGGGTTTGGTTGCTTTGCGGCCAGCTGCAGTTTTACGGCCGTCAATGAATTTCTGAAATATGTGACTAAATAGTGCGGAATGGTTGTTGGAAACGGTGGAAAACAAAATATCTGGATTTGCTTGAATCTTTTCAACTATAACTATTTGTTCTGTATTTTTATAGTTTTTGTTTGAAATTTTTCTAATTCGAACATAAATATTCAGGATATCCATGAACTTGAGCTTCGTTTGTGACATTAAAATTATTCACTTTTATGTTTATGAAATCCGCCAAAATTATTTAAAAAAAAGCAATTATCAGTCCTTAAATATTCGTCCAACGCACTAAACATCTCCTCTTAGTTACAAGATAACATCATTCACATACGAAAACAAAAGCCTCGCTCTCAATTCATGCCGATGTGGTACAATCTCTCATCAATCCACCGTAAAGGATGAAAAGCGCACTCAGCACGCATTCACCGGTACCAGGCGGCCAGACATTCACCAGCGTGTACCGAAAAATTCCAACCGGCATTAGACCGAACACCGAAAAACAACACTAACTAACACACAGCCCTTCCTTGCGAATACAGCTGCCACCCGAAACGGGTGCGTTCCTTTCGCGCAGTCGCGTACTTTTTCTTTTCTTATTGTATTGCCGAGAATGCGCACTCGGCCGGTCGTCCGTATCCTCGTGGACGTGGGGAGACAACATCCTTGAAGCACCGTACCAGTCAGCTGTTCCGCGTACGTCATCCGGTGTTAGTGGCGTTGCCCACTTGAGCTACCGGTTCGGGCTCCTAGCCGCCTGGTACAGTAAGGCGCCAAAATTCCCGCTGCTAAAAGAATCACATTCCAAGCAACCGAGCGCAAGGACTTTCCCAGCAAAAGGAACCAGACCTTACGGAGCCTTAGGACACTGCCGTTGAGGTAGCGTTAAGAGATTTTTATTTTTGTTTGTTGGATACCCGAAAGACGCACATCTTAAGATTTTGGAGGGGTAATTGCCACCTCCAGCCTCGGATTCGATGCGCATCGATGCATTCAATCAACCATGACGGAATGCTTCGAATTCGGCTCTCGAACGCTCGGTGCATGGGGGTGTACATTCGCGCCAAAATAACAGGATGCGTTCGTACGGTGGTCGCGAACTTCGGCCCACCGATCCGATGCATCCTGTTGCACTACGCGCTTGTGTATGTATTGTTGTTTTTTTGTGGTGCTGCATTTCCCGAGTGCCCATTCGGGAAATTCGGGTTCGATTTTGGTGGATGTGTATTGACCGCGTGCACCGTGCTAGGATGCGGATGCTGCGCGCGCTTTTTCGCCATTCGGTGTGCATCTGTTGTGCATGTGCACAACCAATTGCACACGTATGGTGTGAATGGTTGCAAATGGAACGGGAGCAACGGACCTATGTATTGTACCTGTATCGCTTTTTAAGAAACAAATACAATTTGGGTTAAATTTTATTTGCCAACTTTCTTCACAAATTTCAAATAATGAAATATTTTTACCATCACGCCATTTGAAAATACTTTTTCCTCCTTTGATAAAAAAATTTTGAAAGAAAATGTAAGAATGGCTTAAAAAATTGGCTTCACTCCAAGATCGGTCCGAGACAAACGAGAGTTTTAAAATTAAATCCATATCCACCATTCAATGTACAGCTACCTGCAGAAACGGAACAAACACGCAAACATCCGGAACCTGGTTGCGTTGGGTTTCACCTTCTTTACGCAATCCCAAATCGGAAGGAAATGTGCACCCGGCACCCACAACCATTGATCGATTGCAGAAGAAACGAATCAATTATCCGGATCCGGCTGCGGAAAACTTTCGTTGTTCCGATTCAACCTTCTTCGGGTGTTGCTTGTGTGGCCGGCGTACGAAACGATGGACCTGATCGGAAATGTCCTGCTTAACCGGTGTTTAAGCTTAAATCCTTTGTTATCTGCTTGTAATTGATGGCATCTTCGATTCGGGATGGTTGACGGGTGTTTTTTTTTTGTGTCCCTCTTTCTTTCCTGAGATGTTGGCCTTCAAGGAATAAGGTCTGCAGATGGATGCTGGCTAGCAGGTTTCATAAAAAAGCAGAAGAAATCCTTTTGCAGCAGGACATCCGATCCTACGGCTTACGGTGGACTAATCGGGTTAAACACTGGAAGTAGCAATTTAGCAGAAAGATTAATCTGATTATCCTTTGCCGTTTCCGGGTAAAGATTCTGCAACATAGTTTTTCGTGTAAGTATTTCTCCATATTTGACCCTCTACATTCGTTATTTGTCGCTATATTTATCAGAAATTTTTACTAAATTCCTCAGAGCTTTTTTGATTCATTAAATTAATACCGTCATGACTTACTCTCAGCTAAAATTAAATTTTTACAAGTGAGTTATTGTATCAATAATTAATTTTTTATTCAGCCACAAGAAATAGAAACAAAACAAAACGAGAGCAACATTCCTTTCCGTATCGCGAATCATATGATTAAGTGATTTCTCCTCACGTATCTCACTAGTTTATGATGTTTAAAATCAATCACCAGCAAGAAAGGTTGAGGAGTAAGGAAGCAACTTCACTAATAAAAAAAAACAAAATCTCCAGTGGTGAAGGAAAATTTTAACAGCGCGTTAAATCGTCGCCTGCAGCTTCACGTCGCGGATGCTGTCTGAACCGCGGTCATCATCATTTGTTTTTTCCTGGTCCGATATTGTGCTACTTTGAGTGCACACGCGTGCGCTCGTGTGTGTGTGTGCATAAAAAGACACACCTTAAAAGTTGCAGAAAATACGAAGAACCAAAAACCTGCATACTCTCACCACCTAGCGTGCTGTGGAAGGCTGACATTTCAACGCCACTGGTTGGACTGCGCCGTAACACAAAACCGAACCAAAACAAAACCACCAAACCCCCAAAAATGACCCCTTTTGCAGGAAAGCAAAGCTTTTCTCCTCCACTGTACGAAGCCAAGGGGTGGGTGGTGGGCAAATGCTTGATTTATGAGCATAAGGGTCAGTGCTGTTTAATTTGCAGTACGCGAAAAAAAAAAGAACGACAACTTGCCCTGCCGTGGCCGTAATGTCGAATCGGTCGAATGGGGGTCGCCCCCAAAAACCTTAAAGGTGAGCCGCCGATGCCGAAAAACAAATCGCCCCTGTCCGATGGGTTCCCCCATCAGGCAGAAATGGACACCGCACTGGGCCGGAGTGGTTCCTGCCGCGTGTGGTTGAAATAATTTCGCGTACACCGCACCACGATGGCCGGTAATTTCACGGTAAAGTACCGCCCTGGTCGCATAAATCACTCACCAGCACAAGCACCGGCAAGGAAGGGCGTACGGAGAAGTCCTTTCTCCGTCTGCACACAAGAAAAAAACGGTTTGGGAGGAAAACATGTAGCAGAGAAGGAGAAAGAGCAGCAAAAAAAATGAAAGTGATGAAAACATTAATTTCATCCAGCGCACCCCAACTTCTCCAGCGAAACAACAGCACAGGATGACAAGCAGGATGGACACGAAAGAGTCCACCGAGCGGTTTCCAAATGGTTTGCCTAATGATGCAACAATCACGCGTCAATTTCCGCGATGTCCACGACCGCCCACGTAGAAACCGGTAGCGGAATAGCCGGAAGGCAGTGCTGAATCCCCTTCCGGGGGTTAAAGAGTTAAAGATCCCGGAGATCCCGTGTGCGTAATGAGATGTGCATTGTGCATAGAATGATCGTGATCAGCAATCGAACCGTAAGCATAACCAAAGTCCGCATCATTAATCAAGGTTGCGACCGATTTTTAAGCTCATTATGGACCCGCCGGTGGGGAACGGATTGTAATCTTCATCGCAAACTTGGATTTATGTGTTAGAATGGTGGATGCATTAGAAGGTGAAAGGATTAAATAAATCTTGCACATTTTTTTTTGTATTTTTGAAAAAAAACCTCAATTTATTTTAGTCGTTGTGATGTTGAATAATTAAACTGAAAATTATTTTTCAAAATTTTAAAATACCTCCAATAATGACGTAGATTCTTAAAATTACCAATAGCTCAACATTCCCCAATAAAATCAGAAGTTGATATGCATATTACCATAGTATACTCTTGGTGGATTGACACCGTTCGGTAAAGAAGCTTACAGGTACGAAATAATGATCTTATCGCACCGATTTAAAATCTAGTCTACCCGGCAAAGGCTAAACACGGTAAACACAAATCCAGCCTCGGTAAACTCCGGTGCAAAACCGAAAACTGTGCCACACATAAATCACGATCCACTCGCCACCGTGGGGCTCGAAAATGATAATTCGATGCAAAACAAGTAGCGCACTCGGCAACCGGAGTGCATCGGAGAAAGATCGGATTTTAAGCATGGCGTATTCGTGTCGCATTTAATTCGCGATGGCCCCCCCGAATAGTAGAACAAGCATGCAAGAAAAAATAAACAAAAAATTAGCATAAATTATTCCATGCCACCGTGCCGAAAATGTGTTTTTGCTTCCTACCTCCATACCTACCGGCCACACTCTTCGCGCCCTTTTGGGCGGTCGGAAGAGAACCGCCGATCGGCTCCGTAACTGCAACGCAAACCCGGGTGAATGTTTACGGTCGGAAAAGTGCACCACGTTGGCAAACATGTCCGCGAGAGCGTAACGCTAATTCACGATGGTGCTTTCTGTTACAGATTTTTATTGGTTCGCTTCGCCGTTCGCCAACCCCTTACATGATGTGCAAGGGAAAACATCACCATAGGCCATCATAACGAGGACCTCCCCGGTGCCCGTCAAGGATGCAACACTTTATTCTGCTCCAGTTAGATACAGTTTGCTCGCGATCGTGGCATGCGACATCACAACCCACCCCTCGGGCCAAAGACAATGGGATCGATCGATCGCGACACGTGGCACATTGTTTTCAAATCATCCCACTCGCTGCGAAACGGGACAATATTGTTTTAATTTCCACGCCACGCTCTGGTACACGATTTACAAGAACGACACAACCAGGGCTACTGCAGAGCAGAGACCCGAAGGAAACGGACTCGCTCACCGTTACAATAAACACGAAACAACACACGGCTAAGTAAAGCTACAACAACAAAAAACTGTATCGGTTCTACTTTGCATTACTCATTCCCGCCTTTCGGGCATGATCGATCGATAAATCAGAGCACATAAACGGTGCAAGGAATAATTTTTTTTCTGCACCTGTAACATTTCGTGCCACAAGCGAATGGGTGAAGGCAAAGCTGCAGCAATAAAAAAAAATATTCTCCATTCTCTAACAATCGATCGCGAGTTGTAGATCGACAGCATAAAGCGCTGTGTGTGTGGAGTTACAGAAGCACATGTCTCCAAAAGATCGTATTCTGGAACGGTCCGTGCCCTACTAGAAGTGTGATCGTTTAAGCGGCGTTTAGCAACACTGTGGAGGAGAGAAGAAAAAAAATTGGCATGGCGCATTAGGTCGCGTTGGAAAATGTTAAAATTAGAATATAATGCGCGATTTGCTAAGTTGCAGCCGAAAGGTGCATACATTAAGCTAACCAATGTACCACGCGGCACGCTTAGTCATACGCTTGCTGTGAATTATTTCGCCGGTGGAGTAGTTTATGAGATGTGTTGTGATCTGGTACGCCAGGTCCAATTGGTGTTGAGTTTGGGGGCGAAGCTGCTCCAGCTGCCCGATAACTGCTGCCCTTCTTCCCGATTGGTAAACGTATCAAAGCCTTCTGAAGTGAGCGCCGGAGGAACTCAATAAGGCACCCTAAACGAGACAAGTCAATCATACGACGTACGGCACGTATGAGTAAGTGTTAGCATATTTGTTTATTATTAGCGGTAAATTATCATGTTCGTACCGGGGAGTGGGATTAAGCGCTCCCAGCTGCTTATTGTCGCAGTGGCGTCGTCTATCGGATCGCAACATTGCGGTGAAAAGCGACAAATAAACGCCCCACAACATATGCGAGACGCAGAGCAGAGGACGAAGGGTGACACTTGCCCACCTTCGTGTAGGTTTGCGTTACTACCCCTTTATGGAAGACTTATGGCAATGGGCTGACGAACATCAGCGGGCGATCCGAGCGGCGAGATGAAGTTCGCACAAAACTTCGCACAAAACAGAACGACATGGAGCAGTTCAATTGATTTCTGTCAGGTGATGTGATTCATCCTCGGGTTCAGGAAGAGTTCGGGGCGAGTGGGTTTTGGGTGGAGGAGAATCAATTAAATTGTAAGCGATTAATCAACGCTTAAGCGCAAGGAACACCGACGAGGAAGTGAACAAATTCAATTTGGAGCGTGTGTGCACAATGGAAGGAATATTAACAAAGCTATAAATAAGGGTCATATGTTTTACATTTAATGTGCTCCTCTAGTTTGACAGGCGCATACATTATGAGGAATAATTTTATGTTGAAGTTGTGTTACATTTATAACGCTTCTCAATATTAACGATTTCTAAAACTCATCCTCTGGAGATAAAACTTTTACGAAGAAATTAAAAAAATCTTTTTTTACATTACTTCACTCTCTTTTTTTATCTACTGTTCTAAACATCTCAGTTTTATAAAAAAATCTACCAAATCGGGATTATTTTGAGTTTGAGCTCCTACCTGTCTTGTGTTTTATGACCTAGTGATTTAATACGAGTTGTCTGGTATGGTTCTCATGACGTGACCATTGGGACATCATCTTTAAGACCTCAGAGAATGTAGAGGCATGTGTATACAACCACCAAGAGTCTCGTACTCACATAAGGAGTTCTGGGTGTTTGGGTTCGCTATTACTGTTGAAGCTAAGTTGAATGTCAGACGTAAGACGTACCGAACCTCAATTCAAAATGTTCTTATATTTTCTTCAAAATGTTAAAAGGTTGAACCTCTTTCCTTCAGATCCGAAGAGTTGCATGTGTTAGGTCTAACTTTCTTTCCGCTTAGGGTCTCCAACATGGATACAACATTAGCTAGAAATTTCCTAACAGTTTTGATGGAAAAAATACTTTCCTTAAGCCATGTCCTTCACAACAAATAGCAAACAATAGCAAGTCTATTCATTAAATCAAAGATCAAAACTGAACTCCATCTTATCTTCATAACAATTTCAAATAAATCACAACAAACATCATCCAAATCTAGCTGGCCTTCGCCATCCGCACACCCTTGGAATGTGCACGATCTTTCTTCGATGGCCGCTGTGTACCCCTATTCAAGGTGCACCGGTCATCGGCCAAGCGGTGCAAGTGCAATCCATCAAGTGCACTGCCTGATAGTGCTGCACAAGCGCATACCTTCCCGGAACTAAGCGGCTGCTAAAACAAAACAAAAAACAGGAAAAAAATCCAATAAAATAGGATAACCTGATCGCTGGTTAAAGGAACCGATTAAAATTAACACCAATGCACCGCCCAGCTCCGTAGCAGGTACGACAGGCCGGACCACAATAATTAATAACTTCTTATGTAAATAAAACCAATAAAACCACCAGACAGCACGAGACACTTTGAGCGATCAGGCTTGCGGTTTAAACTTCATCAAATCGGTGATATATGGATACGGTGGGCACTATCCACCTATCTCGGTATCTTTCTCCCTTCGGGTGCAGGCGTAAATGAGTCTAGTTACCGGTGACAGATTTGATTTCCAGTCGTACACAGGTTAATAGTGTTTATGGGCTAGGAAAGAAAGCACCACCACCAAGGGGACATTAAAATGGTCCCGGAGACTGTTCCGCTAACAGTTGGTAATTAATCAAATCTAGCGCACGATTTCGCGTACAAAACCATGCCGCCGGGCTGTGGTTCACCACGCGTCCGATCGATCGCGATCGTCGACCAGATCCGCAAGCTACTCCGCGTTGCGCTTACAGTTGAAATTAATGGACGCGAAATCACAGTCGCTAGCGTTAGGGAAGCTAGGATTTCCATTCTGACTGCAGTCGCCGCGTTGCTTCATCCGTACAACAGCGAAAGGGTGTGGTCCTGACACCAGTCCGGCAGGTGTCCCTGTACCGTGCGCGAACAACTTTACCCATTGCCACGGCCAACGCGTTGTCTGCAGGCTGCTGCGAGTGTGATTCATTAAAACATTGTAGGCTCGATCGGTTTGTTGCATGCAGTTTTTTTTCATTTGCACGTTTAAGTATGATTCCCCCTCGTGTAGATCGTGTCGAACAGCGTACTAAACGGTGCGTAGTACTATTATACGCACACGAATCGATTTATGAAGTGTAGCTGTCCGACCAGCACTTGGCGGTATTTATTCGATTAGCGTTTTCACGCGCGAAAACACCCTCAAGGACCATGGGAACGATCGTACGGGAAAATCGATCCTCTTCAATAAATGAGTACAACGCGTCGAGTGGCTCCTGCCCACTCTCTCCTTCCCCCCAGATCAACGCTATTATGTTTTATGGTTTAAAATTTGAATCTCAATGCACTTGGGCAGATCACCCACGACGATCGATCGCACTCTTGCAGGGGGTATCTCGTGGAATTTGCATCGTCCGACGAAGGTGGAGGTAAAATCAATTAGAATATCAATCGATTTTGGTCGCTATTTCCATCCCAATGCAATCGTTTGCCGGCACGAACCGACCGTTAGGGGAGGTCCACTGTACGATGCGCTTGTAATTATTTGAGAAGGGGGGGCCAAACAATACGCGAAGAAGAACTTATCCCCCGGAGGATAGAAAATGAGGCATAAAATAAATGAGTGCGATCATAAATGTAGGGTTCGTTGCTTATTTACCTGTTGAAGTTCTTCGATTTATTCTCAGGATTTATTTGAATTAATTAAAATGAGTTTCTTTATGTACTAAACTTACAATACTATTTTTTTAGTTCTTTCTATTAAATTCTTCAATCAGACGTCTTCTCTAAATCTTCTGAGAAAACCCCTTTACCTTACTAGTGGACCCCGTGGCAACTCAAAACCATTGCATCACGCCACTGCACATCGTCTCATTGCATCCATTTCTCATGATGCAAGCGATCTCGGCCTCGGTAAAGGTTCACCTTTCAGACCTTAATTTTCATTACCCAAGTTGTCAGAGTAGCAGTCTCTGCTCGCTGAGATGCGTCCCGCTAGAGAACTGGTCCGCACCGAAAGTGCGCTACCATCAATTATTGATTCCACCCCGAAAACGGAGAAACGGAGGAAAAAGGCTCGGGCAACTTCCGAGATAGTGATCTGCACGACTTTCCACTACCACCACCCGGCCTAACCCGGCGGGGCGTGTTAATGATGAGCACGATTCAGTTTGGAGCGAAGTTTGACGCTTTCGTTCGATGCACTCCACCGAAGTGACACATTCGCGCAATTGGTGAATCTTCTCATTTGACTACCGCAGAACGGTACGGCGACGGTTGATCGTGCGGGTGCTGATCAATAAATAAAACCCAACCATTCCCATCTTTCACGCCTAATACGATACGATGGAGAACTATGTGTATACACCATCCTGTCCAGAAGATCTATATCGGGACGGTCCACAGTTAGTGGACCGCGGAGAAAACTCTTCCGTGACCTACCAGCCTGTGGACATACCGACACGGTTAGCTTGGGTCAGCGCATTTGTCGGGTTAATATGTGTGTGCACGAATCTGGTCACGAGTGGTGGTGATAAATAGTAGTACCAAAGCATACCGAAGGTTTTCTAGCAGCGGAGGTTCTTTAGTTCGTGAGGTCTCCAAAGATTCCAAATGGGTCGGTGTCGCGTTTGTATCGACCCGATGTTACTGGCTAGCTGATATTCTGGCCGGACGTACACCCTTCGGCACTTCCCGAGTTCCTTGGAGTGTGATCATGTTCCTGCAGCGACGACGCACGCGTCATTCCACAATCGTACCACAGCTGGGACCACGCGGGTGCCTTCCGATATCACCGGCGAAAGGTCAGGTTCTTTCGTCGATTCGTTCGTTTTTTGCCGTTTGTTCCTTTATACGTTTGGATTGGTTCATCCGTTTGGGCGCCCATTGGGAGTAATTTAAATTGGCATAGCGTGAAATATCGCACTGTGCTTCTAGTTAACCTGCGACCTCGGTGCAACCTGGCACGGCACTGGGGCTTCAGGGCGAGCTTGTTAGACGTAGCCGCCGGTGCGGTCGCCGGATGAGAACGTGCCCGGTAAGATTTATTTGTTTACCTGTTTGCATGGCACGGTCGTGGTCGTGGTGTGCAAGTTGTTGAACGAGTACCATTCCACAATATAGCTGGAAGCTGGTAGCTTAAGCCTTGTGAATCAAGGTATCAACCAATAAAACTTTTAATGGCTTCTGCAGAAGTTGCTCAGAATCAGATGTAAAGTATTTTCTGTTAGATTCAATTATTTCAAAGGTACATTTCAAACTCTTGGACTGTTCTAATACCTATACTAACTCTCCACTCCATCGCACGATGTCAACTATCAGGTATGACCTCCAGCAGCAACCGAATCATAGCATTATTCCACGAAAAAATGAAAGTGACCAGTTGAAACATTTCCGCTCCTACTCCCAATCAAACACTTTCCATCGAGTTCCCGGGAATCAACGTGGGTGATGTAATGATGGGTCACAATGCCTCCCAAACGGCAGTGGACCAAACCGAAAGTGATCGAAAAAATTAGACCCCATACTGCACACACCGAGCCGTGCCATTACGAAAGCTTCCACACCGGCACCAAGGATCGTCGAGAAGGTATCAGTTATGACATCGCCCGTCAAAAGTTGCACCCCACGAAACCCAGAACCGTCCACCGTCCGAAATTTGAAGCCCGAAATTATGCACGGCTGCGTGAGTGTGCGCGTGTGTTTATATATTCCGCTCGATCATATTCGATCGGTGTTGTACCCGACATAATTACAACCCCAAACAATCAATTCGATTCAATTAACCTGACACGCGAACATGCGGCCCTTCCACACATCCTCCAGCGCCTTCCTCCACCGCTGGGTGGAGAATAAGGGCCTGTCGCTTGGTCGGTATTGTCGAACCGACAAGCACGGATCACTGCGGAGGCTTCATTGATCCGTTCTCCCGGGCAGCCTCGTGCGGGTCGAAGGTGCCCGATTGAAGCCCCGTAATTATTGCATCCCCGACCAGTCAAACATCGGCTGGCGTCTGCCGTCTGTGACGGCGGTTTCGCCAGTAGAAAAGACAGTTTATTTTGACGAACCATTCAGTATGGGTGTCCAATGACGGTGGATTCTGCAACGGTTTGATAGATGACGAAATCACGTCCGGTTGTTTTGCCGTGCGGTGGGTACCTTCGGGTACCGGGCGGCATTGCGTGGGAATTACAAAAGAAAAGAGATTCCCTTTTTGGCCACCCCAGCTGTGAGGCATTGTTTACGTTTGGGGTGTTTTTGCTGATTCGATAGCAACCTTGCAAAAATAGCTTTGTCTGCACGAGTCACCGGCTCCACCGAGAGCATATCGGACGTATGTGGTTTGTGCGTGGGATGAACGCAACATGGCAATGGTTTTATTTGGAAGACAAATTTGGAGATTCGCCGATGTGTGTGGATTGGATTGATGGGTTCTCTGCGGCGAAGTGTTTTTGTTTGTCTGCATTAGAATATTTATTATTCTTTTATGAGCAACTGAGTGCAGAGTTCAACCCAGTTGAACAACATTGCCAAAAGAGTTGATTTTAAAGTAAACAAAAATAGAGTCTTAATTATAATACATACCCAAAAAGGATATAAATTATTATTTATTATCTCCAACATTTTTTTAAAATGTGGAATACCTTGAAGAAATCGATTTATAGTCATAAAACTCAAATAACATTGTTTATAGCACGATATTCCACCCAATCAAACAAACAAAACCCAAGGAAATTGAAAGTTTGTACAAGTCCCCAATTACCTAATGCTCACTCAAACCCGCTTTCGGTTTCACCGCCTATGGGCCAGATTTGCCATAGCTCACTTAGCGCCTCTCACCGGCAGTGCATCGTTTGCAGTCTGCTCCCGGCTGCATTATGCACGGTTGTGCGCAATCATCTGGCGCCGGAAGGGGAGACAGCGCTGGAGACAGGTCACGCAGAGCTGCCAGAAGTGCAACCTAATAACAATACACGACCTGAGTAATGATATGTACAATAATAATGGTAATTATAATTGCACTTTTAACAATTTATTTAAACGATTCCATTCGACTTTCGGTATGGTCCACCGTTAAGGACGGGGTGTTTATGAACTTCGGAGTCGACGTACCAGAGATATAGGCCTTTTTCCTGAAGTCACTCCCATAGGTACAACGGTTTAAAAACCAGATTGCAGATCCCAGCTGTGCAGTACTTGTGAGGCTATACACCATTCCAGCGCAGATTTTGAGGTTGGTCAGATTTGCTGTTTTTTTAATTAATACATAAATGATTTCGCTGACATGCGCGGCTAAGGAAAAGCGCGCCGTACGGTTGGGCCACCGCTGCATAAACCGTGGATGTAAGATATCACGGCACAATCGTTCCAGTAACGCCCCGGTGGACAAGTGTCTAGTGCTCTCATGTTGATCAGGCGCGTCCAGAGCGTGTCGGAGTCGTTGTTGGAGCTAATAGAAAACTCACCCTTCTTGACCCACCCACCCAGTGGTTCCTTCCCTTCTGGGACGGACATAACACGGACGTTAAGCCGTCGATGCCGACGGGCACACACATAGGCTCAGGTGGATTTTATGGGGCGGTATATACCTGGTGCGGAACCGTACCGTGCACAAAGTCAGGTGGAATCGGTACACGGTGTTCCCTTTCGCTGCTAATGATGCCTAATGTTGCGCTCATTTAATATGGCGTTTGATTGGTGGCACCAACGAAAAAAAAAAAAAAAACAACAACCCCGGCGACACCATACCCGAATGAGTGTATATGTCTGCGGGGCATGCATCGACCGTGCAGCAGTTGCAGTTTTGCTGCATGTACCCCGTTTGATTATTGTTATTATTTTTATTAGCTTTTGCACCCCCCAAACGCAAGCCTCCCACCCGGGTGCCCCGGTGCGACCCGGAGGGCGAAATGGCACCCTTTAACGCAAACGCAATCAGAAAGGGCAGCTTGAGGAGTCGGAGGAATTCAAAAAGCGCTTGTCGATAGCAGTTGCAGTTGAGAAATGGTCTGTTGATTAGCCGTCCGCGACGACCGACGAGCCGCGAACTTCAAAAACCAACCAGCTCCACTAGCAGAAGGAGGAGTTGCGGTGGCGAACGCTTTATGAGTTCTTGTACTTGTTGTGAACGTGGAAAGATTGTTTTGTGTATGGGTTGTTTCTGTATCCACACTCTTCCACACTTTATTTGAATAAATATGGATTGTTTGCGGCTGTCATTCGCGGACCGCGGGTTCGTTTCGGTAGGTGATACCGAAACGGGTACGGCACGATTTTTTTTTTCGTTCTCCAATCGACTCGAACCGAATCGATTCCTCGGCACTGTTATTTGGGTTGATTATTTTGATTGAAGTTTGTTAGACTAACTTGTTTAGAGTGCCCCAGGGACACAGAAACCACACAGGGCGGTGATTGGTTGTGGATGCCGGGACACCGGGCATGCAAATGAGCACCTGAGAGCGGTCTCTTTTATGCTCTTTTGTTTCAAGCGGTATTGTTTGGATTATTCTAACCCGAGCGACACTTCAACATGATCCGCAAAAGCGACATCTTATTGTGGTGTCTCATTAAAAAGGGATTTCATGGGTGTGTATTTCCACCCACAAGTAAGTACCCTTCAATTTTGACAATTTATTATTTTTATTCTCCCAATTATACAACACCTTCCTAGCACCGTAATTGGGGCAGAGAATATGAGACCAGAACAAAAGTCAAGATCACCAACTGCTGTAGCTAGTGATCGCCAGCAGAGAGATCTCTACAGCACAGTTTGTATTGCGGTAATTGAACCCACGAGTTCGTACCAAGTTCCCATACCCAATAAGTCATCGATGGGGATGCTGCTGTTGCTACCGCCTAACCCTTCGAAGCGGCAGGTACAGCGAACCAATCAACATCCACTTACGGTGGGGTATCCTCCAACAAACCACCCGAAAACAAAAACCCCAACAGACAGACAGAGGGCACTCGATAAAGTGTAATAAAGTCGTAAATAGTAATGCCTGTTTCACGCTTCATTTTCCCTTCCCATTGCTCGGCGGTTTCGATTGCAGGAGGTACACCCGTTGTGTACGAAATAGCAACAGGTGATTTTCCTATATTATTTTAATGGTTGTAATGAGATAAGAATGCGCTAAATTGCTGACCATTGCTAGGTGTGCGCGCAAGCGCACACACAGTGCTCATATGACCCGCACCCGATCGATTGCCGGAGTTCCAGCAGCGAACCCTGGCGCAGAATCTGAGCACTGGTATGTGTTTGTATGTTACCGTTTTTGCTTCCCGCAGACACGGTTCGATATGTAGTGTTATGGGGTTCCGACTGCGAGTCGGCCCCAAACCAGGAGCGCACCGGAGATCATTGGATGGAACAATTTTATGCGCCCTTTTGCGGTCCGCACCATAATTGTGGGTTTTCCGCGAGCTCCACCAAACTGACGGACCGTGGTCTGACTGATTGCAATGTGCTCACCCAACCGGTGCACCGTCACTAGCTGTGACCCCTGTAGCTGACCCCGGCACCGGTATGGTGCTGGTCTGCCCGGTGGCACTGGTCAATTGATATTTTCCTTCCAAACGTTCGGTTCGCGTCGAGCTCTCGTGTGGCCTTTCTATGTAGCCGGTGCGCTTTTTTGCAACACATTGAGCATTTGGGGTTACAATGTTGCTTCCGCTTCGGAATGGTGTCCGATAGCACTTGGGAAAGTGTACTGGGGCTGATAGCACCCGGTTCGCCCACTTGGTAGTGACGATTCAATCCACTCCCAAGAAGACATCTATGGATTACCGTAGAAAAGGAAACGTATCTCTGAGCGACGGGATTAGAGCTACGATAGAAGGAAGACGAAGACGCAAAAAAAAGGGAACTCCATATGAACCAATTTCGTATTGTATAAATTCACCTCATAACTCATTGCACAACAACTCTTACGAGGGTGCTCTGGCCCAAACAACGCACCACATCCAGCCGCTCATAAATCATCCAAATCAAGAGCCAGTGCGAGTGCAACGCGCAGTGAAACGCAACCGCGGCCTATAGAACACCGAACGAATCAAAGTCCAATGCGCCAATGCAACAGTGCTAGGTCGCCCGTACGCAGAGCGTGTGCGCGCACAATTCCAAACCCCTGGCAGACTCCTGGAGGGGTTCCTCGATTGCGCCAAATTGCGTCTAGCAGCTGTAGAGTAATTGGCATAAGAACGTTGACGCTGACTCACCTCTGGGGTTTTTTTGTTTTGCTCTGAACGTTTATAACCACCCTCCGACAAACAAACTCTCGCTCATATTGGACGATGGAGTGCGGGGTTTTGTTTCAGTTTGAAGTTGGTAGTACAAGTGTCTAATGCTAAGAATTGCAACCCAACTTGTTGCCAGACGGGTAAGGTTCACATCTCTGAGTTTAGTACTTCTAAATTTGTAATTACAGTTTGATTTCCAGCATTGATTAATCATTCCCTTTCTGTCGCCTGTGGAGTCCTAGACACTGTGGAGTGTGTCCTGAAACTCAGGCAACAGAAAAACCTTCCAGCGCAAGCAACGGTTGGGGTTCTTACGCAAGCAAACAAGTGTCCTTCAGACACCCAAGATAAAGCTGCTGACTATTTGATCGATCGTGTGTGTGTGTGTGTGTGCGTGTAAGTGTGATCGGGACACCTCCCCAAACACCCTCACGCATTATCTTCACGATCGCAAACGATCGATTGCGGTTTTTGCACCGCACTAGAGCACGCCTTTACAACCGCCAATGAGTAACCGTGTTCGCTTCCTACCTTCCATCCTCAGATTCCTTTTATTTTCGTTGTTATCCTCAACTTTAACGTCGTGTCTCAATTACTCTCCCCCCGGTCGTCGTCCTACTCGAACCGTCCACCTGAAGGCACAAGCAGGAAAGAAAAGGTGTCGTTCGATCCGACACTAACCTAGCCCAACGTTAAGTGTTCCCTGGTTCGGTGCTGGGGCAGGGAAACACCTGAAGCGCAGGAATAATAATTGACCACGCAATCCAATCCACCTCATTCGTCCACCACCTCCATGCGCCACACAAAACCCCCCGGTCATAGGAGCGGTGACAGTTGTTGTACAAATTCCTGGACAAAATGTTTGCCACGAAAGTTCGCCACCTAGCGCCCTCGGGAGACAGATCGGGGCATGGACACCGTGGAAAGGAATCCCCCGAGCAGGAGGTACGCACCTTTCACTCCCAGGTCCAATTTCCCGGTCTGGGTAGCTTTGTTTCAATATTGTATGTTATCATTAGATACGTTTCCCTTCTGCTTGGGATAAAACCCGTACGGGACACATGTATCACCCAGCTCCATGTAGGGTAAAGTCCGTAATGGCTTAGCTAAATCGTAACGACTCCGGTCACTATCGGCTCTGTTGCAGTGAGTTGCGCAAATGGAGAAGAAACCGACACGCTCCAGCCGCTGCACCGCTTTGTCTCGAGATGTAATTAAGAAACAGTTACATGTTTCTGCAAGAATGAAGTGATAAATTGTGTCGCAAAATGTCGTGGCGTTGGTACAAAATGATACTCGAACCTCGAACCTCTGAAGTTTGGAAGGTTGATGTTGACATCAGCTAGAATGTTACGTCCAGCAGCCAGAATCGATCAGCGATCGGTAAAGTCATCGAACTCGTTTACCATTCGCAATCCCGCGTGGTAAGCCGATCCTATAAATAGCTGTAATGACATGCTCATAATTATTCGCCATTCGCAGCTGATAGGATCCCCGCGCTCAATAGCCAATTTATCATCGGGATCCTCTATTTACGAGCATGGGAGCTTATTTCCGGAGCGACACCCCGCAGCGCACCGATTGCATTTGCCGGGGGATGCATCAGGAAGCAATCGCCCTACCGGATTATAATTCCCCAACACTCCCGGTTTGTCATTGACCGGGCAGCTGATTATCGGGCGTCTGCACGGTACATTACCAAACCAGTACAGCAGCATCCCCGTTTATGGTGCGACGATCACATTATGGAGCCCCCGGGAAATCGAAGGTCTCGGAAAGTGGATCAAATAGTCTTACCGCACGCGACATCCTGCAAAACCTACCGCATCCTCACAACGGCAAACAAGGTGTAAATTAATCGCACCTCTCTTCCATTGCATCATCCATACACCCCGGGAATGGAAGCGTGCCCCGGTTGCACACACAATCGAGGCGCCGCGGCTGCAAAACTCCACACAGCAAAAGCGTTTGCTACCACTCCGGTGCCGTACTGGCCGTTCGGCCGAGTTATTAATGGTAGTTTATGGTTCGCATGTTTCGCCCATTTATCACCTGTCTCGTTTGGAAGGGTGTTCCTCGCTGGGTGCTTCCTCAACTGCCCTTATGGCGACGGGGTTTTATACCGCCAGGACAACGCCACTACGCGCGTAACAGAGGGCCTTTGCAAACCTGCGTACTAGTGGACCAAGTTGCAATCCCAAACTGTAGCTGATTACTAAAGAAAAGCACTTTACCAGTAACAAGCTACAAAGCTGTAAACCTGCTGCAGCGCATAAAAGACTCTCTTCTCTCGTGCCTGATGTCTATTCCAGATCGGTACACTGGCCGCGTTATAAATCGGCTCCAGGATTGGTAATTTCGTTCGCCGATGATTAATTGACCGCTGGCTAAAGCGCTCACATTAATGTCAATCGAAACATCACGAGCAGGCGCACAAAGTGGCCCCTGGGTAACGCCCTGATGCAGTTTTTCTCCGCCGTGGAAACTAGGTGTACTCCGCAGATTAAGGATCGTCTGGCGGTTAAAAGCATCGCACCGACCACTATCACTAAACCACCATCGGCGGTGTTGCTTTTTGTGGGTCTGATAGGTGATTTAGACGTTCCTGAGGGCTCGCTTGGTTTCATGGGAACATTGGTTCCCCTTTCATAAAACCACCCTTGCACCCTTAATCCAATCTAATTCCACACCCTCCAGTTGCGTTGCGCCTGCTACACAATAAAAAACCTTTTCCAGCATCCACGCTTCCTGGTACGCTTTCCAACTACTCTCTCACGGTTCCGGCTTCCGGTTTCCGTTCTCACCCCACGCAGCGAAAGATGATCCGCACAGTGACAATACCCCCTTTCGCAAAACAGATCTTTCCCCGATGGGTTGCGTGAAAATTTATCAATTACCCATCGACGCGACTGGGAAAATGGTGCAATCGAACGGTTTCACTCCACCGCCAAGTGGACCGGTGGTGCACCGGCACCGGAACCTACTGGGAACAAAAAGTTATAAATCAGACGCGGGTCACGTGGGCATTAAATTGTGTCCAAATACACACAGCCGTCCTGTCTTCCGAAAGGAAACAAAAACCCTCAACCCCTATGCACTCTTATGCAGGCGGTCACGCGCTCTCACGAGCTGGTCGCGTACAAGTGGTTACCAAAACGTATGCTGCAGCAAGGAAAATATGTTGTACGTTTTTTTTCTCCACGATGTCTCTTTGTTTTGAGTGACACGCAGAGCACGTGCCGGTGGCGGTTGATGTGCGTTCGGCTGGCTGGTGCCAGGATCACCGGCAGTGGCCACTAATCAACTGATGGACGCGTACTCTGGCGGTGGGATGCGCCTAAAATATGAAAGGGGATGATTTAATTGTGTTTGTTCGGTGAGAAAATCGAAAGGGAGTGTTTGACAGCCTACAATAAGGTTCCTGTTGCATTAGGGAAAAAGAATTCTTCACAAATTGCCAATATAAAGCATATGCTTGTGAGCTTCATTTATCTATGATGACTCCATAAAGAAGTCATCGGGGAGTATGATGTGCTCTGGAGTGGAACTAGATTTACAGAGTTTAAATGTCCTTGTCTTGACAATCTTCAAGACCATTGTCTTTCTTTTAATTTTCATTATTTTGATTGTAAATATTGTTTCAAGGATATTTTTTTAAAGGGAAATGCATATTTAATATTTTATAATTACGGTCAGGCCAGATATCTTTTAAATTAAGCGTAATAACTAACATAACAAATAAAAAATCTTCAAAAAACAAAATACAATCATTCAAACTCATAGCTTAACTTAAAGTTGGAGACATTTCCTTTGGTTGTTGGTCTTGTTCATGTTGGTGGTGTTCTAGTAACGGCCGCCAAAGCCTCTATCGGTTGAAAAAATCTGAAGAATCGGGGAATTCATCTACTGAAAAAATACAATGGAGTTCAAAATTAGTTTTGAAGCAGATCTTAAGGGCCAGCTTTCAAAAAGTATGTGACCTCTATTCAATATAATTTATTCTACATTTCGGGGTCTGCATTTTGTGAAATTTGTTATATTTAAATTATATGCCACTAGAGTTGAACATCCTTTTTGCTGATATGTTCCTCTCCATACGAATTTGTAAAAAGATCTGACAAAGTCTAGTCTTACTGGTACGGACCTCAACTTTCATTCCATCAAGAGCATCCAAGGTCAGAGGATTTCAAGCCCTCTGATTCTGTGATTGAACAAGAGAACGTGTAAGACTGCTCCTCAATAATCCTTAATGAGTGGAGACATCGTTCAATATTGTTGGCCAGGATTGTATTGTAGTCGTTTGGGATGGTTGTCATTGGTTCTGCGAAGTTTCTCATGTGCGTTTCTTTCAATGCCTTGAATGCACATCTTACAATCAAGCATATCAAATATTCTAGAATATCCTTGAATGAGTGAAGTAGACTAATATTGTGTTAAGGTTTTACCAAGAAAACTAAAAGTGGTTTATAATCATCTACTACTATTAGTATTACTACTTTACAAAATTGTTCAACATTTAAACATGTTTGTCCGACACAATAACGCGATTTTGATTCACCTAAAAGATTCAATTCCTCGAGCTTTTCTCCCTCCGTCGTGATACAATTTAATCTAATTATTTCCCATTTCCGCAAACATAGTAATGCACTCTTGGCACTTTCGATCACTAATTTGCGGCCCACAATTAAGCCGTCTTGGGAGCAAAACTCATTTGCATTGAATTGAACAAACGCTTATCGACATAAAAGTGCTTTCTTTCGCACCACCGCTAACCATTATTGTTCCCGCGTTGTGATTGTCGCGTTATCGAAATTCCCGCCACGGCTTAAGTCACCAGGCTTCTCCCGATGTCTATTTTCGCCTATCGGCGAACCAAACGTGACCCTCAGCTGACTATCATCACCGAGGCTTTTGCTGTTCCGGGAGATTATTAGCGGCAAAACTTCCCGCCCGTTCGGAGTCACATCGTCCAGAATGCCTCACAACACGTCGCACCCTGGTGGAAGGATTGCATGGTTTTGTGCCCGATTTTCCGACCCATTTGATAGACCTTAGCGGTGTGCTAACCAAACGGTGCGCTAATGTGAACAGAAGTACTTTAAGTACATAACAAATGTCGGTGGAGCTTTGTGTAGGTGTCACAGCGACCACCGGGAGGGTACACGGTACACACACGGGGACCTCCGGTTTGAACACGGTCCGTGGCACTCGCCAACCTCCGACATAGATCGATCTGATATTGATCCGATCAGTGTCTGCTGCGATTTTCTACGCGCCAGTCGGTGCCACTCAGCTACCTACCGGCGAGCGCTACCTTCCCACCATCCGACAGCTCGGCCTGCTCGGCCGAAACCCCGGACCCCGGTTCAGCTTCATTAGGCGGCTGACTGTTCTGGGTTGGCGTGTTTGATCTGGTGAGCGAATAATTAAAACACTAACCAGGTCCCGCCACAACCACCTGGTAGTCCTTCGGCCACTAGGCCCACAACCCATCCATCTTCCTCGCGATCGGTGCCCGGGGTCCGGAACACACATGCGCTCGAATTCAATTGAAATTAGTCATCACGGAGTTGTTCCCGACGCGTTGTACGGGCCCGGTTCGGGGGTGTCCGGCCATTTCTTGACGACGCAGTGTGGCGTCTGATTTTGATGGAACGGTGTTTTTTCCTCTGCGTCAACTTTAATAGTTCGCTGACTTTGCTGAAGCAAGTTCCGTGGTTAAGTGTGCTGTGTGGTTTGGAGTAAACGGAAGGGAAAATTATGAAATTATTGAATAAGAGCTGTACCTCAGTAAATCCACCTAAAAGGAAATATACTGCTAATTTTGTAAATGTGATAATTTGATCAGCAAACTTCGGGAAAGTGAATCTCAGGATCTGAACGGGCTATAAATGTTCTTTACAAATAATATTATTGTTTTTGAAATCTTGAATTAAGTTAGACAATTCCTCAAACTTCTTCAATATAATTTAACATTTTCCAAGACTTGTCATACCTACTCCAAAAGCAATACAGTACCTTCTAAAATGTTTCCACACCGGCAACCCATCAAGGGGGTTCGCTAGTCACGAGGGGCTCGCCTATCGGCACTGGCGTTGACGATTTTATTTTGTATGCATTTTGTCCCAGACAGTTGCGTGGGTTTATTTATATCTAATAGCTATAATTTCTCGCTCTTCGCGTACGGTGTCGCCAACAGGATAGCAGCCTCGAAACCAACCGGGAGCGCAAGGAAGCTCAGACAATAGACCTGGGTGTAAGGGCGCACGCGAGGCAACTCCCCCAAAGCCGGGGTGAAGGAAATAGAGATACAATTGAATAAAAATTGCACCACCATGCAACGTGTGGCGACGGACCCGTGCCGATGACGCCGTGACCCCGCGGTGGTGCGCCAAGCTACAGGGAACTGAAGAATAATAAATACGAACCGTCGCGAGTTTCGCTCTTCTCGCAAGCGAAAGAGTGTGTGTTGTTTGGGGAAACACCTGGAGCAGTTCGAGCCCGACACGGTAGTCACCAACTCTGCCATTCAGTTTGGAAGACATCGGACAACACAACAAAAAAAACGAATACGCACAAGGGAACCTCTTCTTGACCCCTGTTTCATAGGCTTCCGTTTATGTTGCTCGGTAGACAGTTGCCTTCGGGTGGCTATGGCTTGTTTACATGTGGCGTCGAACAGCACTAGAAGCTAAAAGTGTACAGTAATAACCATGTCCCGTGTTGAACGATGGATGAGTTTCCCCGCACTATCGCCCACGAGCGTTTGGATCGGAACGATTGGAAAGGAAGAGAACATAAAATCAATCAATAAATCAATACGCCCGAAATCATTGTTTACAATTATCGCATGTCCAGAAGAACTGGAGTATGCAAAATGCTTAAGACAACAACGCCCCGGTGTGGGGAGTCAGGAACAGCTCCACGGCTGATCGCCCGAGCATGGCGGAAGCAACAGCGAGTTTCATTTTATTTCATTCCATTTCATTTCTGCCCAGTGTCTCGATACCGTGTTCGTATCGTCTGTGTGGCTATGGTTTTCTGGTGGCACATACGTGAGTTATGGTTCCTTTCAGGCACGGCAACGGGTCACTTTCAATGGAGAAATTAAAACTAATGATACGGCGGAGTACGTGGAAATGGCACACGCCTGTCCATGTCCTATCCGTTGCCATTTACTCGCGGAAAAGGTGCTTATCCGCATCGTGCTCGTGTCGTGGTACGGCCGTTTTCGATGTGAGCCGCACTGACGTATCGAGTCGGTGCGTTTCATATTTGAATGCTACCACGTGCCGCGCTTAGTCCGGGAACGTAATTTCTTCCGCACTTCACTTAACTCCCGACCACTGACACTTGCCGCTTGACATTTTGTCGCTAAACACACGCCGACCGCCGAGATTGTTTGGCGACAAAATGCGGGCCCGTATCGTTATGATGAAATAAATTGCCATAGACACGATTCCTTGGAGCCGATTTACCGAATTCCAAGCCTTGTATCGACTTGCTTTAGCTTCCAGATTATTGAAGGCATCCTAACGCCTTATTAAATGTGTTCTTTCTGTAGGTCATACGGTGCGGTTTGCGTTACGACTGCGAAATTGAGTTGTTTGGCAACACTACCAATGTTGAACACACGTGCCCGAACGATGACGATGTTCCCGCACCGCAAGTTCCGAGTACAGTTTTTTTTGTTGTTGATACACAAACAACCAATTCTCCTCCACCCGAAACATGGTGTAACATTTACCGCTTACGACGTACCCTACCGATCATCTAATTAACAAGCGATCGTTTCTATTAAGGTACCGCAAACGACGAACCCCATCACGGCATTTATGGTACCACTGAGAGTGCGGCACCACGCCACGCTCAAGTAGCGGGTTTGATGTACTATTTTAATTAATAAAGCGATCGTTACACTTTTGTCCCGAAATGCTTCCAACCAGGCTTTAAAAACAACGTACCCAACATAACTAGATCAATCTGGATGGTTTAGGTTTCCTCCCCCTTTTTTCGCCGAAACCGTGCACCGAGTCAAGTGAAACAGATGTTTGCTAAATTGTTGCAACATAGACATGGAGTGGAGTGGTTAAAAATTAAAATCTGGAACAAACCCGCGTGATGATCGGTCGATGCGACTGCGCCTCGAAACCTGTCGGTACATGGGTGGGTGACATCAGTTTGGTGGTGGAGCAAGTGACGAACCCTGAGGTCGATGTCCAAAGATCACTAGAGACTGTTACATGAAGCGCACGAGAAAGAATCGTGATTTTATGGTTGTTTTTTTAACTGTTTGAATGTCTTGTAGGATTTAACCTTCTTTACAAAACCATGATTAGTTGCCTTACTACTTCTGCACGGTAAATACCATCAATTAAAGCAAGTGATTAATGAGTTCCGGAGTTGCTGGGTAAAAGGTATAAAATTTCATCCTCAAGCTGACCACTTCATTTTCTACCCATCTATTCAAAAGAGTTTTCTGCTTATTGTCCTCAGAAAAATCCTATCTCGAACCCTTCTCCAGTGTGGTTTTCTTCGATCTAAAAACCAAATCTCATCTCCCGACGCATCCTGGAATCGATTAAAGATGCGCACGTGCCACTAACCAAAGCATCTTATCGTCACCGGAAAAGCAATCCGTCATCGGGCACAAAAACTCTCCGCTCAAACCGGAACTCTGGCGCTCTTTCACGTTTGAAAGCGAACAGCATTATGTAAATAGTCTTCAATTGGCCACATTGAACGTTGATGCGAGAGGGCAACCGTCTCGTAATCGCCCGAAGAGCAGGAACAGACATGCAGCCGAATCAACAGACGGACGGGGCGAGGTCGAATCATTTATCAAACGGACAGATCGCGGCCAGGGAAACCGGCAACCGGTTGTTTACAATCTTAAATGTTACACATATTATTCGGTTGTCAGCTACATTGCGAAACTTTTTTTTTTATAAAAGTAGGTACACACAAGCGCACCAAACCGAGCGGTAATTATTGAGTCGCAGGTTCGGTTCGCGATTGATGATGCGTACAATGGAGACCCGAACAAAAACATGCCCGTGAAGGTTAAACGAGTGCACGTATGCATTTCACCACTGGTCGTGCAAAGTGCAGTACAGGGAGTCCTGTCCCGATCGATCGGTCTTCACGATGGATGATGTTGACTTTTTGCGGTTTGCTGGTGGGATCATCCCGATTCGTAGCGGGTGCACGATCCTACATATCAATTCGCGAAGGACGCACCGAACGATGCGTGAGTAATGTGTCAAAGTCGATGAGAGTGAAATTGGAGGTTGGTTTTTGGACGTATTTTTCGTTTCGTTATCGATCCACGGATTGGATGATAAATGGGATGAAGCGAGATATGTCCAAATATTTGCCCTTTTTGCCTGCTGCCATTTTACCTTACGATCCTTCCCGAGCTCGAAAAGATCCGGATTTCTCGGAAAGTATTTCACAGTGATTGAGAGAAATTCCTTCCTCACCCACGAGATACTGTGGTGGAATTTGCAAAACGCATTAGCGTAAGCGAAATATTATCAACAACGTAATAGTTCCAATTTTCACTGCATAAAATTCCCAAATTTCGATGCCCCTCGTACGCCGTTAACGTTATCGCGGGTGGTTTATCTTGCGTATCGAAGATATTGCAATGAAATTACCATAAAAAGACAAAAAAAACTTCGCTTCCTACCACTGCCACAACATCAATCCGTAATGCTGCTGGCATTTTGTCCTTATTTTCCGAATGCTCCACCTACCTATAATTCCAATACGGAACGCTTTATCTCATCTGAAAAGTAATCTTTTAGTTAAGATAGGTTTTTTTTCGGTTGAAACTTTGAAACCCCTTTTGCGAATGAAAAATCTCAATCAAATTTGTGTCGCACAGTGTTCGATTTAAAGCCCCCCAAAAAAAAATGAAACCATTTTGCTTACCGAGCAAAACAATACAAAAAATGAACAAAACCCACCACCTCCATATCGATGCGATCGACAACATATTGATTACAGGTTACAGGTGATTATTCAATAACTGATTTATACCGCCAGATAAAGGACTCGGTACGGCAAAGCGGTTTTTTTGTTTTGTTGACTCCCTGACTCCGTGGTCTGGTCAGGCGCGTCGTCATCCACACCCTCCGGTACCACGCTTGGCCACGCCGATGATAAATGGTTCGCGAGTGAAAATGTGTGTGGAATTAAGGCACCAAAGGAAGAACGGTAAACAACAGCAAAAACTACACACGAAACCGAGCAGTAACGATAAAGGCCTTCCCAAAAATCGAACCAAAAGAAGCAGTGAAAAAAAACGACTTTCCGGTGCACTTTTGGAAACATTTTGTTGTTGCTGTTGTACGCTAGGAGTACCCGTACCCGACTTGACCGTTACATGCACAAATTTATTATGTTTACGCTTATACGCATCCGCGTAACCGCTTATTCCCAGCCGAGCGATCCAGCCCGTGAGCGCCGAGAGTGATCGAGCGAGGTGCAATTTTTCTTTCCATACCTACTTAGGAGCATCACCGCCTGGATTCAGCAGTGTGTGGAAAGAAAAGGAAACTTCCCCCCTCCCATTCCTCCCTACTCCCTTCATTCAGACCGTTTTCCCCATCCTCCACGCCAGAAACGATCGCTTTCACGGATGTCCCCACTGTTTTGGGACGGTGCAAAATCTTTAAACCGTATCATTTAGTGGTGCCGTTCCATGCAATTGCAATTTATTAATATTTAAAACCGATTTATCATTGCGGAAATTTCTTAATTTTTATCTTGATGTCATAATTAATGTATCGTTTCGGATAATAAAATATTTGCGCACGGTTTGTGGGGATCGATCGCGGGTTTTTTTTTTTGGGGACGATGCGGCCACTTTATCCACCGGGATGTACCTTCCGCCCAAATGCTGGATACCGATCTTAAGCCGGCTGATCATAAGCGAAAGCAAATGGTGGAAACTGCAGTGAACCAGCCACTACACACAAACACCCGGTGCTGACATTTTGGAACTGATTTAATTAAAAACGAATTTTGCACAGTTCAAGTAATTTCTGTTGGTATACTGTAAGGCCGTTTGTAAAACGCCCCAATTTCACTGTCCTCGTCCGGTATTGGAAGATCTCTTTTTTTCCTTTGGGGGAGAAAATTTTCTCCTTTAAGCAATTGCACCCAAAACGAGCGGGAGTGAGAAAGAAAGCGGGGAAAAAGGGCCCATTGTGCGTGACTTTCATCGTCCACTTGTGCACCGGTGGAATGGTCCGAGTGGGTCATAAATTTGTGATCAGTAACGCATGAATTTTAGGTCATCAGCTGCCCTGCCCTGAACGTGATAATAACTACATTGTAGTACGGCGCGATCCGGTGGAGAGAAGGTCGATTATTCTGTAAAGATCATGATCGTCCACAACATGAAAGCGAAGATGTACACGTGAAGACATTAAATGTTCACCGAACACGACGTTCTTTTTTTCCAGATCGCTCCAGAACTGAACTTGAATGAGTCATGATGCGAAGGGAAGTCAAAGTTTTTTGCAAAACAAACCCGACAGCCACCGACCGGGTGACGGACAAGAATCCGCCACCTTGGGGGCAAGTGGTTGTCATTCCACCGGCGCTTACAAATCGATTTTCCACCCGTTTGTGAAGCCACCCGGTAACCGTGGATCATGTCGGTAACGTAAACAACGAACCTACCTAATTACAAGCAAAACATGGGCACTCCGGGGAGGTTTCACCGATACGGACGGGAACGAACGACGGCACAGGTATCTCGCCCGTATCTCGTGCAAATCGTATTATGTTCTAGCTCTGTCGTTTGTCTTTCCCCCTGCAAATGACCAGCCCGAGTACCATTTTCTCTGCGGCGATCGGTTTTATTGTTGTTTAATAACGTTTCCGCATGTTTCACCTGGCGGCAACCCGTCACGCGGTGCCAAGTACCATTCAAGTGAGTCAAAACAGCATTAAAGTAAACATGCAGCTTTCCATTTGGTGGCTTTTTTTCCCTTCGCGCGGACAGTTCGGACAGAAGTGATCGACAGCGACGGAGCGGGATAAAACGGGATGCCGGAACGGGGTTTTGTTCGTGAGGGTGAGGAAAAGTTTATGATTATTGCTCCAGTTTTGCGTTGGCTAATATGGTTCCAATCTTGCTGGAACGTTTCCAGTTTCGCTTGTAGAGGGTTGCTTCCGAAATATCGCCGCCCAACTGTGTCCCGCTTGTCACATTAACATCTACATCCACTTGCGGCATTAAAGACTCCGGTGCGGCTATGCAAAAGCGATCCTGATAACTTGCCTGCCATCGTTCGCTACAGTGTTGCCGCCAGTTCGAACATCAATGTCTGGGCAGTAAAACACGCTGCCGCCTTACTTACTATACGGTGAAACGAATCAGGGCTGTCCACCCAAAAAAAAACAGTCTGTAAGACAGCGTGCTATAACGTTTGCGTGTGTAGACACTAACCTGTTCGCTATATTCCGTACTACCCCGAAAAAAAGCGCCTCACGTTTCCCGCTGTGACACGCGCCCGTGCTTCTACTGCAATCCCACCAGGTGGCGCTCCAGTCACGTATACTAAGCGCCAGCACAGTGGCGGCACCTACAATGCACTCGAGCTGAAGTGAACGAAAAAAGGCACTCTACCAACGTTTATTTATTTTATCTTCGAAATCAAATTAAGATAAAATTAACCATAAAGTACCTGCCGCCAGCCATCGCCTAGTAGTGCGGTTTAGTAGTTTAGTTGCGATTTGGTAAGAACCCTCGTGCATGGTTTCATTTTCCGGCCTGTCTGTCCTTCAGTGGGCTCGGTGGAAAAAGGTTAGCGCGGCGATTAGCATAGCGAGTGGCCACATACCGAGGCGGTAAACAAATTTCCCGTGTACCAAATCTCAACACACATGCACCCGCCCGAGAACGGGTTTTTTCGGGGCCGTATCTCGATGTGCAATCGATTGCTCATGTGGAAGGGTTTTATCGCGCACGAATCACATCTATCTTGTGCGAAACGGCGGTGGACCAGAGGTGGACGTAATTCTGTGCCGCGATCACTATCGGTTCGGTACCTGTTCGCAAGGGTTTGATGACGGTGTGACGATGGTTACAACAGGCCGTAGACGGAGACACGCCCGGTTGGGAGTTGCTACAGAGGTTCCTTTATGCCAGACATTAAAACTAATCCATTCAAACTGTAGGTTAATTTATATCAATTGATCCACATGCAAATACGAATAAATGAATGAATGCCATCATTAAAACACCGTAAGGGGGAATGGACGTACAGAATCAGAATCTCAATCCAATAAATCGCAATTGTTCGTATGCAATTGCACAATTCCGTCCACACCACATTATGTTTCCCTGTTTGCACTGAAACATAAAACAAACAACTCCCCGCTCCGCGGGATCTCATAAACCAAATGCACCAGGAAATTAATCGATAATAGATTCTAATTGTGCGCTTGTATCCGATAGAATCACACTAAATGGTCCCTTTTTTTCGCACAGGTCCCAGGCAATATCTCGCGATCAATTTGTTCGCGAGATCGGTTTTTGGTTCCTTTGTTTTCTTTTTCTTCTGCCTTCTTTTATGTGCCCGGCGCTGGTCAAGGGTCGATCCCGCTACGATCATACCGGTGGATACCCTGCGCAAGACCCACAGGTCGATCGTCAACCGTAAAGGGGAGTAACACATAAAAATAACATCGATACAGAACCGCCTTCGGTACCGCTTTTTCTCCCCCAAACACTGCGGACACAACATCAGCAACAATCGAAATCGTAAAATCTATATTAGCGTTAATCGGTCAATAATGCCATGTTCTTTGGTTGTGTTTTCGTACCGGATTATGTGTGTTATTTGTTGTGCGCCGTAGCTTACGGTTGTGAAATCGCCCTTTTTTACAGTGATGACGGTACGGTGTATTACGTTGCTCTAGAAGTCGTTCCAATGATCGCCACCCGTGTCCAGATTCTTTGCTCATTTCGATCTGCTGGTGTAAAAGAAACAACTATACCAATCCTTACTTTACTTTACCGTGTTTCCGTTTTTCACCCCTTCTGGGACTTGTCATTAGTAAGACCCTGGTACGGCTTTCCCGCACTCCAATGCTGAGAAATAGCCCGTAATTAAGTCATTTTGTAACCACCACAACTTGGATTCAATTCTTCCAGGTGAGTTTTGTTTGGAAAAGTTCTCAGGAAACTTCACCGAACAAGACGACATCACTGCGAAGGCATTACATCCAACTGTTGAGGCATGCATTGCGGGATGACACAACGCCTTAGTATCATCCTTACACCACCACGATGCACGGTGCAAGATCGTGACATAATAATATAAAGACATCAGCCATTGATTATCGATTCTCCCCAATAACCCGATCGCAATCGGTACGTTTCGAATAGGTGTATGGCGCTGATTAACGGATGCAATCGATAAAATGGAACCATTTCCCGAAAACTCTAGCCACCACTAAGCACTAGATCACGCCGTCTGCTAGATGCAGGCCAATTCTGAAACACACGTTTCGACGACGTGGTAACGACCAGGAGGTGGATACTAATTTGTCACGCCAACCAGGAAAGATGCATCAGGAACTGTAACTGCAAGGTACGCCGGTGTTGGACACATTAGTGAAACAGGTCGATGGTCGGTGGGGTGTAGGAAGCCGAGAGTCGTACGGGAGTCTTGCAGATCTTAACCAGTTTCTGTTGGCGCCAAATAAATTGTAGTAGAACATTACGATGGGAACATGGTAAACCACTTTCGGTAAGGCACGAAATTGTGATTGTTTCAGTAACAGCAACCGCACGTAAAGGTAGCTCATGGAGAGGTTGTTACCTAACCGAATGCTACACAGGAACCTGCTACCTGCTGATATGGCGAAATAAAATAAAAAAGTGGTTACTCTGACACTATTTGGGTGTTTGAGAATGTTGAGTTTATCTTACAAAATCTTATATATTCTATACTACAAATTATTTCATAAAAAGCATTTCTTTTGATCTCACCTGATACTATTGGCCCAAATGGAATCCGACCTGCCCTATTTTTTTCAGTCTTTAGGCATCTCCGGAGACGATCGAACGATGCACTTCTCTTCTATTCATCCAGATGTCGACTTCTGGACTTCGACACTCTGGAGTGTAGAGGCACGAAAGCATAGACACTATTTGATGCTACTATTTTATTAGACTGATACTCCTCCTATTAATGACTGACTAATACTATTAGACTGATGCTCATTACATATCTTGAACGCACCTATTTTTAAGAAATGTAGTAAAATCAAATTTTCAAATGTCACTGTAACTGTCAATACATCTAAAATTGCATACATTTAGGGGTAGAGTTCTAGAACCACTTTTTGAAGAATATGTAAAAGAGATGAGATTATTGCTACATTATTTGTATTCTAATATTGTTCAAGTACGACTTTAAAACATAGAATTCTAGCCATCATCAGAGGAAATCAATCAAAAGTGAATTGAGCTGTCAGTAGTAAATACAGCTTCTTTCCTTCCCATACGACCATCTATCTACCGCTCGATTAGCTTATTTTTCGCGCAAACAAGTTACTCAATGTCCAATTAAATTTTGGTAATCATCCATCCCACTGGTCCTTTCATATATTCTCCCAAAACGGCTATCCTCCCGAAACCTGATTGCCTTGCGCTCGTGCGACTATCCCTGTGGCTTACCGTTTCAACGTGTAAGTACAGCAAACAATCATGCCAAACGGCCAGCATATGCACTTCACACCCTCCGATCGATCGCGCATCATCATCTCAGCTGAACTTCTATCTGTTCCCACCAAACGCTGTATAATGCGGAACCACTTTGTTTGCACCCCATTAAGAAACATTCAAATTCCACCCTTCCGTGAGGCGGCCAACGTATTTGCCCAATCTCTTCCCACCAAACAACCACCACGGTAGTGTACGATGGACCAGATCCTTTCTTTACCCCGGGCAGGCTACGTTTGTACGGCTTTATTTTAAGGGTGCAGCAGCAGCAGCAGGTCAGTCTGTATGGGAAGTGTACTTTTCCCATCCCACGGCGGCATCATCCGGAAGCGCGCTTGGAACGCGGGATGCATTTTAACGGTTATTTCGGTTCCTCGTCCTTGACGCACCACAGCTCCCCTCACAATCGTCCTTTCTTCCATCTTTTTTTTAAACAGAGTTTCGACGCTTCTGGTTAGATTTTGGGTGAGCCGACGCACGACTGTGAGTGTCTGTATGGGTGCTGGCGAGTGTTTGCCGACGTGCGCACGCATTACGCATCGCTTTTCCTCCTCGTTGGCGTCATGCCCGGCGCACCCTTCTTTCCGCGCAGGGAAAAAAACAAAAGCGGAAGGGATGATCACCCGTTTCCACGAGACGAAAGGAAGGCTGCAGGACGCCACCACGCACAGCTGGTTATGAATCATCTGGATAAGAGCACCGGCTTTGTTGTTGTTGTTTCGGAGCCAGTGTGCCGCCGGTTGACTGGGTGGTTAAGGAAATTCAATATGTTTTTATTCGTACACTCCCTGCACGGTTTGCATTACCGCACCGATATCGTGTGCCGGACCGTTTGCCACCTTTCAGAAACAGTTTCCGTCTAATTTAGGGGTTGATTACCGGAACGCGAGCCGGGAAAGCCAGAAGCGTTATGGGCCACCCCTCCTCGAGGACGCCCGTTGGCGAGCAGTATTTAATTAGGTTCGGTGCCAAGTGGATGCTACTCGGGCGTCGTTACACCCGGAACCTGTTTTTGGCAAGGTGGCCTTGATATGCAGCCGTGCGTATGTTTGCACGTTTTGCGAAAGGTTTTAACATGCAAAGGATTAGGGGTGGTGAAGATTTGACGCGATTAGTTCCGATTCCATGTTTCCGTTATACACATTGTGAGAATATAATGCTTAGAGAAGGGAAAACCGGAAGCAAGTGGCATTTTAATGTCGTTGTTGAAGCTGTGATTTTTGCATGGCAAAAAGTAACGGTCACTTTACAACACAAAGCACAGTCGGCCTTAGAAAGGGTTTCTATAGGTTTCTGTATTTTCTCTGGGAACTGTAATGGGGTTTCAACATCGTGGACTTCGATATATACCCAATCTCTTCAATTGTTGGCTGCACGGATGACATTGACATCGTAATCTTGGGATCGTGTATACTACCCATACATTTGCGATCAAGAAGACTTCGACAACACTCCAAATTTTGTATATATTGCTCCCTAATACGTCCGATAGTTCTCTACGGGCATGAGTCCTGGACTATTCTGGCCATTTTCGAGAGGCGTTGTCTATGAAACCTCGTTGGCGGAGTTTTACTTGCATGGTGAGAGGAATGTGAGAAGGAGATTATACTAAGAGCGAAATAAGCTATTTGTTGGAGCTAGTGGCAGATCTAACGATAAGCGGAATAGGCGGCTTCCAAGGACCCCGACGAAGTACTACAACGTTTCAACGTATTTTGAGTTCAGATTTCACTGTTGAAGCTCTCGTAGATTTGGGGGACCTTTTATGAACCTCAATTCTGCATGTTCTTATTTTGAGGTTTTCGCATATCTCAAGCACCCTCGTGTTCTGTTGCCAGATACCAGGCTACCAGTGGAGAGCTCTCGTTTTAAATTCGCTCGGGAGCTCCAAGTAGCTTGATAAGGATAGAGCAGTTCAGTACCAGGTGTAGAAGAACGCAGCAAGCTCGTAGATGGATTCAAAGAAAAGAGAAGTACCTACAAGCGCCTCCTGGATGTACGTCAGTGAACTGCTTTCAGCTGCATTGATTGAGTTGAGAAGTGATCCACACTGTACACCAGAAAGTGACCAGTAACTAATAACGTTTTTGACATCACCACGAGCATATGATTAATCACTAGATCTGTTAATCTGTCACCAACTCTATCTCAAGTTCACATCATGCATGCAAATCAAGTAAGACTGCAAACAATATTTCCTCACTATCACAGTGTAAACTCCTGTTTCATTTAAACACACTGTTGACACTGAACATTTCTGCCATCAGATCAGATGGGTAAATAGGTATAAATCTTCCTAACAGCTGTTCTAACTACTTCCATCTAGATGCAACTTGCTATAAAAGAACACGCAGATATGCTTATTCATAAGTTCCAGTGTTTTCAGTTGTTGAAATGTTCATTACAGCAGTGCTGCTTTCATTTCTCGCTCATCTGTTTGTGCAAGTATGTTGAAAATGAAATGTGTTTCTGTGTGTTACTTTGTGCCCTTTACTTAAAACACTAAACGTGGCTTTTATAGGGATCACAACCATGGAAAGCGTTAGATCCGGAACAGACGCTATATGTGTACAAACGCTGCTATGAAGATCATCTTCCATCGGGATCGAGCCGAAGGTCTTACATGTTATTGTGGAACGATTGGAAGTTAGAACCCAACGATGCGATTACCCACTGTTACGCAAAATGTGTTATGACAGGACTGCAACTTTACGACCCAAAGGACAACACGTTTAAGGTATGGTTAACTTTGAATACTTTTTGGGAAATTTTCTATTAATTCCCTGTTTCCACCAGTCGGAGAGGATTCCCATCCAACATGAAGCATTTAAATCCCTCAACAGGGCCGACTCAAGGGAAGTGATCGAATATCAAAAAGCTATGGCTAGTATCAGTTCGGGAACAGGCAGCTGTGTCGAATTGTACAACGCGTATTTGCCAGTACACAACAGATTTGTGAATCTTTCCCGCAAACTGTATCACGGTACGGTTGAAGGTGCCGCTAGAATTTATGCCGCAATGCCTCAATTAAAGCAGAAAGGTGAATCGTACCATGCGTACTGTGAAAAGCGTGCTTGGAATGGTAGGAACCAGGCTGATCTGAGGAAGGCCCGTAAGTACGTGCTGACTGGCAGTCCGGAACTGAAGAAGGCGATCGATTGCATCTTCCGTGGATTGCGTTACATGGATGACACTGGTTTGAAGGTAAGTGGAATTGAGATCCGAAACACATGAAGTGATATTTAATGAGAGTTTTCCATATTTTCAGGTTGATGAGGTAGTACGTGATTTTGGTCTGATCTACCAGAGTCAACTTGAGCCCGAGGTACGATCAGTATTGGCAAGCTGTCGTGGAACTCAAGCATACGATTATTACTCTTGTCTGGTTAACAGTAAGCTAAAGGAAGAATTCAAGAAGGCGTTCGATTTTCATGAACTACGTTCTGCAGACTACGCTTATCTGCTGCGAGGAAAAGTCTACGAAGGTCCGAAAAAGGTTAGGGAGGAGATGAAGAAACTAAACACTACCGTTCACTTCTAGAGCGTATAATTTACCCATTAGCCATTGAAGCCTAGTGTGAGAAAATTTATTGATTTACAACAAGATACGATCAGAATTCTATAAAACGAGTCCAATTGCTTCATTCTCATGTTTGAAAGAAGTCAACCGCCTATCCATTATCACGATCGAACTCCCGAACCTATCTTCCGTACCGTTTTTATGGCTCCCAAGAGTCTAGCACTGGCGTCTACACCACCCAGTGAGTCAGCTAAAAAACACAAACAAACACAAACTGTTCTATCCGGTGCTTCCCGCCAGCAAACGAGCCACGTGTGCTCTAGGGCGCCGAAATTTAAGTCAATTTAATTATCACCAAGAAGCGTGCCGTAATGTACAGTACACGCGCGTTGTGTCTTGACCGCACCCAACTTCTACCGCGAGGTTATTGGCCAACGAGTTTGACGATAAGCAATCGAGAAATTGTGTTGCTTTCATTGCTTCCGATCACTTCCGGACAGGGTGTGGTCACCGTAAAGCCCAAAACGGGCGCTACAATAAAATGTACATTTGGATCGGTGTTATAAAGTACGTCCCTTCCCAACCATTTTGCACGACATTTGCACACATATATTTATCACCACCAATGCCCCGCGGGTTCCCGATCAACGCACACGATCTAATTGCGTGCGCCCCAATGATAAATACGTGTGGTATAAATTAGCTATCTGCTTGCCGATTTCAAATGTGTCAATTGATTAGCCATGATAGTGAGTGCAGTTTTTCCTTTTTTTATTTGTCGATTGGTTGTCCGTCGCGGTCAAATCGAGCCTAATCGGTGTGGCTGCCGCTATCTGGCTGTCTGTCGGTTGGAACACTGCTACAATCTGCCTACGGGTACCGCAAACCTCTCTTGTCCCTCAGCTCAGCATGGAGGAACTATTTAATTAGTAAACAAATATATGACTAACGCGACTACACGCGACTTGCCAGTGACCGGTCGAGATTATGTCGCTGGCAAATTTGATTTATGATCGCGTTCGTGACCACGCGTAACGCCAAGGTATTGGCTGGGGACCGGTACAGCGGCAGTTTTGGATGTGGAATGGAATTTGTTTAGAGTTCTAGGAAGGAGCTACATATTTGAATATTTGCAGCTAATAAAATTAATGGTACATTATATCGATAAGAACTTTCAAAGAGTCTACAAAGTTCGCAGTTTAAAGACAGATTTGTGGAATATCATGTATTCGTTAAAATCGATGAGAAGTCCACCCTGTGGTATAAACACCTCCTCGTTAAGTGTCAACGAAAAGCACATTTTTGCAAGTAGGACGATGCAAGTCGATCGGTACAAGCGCGATCGCCTCCTACAAACGTTGTTTAGATTTCTGAAATAGAGAATAAAAATTTAACTATTAGTACATCATTTTTTGGTCCTTCTGCTAGCGACTAACAAATTGTATATCAAAGAGTTTCTACCCAAACTGGTTTTAATTACAATAAATTGTTAAAAAAATAAAAATAATAATTCAGATAATGCATACATTCGAGCGTTATGAGTTAAAGAGATAATCCAATCGATAACGTCGTTGAGAGTCTTTACTTCCCATTCCGCTTGAAGCAAATGAATCAGATTATTGATAATATAATCTACCCTTTAGTTTCCCACGACACGAACACGAAAGTCGTCATCGACCTGAGCTCCACGGAAATTCCTATCGTACCGAATTCTTCCCCAAAAAACACGCTCAACACGCCTGACACTAATCTGCAGAAGCAGTTGCAGTTACGATACACTTCGCTCCTCAAACGCTCCAACAAAATTGATCCCGCGATCAGTCGCATTTTGCATAATTGATCATCATAATCGTCATCCGGATCGGTTCCAGACAAAGCGCACCGGCAACAACAGCAAGCAAATCCTCACTCGGCACGTTTTGTCCACCTAGCGCTACACCGAAAAAAAAAACACTTGAAAGTAGATCACTCGTTGGGAACTGTCGCGGTTGGAAAAGCCCTCCATGGGAGCGTTCGGCCGCCCGATAGACGTAACCGATACGTAGGAGGTCGCATATGTACCGTGTTTCTTTCGATTCCTTTCGCCCGAAGAGACACCGTTCACACCAAGATTAATCGATGCGCAACCAGGCTTCGAGATGAGCCGGACAGCTTCAGCGTCCTGGGAAAGTTTTTTGAAGGCGGCCTCGAGACCACGACCCCGCGGTCGTTGATCGAGAGCGCGTTTTTTACGTTTTTTTTTTTTTGGAAGGAATTTGATTGGAATATTTCTCGCGATGACAGGTCACGATCTTAATTATATCGATCTGGTTCCCTGCTTTGTCGATCCTCCCTCCGAATATTGGTCACCTTATTCGTGAAGAAATCGTGAAACTTCTTAAGAGCACAAAAAACACCTGAGAAAACCAGTTACTCTCCTTAGAATAGAAGTTTGAGTTGAAAGCGATCAACAAATCCTTCCGACACACATTTGCCAGCAACCTGTCACTCTAGACATCTTTAAATTGGATTAGCAAAGTGTCTGCCAATTTCATACCGTGGAGTGTGGAGTTGTGTCCTCCAAATTCCGCATGTCTTTAAGGCGCAGTTTGCAAACAAGTTTTCGGACTACATACTTCCTTCCAATCGATGACTCATTTTCGATACGTTTTCCGTTTCACCGTAATCGAACAAGTGGAATGTGTGTTCTCCCAGCAGATCAGTGTCAACGATCGTTCGACGAGGGGATCAGTGTCCCTGAGATTCGCCGCAGGGAACGTTACAACGGGACGGTCCCATTTGCTTCTAATTGATCAATTAGCCGTGAGAAAGAGGCCCGCAAGGTGTTGGTGTCGTTCCACTGCCAGAACACTCTAAAGACCTGATAGAACAATGCTATCCCAACTTGACCGTTTGACCGCCTGGTATTGGAAGATAACAGTATTGAAGATCGATCCATCACATTCGGAGGTGATCTGAGTAGCGTCGTCCACCCACCCCAAGGGCCGACGGAAGCGTTCGAGTAAAACCGGTTCCGGATAAAAGCATTCCCTCCAAAGGGTCCCGCCCGGTCTAGCGCTATCAGCGTCAGCTCGCTTTGCGTACCGGGAACTCGGGAAGGCGTGATAAATGGATTACGCGACCGCACCTTCCAGACACCTTGGGGGTCGGTGCGATGCGGTTGGCGGCTACCAACAAAACACCATAAGGCCTCATTGCCAACTGCACCGAATCCCCGGCTGGATCCAGTTTCAGACAGCACACAGACAAACCCCCCGCCTTAGTTCGGCGGGTGAACTACCTTCAGCTGCGCTCGTTCCCTGCTGAGCTTGGGCGCTTCACCATGCGTACCTGCACACATCCAGAAGCGACCGCTATACGCCGCAACATGCACACGAGCCGTGTGCCGCCCGGCTACCCTAAACGCTAATTAATTAAAAGCATTTTGATGTCAAGTGATCTTGCGCTTTTAGGGTGATCATATTGCAGCGAGCCTGAAGGCGACGGCGACAACTTCGCCAACTACCCGCCACCACGCCACCGAACCTCAATTACACTTTTTGCACTCCTGTTTATCATGCGCACGCTCTCGCTCTTCGCCGAGCTTATCTCGGTACCTGCCTGTTCTTCGGTGACCATTTCAAACCGTTGTCATCGTCAACGGGCTGCATCTTCCTTCCAGCAAGCGGCCTCGAAGCATTAAATAACCAATGCCACCCCACCGCCACCAGGATTCCCCGCACTTCGGCACGGTGTGAATCCGCGGATGTGTGCAGAAAATGTGTAAACAAAATTATCAAAACTGAACTGATTAATGGAGGGTGGACATTGGAGCATACGCACCGCAACTCCAAGCACCGTGTGCATGTACAAGGTTGGAAAGTGAATCCCAGCAGAAAGGTGACCCCTTGCCGGGAAGGTACGGTTTCAATTTATTAGCTTACTTACCGTCGTACACGTTCCGGCACACTGCGAACCGGGAAGGGAATATCCAGATTTGGATCACGAATAAGATTATAAATTCAATCTCCAGGCAGAACAAGCGGTAATCAGGTGAGCAAGTGCATACGTTTATTTATTTATTTTTTGTTCCGTCCAGAACTTACGCTCTAAATGGGGAGAAACTGGACAGGAACTACAGAAGCGACTCATATCACGTATATCGTCCAAAATGTTAAAAAAAAATTCTCACATAAAAAATAAGTCAAAATATTTGATAAAATAAATCTGTGTTCAATTTCAAATAAAAGACTAATGTTGGTACTACGTGAGCTTCTAACAATGTACGACCTATTTCACAACTAAACTCCGCATGACAAGACGCTAAAGCCTTTTAATCTCTACAAGCTGAAATGTGGCTACAGTAAACATCCTTTCGTTTACGACTTCAAAAATGCTAACTTTAGGCCCTTTAAACAGTTCTGCTTCAAGAAATCCAGCTACACACCATATTACAGACGCTATGCTGTCTGGCATGACGAGTCGGAGGTTGAGTTTGTTGTCGTTGCACCATTTTTTTTACTAAAATAAATATCAAAATAATCCAACCCGCTCTTATCAGAAATGGTCTGTTTAAAGTCCAACATTAGATATGGTGTCAAATCATACCGATTAAAATAATAAATGTGCATTATACTAGAAGTTATAACACGCTAACGTCCTTCATTTATTGTATTTTTTTATTTCACATAAAATTAATTTAAAATTATCAAAATAATTTTTTTTTCTTAAACGCAAAAAAACACACTTTCGCATATTTTTTGCTTCTTTCGCACCCATCCCTATCGGTAAGGTGTGTCCGGACCGATGCACAAGGACGGCATGCAAATAACATACGAATAATCCTGTTGCGCTGGCCATGTAGTGCATTTATTTAGTCAACATATAATATTTACCAAGTTCGTTGGTTTCGCTTCTAAACGTTGTGCTGCCTTTTTTTTGCAGTGTTTGACGCGCCGCCTCACCAAACACCGGGAGGTCAATTGCGTTTCTACCGATGCGATGCGTTCGGATTTCTATAAGTGATGTTTTTGCATTTTTTTTCCGCCTTCCCGATCATTGCATTCACACCGCAGTGCAGTGGTTTTATTTAATTTTATAACTCCCTTTCTGCATTCCGCCCCGACGTAGCCGTGTTGTAGTCGTGGAAAACTTTTTTTTCTCCTGTTTCTGTGGTGTGAGCTAGAAAGCTCATGCCAATCGCAAACATCAGCCTAACGATCTGGTCGCTGTGGTCTTCCCAGTGAAGGTTTCGCAATGAATGGTCCCGGTTGTTTGTGAACGGTTAGATAAAACCGATCAACATATGCGGCGTATGTCGGGTGCAAAACGCGCGTGTTACGAAATCGACCTGGTGTACCGGCCAAAGCCCCCATGCTGGCTGCCCGGTTGCACCGTCTTTGGTGTTCTGGTCATCTTTGTTGGATTAATTCGTTCACTATCGTGTAAGTCACCAACCGTCAGGATTGGTGGCGGTGAACAACCGACAACAAGCCTAACCCTTCGGTCCAAACTGCCCGAAGCTGCAGAGCCCATTTTACCCTATCCTGCTGTGATGTGTTTGTTTGAACGCATTTTCTCCCACAGCGCGAGGGCTGACGCTGCGAAAGGGTGTGATGCTCGGTGGTTATGGAAGGGCACTCATGATCTTCTCGGCACGGTCGTAACTAAACACTTGCAGGAAGCATATTGCAGTTAACGTTGGACTTTTTATATCTATTTAATTTCCCACGAAAGGGAAAGAAAAACGTTCGGTAGTTAAGGGTGAGTTCTATTGAATTTTTGTGTGTTTTATTTAGGGAGTCAAAAACAAAAGGGTGGGTGACAAAATGGGAATTCATTTCTCCCATGACAAATATTTTCAATGGTAAAATAAAATATGTTGAAGAATTGTTAGTGGAGGAGTTATTATTTATTATTTACAATCTATTAATGTAATGTAATTGTTAAACAACAAAACATTTGATAATTATTTGTGGTGCCCATTTTGAGCAGTGTTCGGTAAAGTGTGGATCACGAGCACTTAAGATTTTTAATGTGTTTTGAATGACCATGATTTACTGAGTCATGAGAAAATCAGGAGGAATCTGAAGCTCCTAAGATACTTCTGCTTCTTTATTGACCTGCTCTAATGGGCATGTCTGAGAGGCCATCCCGTTTCCAGGAAACTCGGTCCAAAACTGTCTCCGATCTCCCTCAAGTTGGACTCCACTTGGTTAAACCTTCTAACTCGCTGTGCTCCTCTACGCTTCGTGCAACGGGTCGTTGATGATCATCTTCTTCCGGATTTGGTCATCGTCAGGATATTCGCATTGTCAGACAGCTCAGCTAGCTTGAGGTTCATTCCCCTTCTCCACACGCCCTGCTCGCACACACCACCAAAGATAGTCCTTAGCACTCGCCGTTCGAAAGTGGCATCCTCCGCCATAATAGTCCAGGACTCGTGTCCGTAGAGGACTACCGGACGTATCAGAGTGCAGTATATGGTACATTTCGTGCGCAGTAGGAATCTTCTGGATCTCAGGAGTTGTTGTCCGAAGTTACGATCGTTCCAAGGTAGCAGAACTCTTCTACTACCTCGAGATCGTCGCCTTCCATTGATACTCTACTTCCCAGTAAGCTCTATCACGGTCAGAGCCTCCGGAAAGCAGGTACTTTGTCTTCGTCACATTGATCCTCACTCCAATCCTACCAGTCTCGCATCTATCCTATCCTAAGATACATGGTACTTGATCTACGCGGATTTTTTTCAGCTGGTTGTCTGGTCACATTTCCAACTTTTTCTTATTTCTTTCATTTCGATCGTGCCGTTATTTAAAAATTGAATAAAAAATTAATTAAGACGTTACCAAACATAAGTTTGACCAGAAAATACGAAAAGGTTTCACAACGCCCCTTCAAACGCTTGTGATAATTCAATTTGCCAAAAACCGAAACCCTTTTTTTGATGCCTGATCTTTCACTCCGATTGGATCCGATCTATTTATCCACATCAAAACACACATCCACTCCACGGCACCATGATGTAAAGAAAAACGTTTTCTTAACCCATCCAAATTATCCACCGCGGGCGAAAGCGCTTCCGCTGTCAATCATGCGTCATCGAAGAAAGTGAATCCGTTGCTCCCGCGAAAAAAAACCCGCCTGTTTGACATGCAAAATAAGAAAAGAACCAATTCATAACCGAACCGATGTTGACACCGAAACAACACACACACAAAAAACGCGATCGTTTACATAGTGGAAAAATTAAACCGCAACACCGCATGATCGTTGTCTAGGGCGGTGTAATCGGTTCGGCACGACCGGACCACTTTCTTCCGACCGATCGAAACATCCAGCTTCTTAAAACCATCCGCACCACGGTCCACAACACCGATCGCATTGGGAGGCGTTGTGTTTTTTAATTATCATCACACCGCGTACAGATTTGGCGAGCCTCGATCGTGTGGCGGTGAATCGGTGCACAGTTCCCACGGGTATCACGTGGAAGGACTGCGGAAAAGAAACCACACATTTGCGCGATCCTTTTTTTATTGCTGAGTCGGTAAAGGTGGAGGACTTCTTCGGAGAAGGTGGAAGATGACTGCGGGGGGTAGGAAAAACGGTTTTTGTTTAGGACACCGGTGGACAGGGTGGCGATCGATGACGCCTTGGTCAGATCGTGAGAGACTCGTGGCGGGATATCTTCGAGCGTGACCCGGTCTGGCGGTACACGATTGGGGCGGCAAAAAGTCCACGGTTTTAGTGCACAATCGTAGGGTTGTTATGATAAAATTATAATTTCACACTAAACAACACCCGCGGCTACTAAACATCATGAAGAAAGACGTTGGAAAGGACCAAACAAAACATTTAAAAATCATTGTTACCCACTTCGGCAATAGAATATTTTCAGAATCAAATTTAAAAGACATCTCCGTTTTATTTTTAACAAATATACCACAGTGCGATAATTGGCACACATGCATAATAGAGTGTGCAATGCAGTTTATCACAACCACTCGTTTGCATGCTCAAAACCAATCTCTCTTGATCCTCTACATTCAGTATCATAGCTAGTTCTAGTTGGTGCAGTTCTTCAGTGATGCAGTTCCCATTACTAGCAGTGCATCTGGTTCCATTCTCACTGCTGATAACACTAACCGGGGGTAACTCTAGCATCAACGCTAACGCTACAGTTGATGAGCGCTCCAGCGCATTATCACCCGATGACACACTGTTTGCCCACTTGCGATGCTTCGAACTGTTTGCCAGCAAACAATCCGAGCATCGTGATCGTGATGCCTCTATCTGGTTGGGATGGGACGGCCGCTATCTTCAAGCGACGGACCGAACGCCAAAGTTTGTGCGATGTGTATTGAACCGTTTGGGATTTATTGATGCTACAAGTGAACGATTTAATGTGAGATATTGGCCACTTTTAACTGTGTCATCTGTGCACTAATGTATTATTCCTTTAAAAATAGGAAAACATTATCAGAACCCAGTACAACGAGTACAAACGATGGATGACAGTGAGCGAAGAGGCTGTGGAACGGTTTATAAGCGATATAAAAGAAATAGGCCAACTAAACACCACAGATGATGACGCTATATACGACGCCTTTGAGCCGCTGTTCAACAATCATTCAAATGTATTTTTCCAACTCTTTTTGCGTGATGTCGGAGTGCTACAAAATATGTATGAAGATAAGGTAACTTCAGACTTCAGTGCCCAAATTTCTGGTCTAACCTTCAACGCTCTTTAAGACCGTTTCAGTTCGCGCACCAAATCAAACGGTGGTTCAATTCTGTGAGCTTCAAATGGATGTGGAACTGTGGAACGATATCTGCCGCATAAGAGCGTACGAGATAAGCAACCATACGGAAGCGATGGAAAGGCATATCGCTTGTATATTCCGTGGCTTCCAATATCTCGATGTGAACAACTCCATTGATGTGAGGATATTTTGTGAAACTAAATGGAAATAGAATTTATTTTTCTTTTTTGTACCTTCAGGAGGAAGAAGTTGCACGGGATCATGAGCTGATAGGATCATTAGATGCAGCTTCCAGAATGTACATCCAACAGTGTGCTAGCGATGCATCACAAGAGCATGAAGTCCCCAAACGAAGTCTTGCCATGTACGGTTGTTTATTGGACGGAGTTTATAGCTATGCGTTTAAGGAAGCGTTCGACTTTCGTGAAATCCGTTCGGGAAACTTAACATTCACCTTGAAGAATCTCCCATACGATAGAGCTCAAGTGAAGCAACAAATATTGGCATTAGATAAAGAACATTGTAACGATGAGCAGCAATTGGCTGGAAGATCTGCTGAATAATGTACTAATAATGAATACTCAATATGAAGAATACACATTTGATACCTCGTCGACCAACATTTATATTGAAGTATTAGGCATTCCCTTGTAAGCTTTTACTACCGCGCAACCTTGAACGTAACCGGTCACATTATTCCTTCACCCGTCCAATGGAATTGCTTACAGATTGCACGAAAGTAGGCGGATGGTAAAGTTTGCACCATCATTAAACGGGTGACACAGGTTTTATTATCATCCACCAGGTTGTTCTCCCACTGGATCGCTTCACAATTCTCAGTACAGAATCTGTTCTCTTACTTCGGGGCTCCAATAAACCATAAAACTCTATTTTCAATTAAAAAATAAATAGATATACACACCGATACGGTACGCAGAGTTCCACGGTCTCCGGTATCTTGGCAGGCAGGTCGGTAATTAAGTGCGAAGAATTGATTTTTATGACAAACGATTAAATGGTTAGCCAGACTGAACGCAGACCAGAGTCGTCTAGAAAAACAATACCCCCCTACCCATCGGAAGACTCTGCCGTCTGCCTATCGTGCAAGGAACTCCGTTTCTGGAGTGAAGTGCACCTGAGCCCTTTGTTGGTCAACCACCGTGTGCTGTGCATGGATTGAGATAGAATGCCACTGCCCGGTGGAGTCATTTATATCCATGAAATTTAAATTGGCGCCTCCTGGGCAGCTTTGGAACGCAAGGCTTTAATGGACGAGTCCGCTTTGAGCGACCTGCAGCAAGATAAGGCCCCGCTGCACGGTGGACGCGGTACCGATCCAACTATTTTTCAATTAAAATGAAGAAAAGCTTGCAACACGCTTCCACGCTGCGTGGGTTTTGCGTTGGACAGAAGCAAAGCGCATCATAGAAGGTACCGTGCGCTCACCAACACCTACGAAAATAGATTATTTATATATTTATTTGCCCACTTGCGAAGTAGCTTGGGTTAGTCGGGGGAATAAAAACGGTACGGATTAACGCCCGAGCACAGGTCCAGTGGAGGATTGTTCACGCACAACTTGCTACGGAAGGCTGTCGTTAAAGGTGCTTTCCGATAGGGAACTGGAACGTTCCGGTGCACGTAGTGACATTTAATTGAGCGCATAAAACGGCAAGTTGAGTTTGTCTCTAGGCGAAACGAGTAGCTCCATGCAAGATCATTACGTTCTTGACTGACACCTGCTGCACAACTGCGATTTCTCAGATAAACATTGAAGATTATGTTCGAATAAGATGAATTGCTCTTTTGAAGTGAAACAACCAATTCAACGATTCTGAGTAGATTCTGCTGGTTAGACATGCATTACTGATATTGGATATAGGTTTTAATAGTACATAATGACACCTTTTATTAGCACTTCAACTGATTGTTCACTTCTCGCATCATTTGCTGCACTTTGGACCGATCGAATCGTTCACCTTCGGGCCATTTGGATGCAGTTTTTAGCTCCTGAAGTTCAACGGCATCCTTGAAGTTTTGTGCTGATTCTGTGCGGAGCATGCAACAGTAGAACGCACCGGAACGTTCCGCACCGGAGAGCTTCTTCGACTTGGACAGACATGCGTCCACACTGTCGGTGTAAACGCCATCGTGAACTTCCACAGCATCCAGCGCAGTTAGTAGGGTGTTTCGCTGTGAAGATCAAATAATTTTGAAGAGTTTTGTTCCCTTTTTTTTTGGTGAACCATTTTTCCCTGCCGCTTACCTGAACTGTGCCATTTTCGTCGACAAATCCTAAGGCAGCAAGAGCACATTGTATGTACTGATCCGCATCAATTCCACGCGTTACACGATACTGCCGCACTTCACAAACTATGTTGCTAGCAGAGTCTGGAACAAGCTGCACACAATCGGTCACACTAGCGCGAGTAGCAGCTATCAACAAAACTGATAGACTTAATAGGACAGGAGCATGTTTTCTCAACCACTTCATGATGACAGCTTTCAATCCTACACAAACGTTCTGAGCTCGGTGAGCAATCGACTTCAACTGGGAATGATCGACCGATCACAGTTAGACAACGACCCTACAAAAGGTTCGGAAACAGAGATGCATTAATGATAACACGAGCTCATGCGTTGCTCATGGGAGTTCACAAACAAAGCAGATAGTAGTTGGGACTTGGCCAAACATAAGCTTGATAGTAAATAAAAACGAATCCGTGATTTGGGGATGCTTTCAAACTCGCTCACTACTCAACAACCATCTTTAATGATGGCGTCAAGTTTTGTATGTTTTATTTCAAACTTCTACCTAGCACAATTTCGCATCAACGTCCTTCATCATTTGTGCGACCTCGGCGGTGTATCTGGCGTGTTTCGGAACTTTTCCAGCTTTGATCAGTTCTTTTAGATCAAACACCTTCTTAAAGGTTCGTCCGGATGTTGTGTTTAGCAAACACTTGTAAAACACATGCGCACGTTGGCTTGTGGGCACACGTACCGATTGGCCGATGCAAGTTTCCAGGTTAACATCATGCCGGCGATCCCGCTCGATCTCATTCAATGGATCGTAGAGTTTATGATACTGGAAGAGAATCACTGTGTTAATTTCTCCAAAAAGGTAAAATTTGTAATACATGAAAGCATCTTACATCTCCCCGGCCATCTTTGTACACAAAATCAACCGCTCTCATAACGCAATCAATATGCTTATCCATTTCCGGTCCTTCGATGATCGTATACTGACGGATCTCGCACAACCTGCTCTTCAGCGATGGTGGCAGCTGACTCTCACATTCTTCCACAGTTCCACCCTGAACGAAAGTTTACGTAAGTGTCTAATTTGAATAGAAATTTTATCACTATTACCTGTACGACAACCGCAAAGCAGAACGCGACCACAAACACGAAAGACACCTTCTTCATCATGACTTTGATCTAGAAGCTAGCTGTTGTTAATAGCATTGATCTGTCTAGTCTTTTATACTACGTAGTACTGTTGACATTTGATTGAAAGTTTGCAAAGCCACTAGGCTTGTTTAAATATTTATTCATATTTAGCTAAATATTTGCATAAGAAATGATAGATATTATTGTCTCTACGGTACATGCGCTTTCAGCAACTACACGTAATAGAATCCATCAGCTATTAAGAAGTGTTATAAATTATAATAAGTTTTAATGTCTTGATATACTTATTTGTTAAATGTTAAATACATGTAGAGAGTTGCAATTTTAGACTTATGTCAGACTTAATTCCTTTTCTTCTGCTGTGTGTCCAATTCTTCTTGTTTTACAGCCTGGATGCGATTATTATCGGTTTTTATACCAACTCTTGCACAGACATTGGAAAAAAACTGTCATTGATTTTTTGTGTAGTTTTCTAACTGAATCACTCAAGGTCATTAAATCTACCTAATGTAGGTGCCCACTCACGATTAGGATAAAGGAATATCTCCAAACCAATGTAAAGTGCGCCCTAGGTTAGGTATTAGTTTAAGTTTTTAATTAAATGGAATAAGGTTTGACCATGTTGAATGAATAAACAAATTTATATAACCTATCTAACATGAATACTAACGACAATAATTACAGGAGCATGTATAAAGGTGAAGAGACAACCATTTTTTCAGATATCAATCCGTCTCCAGGAAACTCGAACCATTACCCAGGTAATATTTATTTTAAATTTTAACTAACTTTCATTTTATAACAATTTTATAACATCTAAAAATACTTCGAATTTTTTATGAAGCCAAAATCTTCAGCATTCATATAGATGGAGGAGCTATTTTTTCTCTGATGTAACATTTTAATCAAAAAAACACCGGAAACCGTATAAGATCATGTTTGCATTCATGCTATATTTCACTTCTGTTTGTCACATAACGTCATATAAATTACAATGAACGATCCTCCATTCTATTGACACAAACCATCATCAATTTCCTTGATCAACGCCGAAACACGTCCCATATCGAATGGATCACTTAGCTGCATCTTGCCGGCCCTCAAAAGCTCATTATAGTCGACCGCATACTTGAAACTGTCCAAGGAACTCGTGCCCAAGAAGCACGTGTAGAAGGTGTTTGCCTTCTTTGCGCTGCCCACGCCGGATGCTTCGGTTACACATTTCTTCATGTTGGTAGCATGGGGAACACTGCTATCAACGCGCTGCAGTAGTCCCAGGAGCTCATTTTCCTTCGATTAGAATTAAAATCAATCATTTTAATAATTTAATAATTGTACGAACAGAAGCTTTACTAACCTTAACTTCTCCATTGTCGTTTACAAATCCGACCACCTCCAGGACGCACTGCATGTGCTTGTCCATATCATCTGTACTAACCGGTGTATATTGACGCAGCTCACAGACGCGATCTTTCAGTGATGCTGCAATATTTTTCTCACATTCCTCAACCGTTGATTCTTTTCGGGCCTGTTTATTGGAGTGTAAGGGTTAGTCACTGTATCAGAAAGAAGTTGATCAATCTAAGTACAAATACCTGTCCCAAAGAGATCAGACACCACACCAGTCCAACGCTTAGTAGGAGTTTCTTCAACATGTTGCTATCTCACCGTGATCTATGAACTAATGCGGTAGAACCCGAGCTATTTTATACGGCTCATCTGATCCGAGAACGGCCGGTGTTGAATAAACAATGCATCCAACAATGTCAAACAATTGTCGTGATGGGCTATTGATTATTCAAGTGGATTAATTACAATCACACTCAGTGTTCATATCGATGTTCTTAGTAAAGTGAGCAAATATAGTAAACTCCACACGCACATTAATCTTGCACAAGTAAACAGGAATTGTTTAATTCGTTCTATAGACAAGACATTCTTCCTTTAATACATGCATCCCATACGGTGAATCATACGCAGGTCATTTTGCTAAAAATAACAAATCTCACATAAATTATTACAACCCATCAAGATAACCCTTCGTAAACTTCGGGAGCAAATGGTTATAGTTGAACAATATTTGCTTTTGATTGCCGGATTTAAATCCGATGGGGATTTCTCAACATTGGGGATCTGTACAATCCAGTTGAACAGCTGCATAACGTAAACCAACTTTTTTTTTGGTGAAAAATACATTCTAGATCGCTGCGCTACAGCTAAACATAGTTAAGATACTGTTCGCTAATATTGGTTTTAGCCAAACAAGTCTTTCGTTACATGGTTGAATCATATTCCTTTTCTCCCTGCACTAGTTTGTCGCACGATAAGATATTTCTCACATTCGAAGTAAAATACAACCGATGTGTTGATTCATCACTTTAGGAGGGATCCAACAAAAAATGACCAAAATTTTGCTAGAGATTTTAATAAGTATAAGTCTCAATGAAATCTATCCACAAGAGTCCAAAAGTTTTAAATAAATTGTTTTTCATGTTTTGCAGCTTGTTTCTCCTTTATTCAAATCATAAACTGACCGATCATCCGCATAAACCGTCATCAATTTGCTTCATCAATGTTGACACACGGTTAGCATCGAATGGCATGTCCGACCGTAATTTGTCTGCTAACACTAGCTCCACATAATCCACCGCCAGTTTGAAGGCCGGCGACGAGTTCGTTCCCAACAAGCACGTATAAAACTTGTTCGCTTTGCCGGAGCTGGCCACCTGATCGGCTTCAGCTTTACATTTTTTAATATTTTCAGCATGATCCAGTTTAGAGTCAGCCATTTTCAGCAAACCGAGTAGTTCTTGGAACTTTTGAAAGTGCAAGAAATTGAAGATTATTACATGCGCTTCAGACATTAAAATTTAGGATAGTTATACAGACCACAACATCACCGGACTCCTCCACAAAACCAACCACTTCCAGTACGCATTGCATATGACTGTCCATGTCCTTCCCTTGAACTGGTGTATACTGACGAATCTCACAGAGTCGACCTTTCAATGATTGGGGCATGCTTTGTTCACATTCTTCAACGGTTTCCTCCTCTCTTGCCTAGTAAAAATGATATTCAAGAGATATTTTAACAAATCTTTTTTTACATTACTTATGCTACTTGAAAGACACACCTGCCCCAAAGAGAGCATACACCAGACAAGTGCAATGTTCAGCAAATTCTTTCCCAACATCTTAAGTGTACAAGACTCTGTTTAATACTGTGGTAGGTTACGTTGCAGGTCTCTCGTTTTATTGTACAATATCAGCAATTCGAAAAGGATAATCAACAGCTGGTACAGAAGAAATAGAGTTGCTATGTTTGCTAATCTTCTGAGAAGTAACAATATTTACTCTGCAGGATGGAATACAATTATAGATCAAGTAAACGTACACGTAAGGTATTATATTTACTAGCAGTTAATAAATATCAGGCTTAGATTAATAATGATGCATTGGATATAATTATCATTGCTCCATACGGATCCTTCCCCCGTAGTGTGGACTGACTATCCAACTACGTGGTATCAACAAGTCTAGCAATCCATTGAATGGACGACACGATCGACTGGGTCGTTACGCCAAGAAAGAAGAAGAAGAAGAAGATTCAGATTATATAAGGCCTGATTATTCAACTATATGACATGTAAATAACTTAAGTTATCTATTCCAAGGAATGATGCATAATATATTAGAATAAGAAGGGTCACAGTGACACAAGTATAATCTCGCCTAGAATTCCAACACAAGATGTTATTTATGGTCAATATTATAACCTTAGGTAATTCATGTCACAGATTGTTCAGTTTAAAATTCCAAATTTGTACTATTGATAAATCCCAGTATTCTCCATTATCTTTCCAAAAAAGTTTTTCTTGGAAGTGATATACATCTTCCTATCCATCGTCCAAGCTACTAAAATTCTCAAAAACATTGTTATGCTTCATGCCACGAAAGTTTTATTGCCTTACTCATTTCCATTGCACCATCAGCTGATTTCATTGTTTGCAAATCTTTTGATCAATTTTCTTCATCAACTTCTCCACCAATGCACTGTACTGTGCCACAGCCGGAAGCTTACCCGCCTTTACCAGCTCCGTCAGATCGAACACCTTCTTGAACGCTTCAGCGGACGACGAGTTCAGCAGACACTTGTAGTAAGCATTCGCACGTTGTGTTACCGGTAGCTTCATCGTATCTCCGCCACAATTTTCCAGATTGAAATCATGCTTCCGATCCTTCTCGATCGCATTCAGTGGTTTGATTAGCTTGTGATACTGAGAAAGAGCATGGAATTGAGAGCGGTTAGAATGGAGTTCTTTGCATGGCGACATGCCTGAGGCTTACATCTCCAGTTCCTTCAGCATTAACGAATCCAAGGGTCTTCATCACACAATCCATGTGCTTATCCATATCTGGCCCATCGAATATCTTGTACTGACGAACCTCGCACAGTTTGTTCCGTAACGAGCGAGGCATCTGCTTTTCACACTGTTTTACCGTGTTTGCTGCCTGTAGGAAGGATATTGGTAATAATTGGGGAATCTACAGATTTTTTTACAATACCTGCGCTAAAGAGACTAGGCTCCATGTTAAGAGAACAGCAGAAAACACCTTGTAAAGCATTGTTTTATCGTAGTTCTGTTGGGTTTCTTTAACGTCTCTTGGACAACTTGCTTGACATTGGAATATTGGCGTGTTATATACTGTTTAGATGTCTTCTGCTTTAACAGCTGCTTATGTTTGATTTGATGTGATATTTATCAACTATCAAACGATTGTTTGAACAGTTGAAACAGTACCATCCAGTAGCTCTAACACAAACAGCTTCGTCTTCCCTTTTTCAGTTCTAGCATGGCTTTTCTCATCATGTGTCAGGTAGTTTGCAATATTTTCCTGCTTCTCCGAACACTCGCGGTGCTTTACTACGGTTTTCAACGTAAGAGTTGAGCTTTGAACATCGGATTGAGTAAATCGTGTTAAACTGACCCGGATTATCTACCCCCGAAGCAGAACGAAACCCGACTCCACCCGGCCCGAAGCTCCCATTAGCGAACGCGAGTGTCGATGAGCTGTAAATGACGATCGGTGTGACATCAATGCAGACGCAATAAAATCACTCGGAGCCCAACCTTTTACACCCGGCGACAAACGACGCAAACGAGTCCCAACCCCAGTGCGTAAAAGCGCCAATCATCCCCCGAAAGGCACACATAAAATGGTCCCAAATGGCCGTATCCAACGTTGGGTGTTGCACTAGCGTAATAGGGATTATGTTACGTTCCCGCCTGGTTCAAAATGTCACGAATCGGTGTGACGAGGTGGAGTGATTCCGAAGGGCAGACGTGAGAAGCAACGAGGAAAAAAAAACAACCTCAGCAGGTGGAAAAATATAAAAAAAAGGGGAAAACCGATCTACCGGTCAAGTGTGTCTGATCGAATGCATCGAACGGTGATCAAATTCTTCCAAAGACGACCTCCTTCCAACAACGGCCACAACGTGTACCACTAATTTATTTCTACCCCGAAAAAAAAACACTCTCGTAAATTTGCTTTATAGCATCAATTAAAGTGAAATAAAATATTATTTAATTTCAGCTCTAAACTCCATTGCCTATTCCTGTGCGATAAATTAGCGAGTTTTATGTACGCCCGCGCAGTGTTCCGAAGATTCCGTGCGCGAGTGTTAGCTATTGGCTTATTAGGAACGATTTAGACTTGTGTTTTCGTCCCTCGAACCGGGGAAGATGAATTCGAGTGATTGGAAATTGGAAAAAAAAACACCAGCACGCAACCCACGCGACCGTTTCCGTGAAGATCCGTGAAAGTGATCGGTATCGATCCGCGTGTCTACCTGCTGAAGGCCCCCGGGATGCGTTATTGATGCGTCCACTGGCACTGTTGTTTTGTTTGGCAAGAATTTTCTGACTTTGATTATTTAGTTCGGCAGCGTGATATCAACAGGGCGGAAGGCTGGCGCACAGGTGACAATATGCAAATGTTAAACCATTACCGGTCCATATACGATACAACCCGAGCCTGACACTTGTCATCCGCTGAAGTCACACTTGTCATGCTGGATCGCCACGCTGGACGGAAGGCTGGTTGGAAGCGATGTTTGCAGAGATTTATCATGACACTCGCCTCCCGGGTACCTTTCGGTGGTGCATAATCACAACCACCGGGACATTCGCCGGTGCGTTCGCTTACCATGTCCAAATGTACCGTCGCTTATTTATGTCATCATTAAGCGCGACCGATTTGGCAATGTGTGCACATTTGACCGATCGTTTTCCATTTTTGCATATTTATCGGCATGTTTCTACTTTGACAACAAGAAAGAAGAAAAAACACGCAAACGCTGCAAGACACTTGTTTCGGACACTTTTTGTGGGTGTGTGTGTGTGTGTAATAAATGAGTTTATTAAGGATGTGTATATTGTGCAGGGAAGTGAACATGTGTTTTTTGGAAAGGGAATTCAAGATGTCATGCGGAGATCTGGCCACAAAATGCCAAACGACTTTTTCGAGCTAAAATGGTGTTAAAACAGTGAAAGAAATCAATAACCCAGTGTGTAAAACTGGTAAAAGAAGAGAGCGCGAAGTGTATAAAGTAAATAAGACAAGATTTTAAAGATCGTCCACAATAAGCCAAACAAAGTCGGGCATATACATTCTTTATTAGTTTCATGGCATCCACTCCACCTAATGGCTTCATCGAACAAGAATTGTCGACCCAATTGCATACCATTCGGCAATCGATCAGTATTTCGATCACTCAATCACCAATTGCACCATCAAAACTGTTCATCGATATGGTAAAGCCGTGAAGTGTCCTCGACACGGTGCGTAGGATCTTAAAGAGGCTGCTTCAGCAACCTCAAAAAGAGGAACGCGCGTGGTCGCCACATTATGCTACCGTGTGATTCGCACTTGAGTTTGAAGTTTTGGATTTGGAATCGAAAAATACAACCACCGTTCCCTTCCAAATGGCGCTGAGGAAATGTTACTGTCCATCCTCCGAGCCGAGGCGTCACCAATCACGACCTTCACCGAAAAGGGGTGTGTACCACGCACATTGGTTTGGGTGTAGCCGGTCAATAATAACAGCTAATAGCGATACGAAATATAACAACTCGTAAAGACGCAACATGATGATGATGATGGCAAAATGTCCAGATGGTGTCTGGAACGCAACGCGGGACCACCGGCGTTGAAGCAGTGAAGTTTCGCGAAAGCCACACGCCACTTTAGTGAGCGTTGTGAAGCGATCGTTTTACGATTGTGCCTGATCGTTTAGTTTTGCTCGGTCAGTCCCGGAGAAGGTGTATGTTATTTTTTTATTAACAATCGGTTATAAACTTGTTCACACGCCACTGCTCCATGGTTGCGCACCTTGGCTGCCACAGTTCATTCAGGGGAAGAAAAAAAACTGTGTGCAAGGTGGATGTCATATCGTCAGAATAACGGCAGTGCAAGTGGAAGTACCTTGTGTAAGAGAATTACACTTAAAACCAACAAAAATATGCTTGTCTACCAGATAAGAGAGTCAGCCAGTCGAGCTTTTATGTCCGAACGGTCGGATTTACATGGTGCCAGTCTAATAAAGATTTAAAAAAAGGGAGAGTTTGTGAGGAGTTGCGTCATTTCCTGGGATGATTACGGTAACTACCATGACGGTGTAGTGAGCGTGTGAACAGGTCTTGCGAGTCATTTCATGGGGATCTTCCTTATTTGGATACATCCACCAGGGAAAAGGAGGACATACTGCAGATATTACCCAATTCTACCCAACGGTTTCTTGGGGATACTCACGCATCTCATCTCCCTTTAGACACCTTCACAAACCGATCACATCCGCGCAGTTGCTTCAAGGTTCTCTCATTACTGCACCACCGGAAACGGTGACCAACCGACAAAATGGTAATTTGTTGCCACCTTAAATCATCCACCAGTACACGGTGTTCGATTTTGGGACACGGATCCTTATTTGGGATTCTAATATCGTACCCGCTGTCTGTACCGGCGTCCTCCTTTCGTTGTGGCCCGAGTGTCGTCACTAATGGACGCGTGCCAATCCAGCTGGCAAGAACGTACCTGGTTTCCTGGTTGAGATCTTGTCCAAGAATGACGGCGCGGTTGTGTACAATTTATTAAATGCAGCAACGCCTCCACATGACCTCTTGTACATGTACTGTTGGTAGCGCCTTCCCGTGTGGTCGCACTGTGTCCAGGGAGTGTCTGTACCCCTGTGCTGTCCATACGTCAAACTTGATCAACAGAAGAAAAAATACGCATACAAAACGAAAGCAAACAAAAAAAACACATTCATACAAATCCCCGCTATGCATTGCCACCCCAACCGGCTTACCCAAGGCAAGTGGCGCCAAACGTGTGCGGCTGTCCGAAAACATTAACAGGTTGCTGACAGATCCGTCCAGCCAGGCCAGTTCGAGCGTTGGTGATTGTTCCCGCACCCCCTTTACCTTCTGCCCATCATTAAATCGGCTCTAAATTATTATAATGGTGCGCTTTGCGCATTAACGAGACCCGGGAGATGTGATGATGCGCGTGGAAACGCACACGTTCCGTTGCGCACCGTTTTCATTCATATTTTATGTGCTTAATGGAGGAACTCTAACGGCTGGTTTGCGTGGCATGGTAGTGGCATGGCCGTGGTGTGTCTCGTCAATTTGGCGACAGTGGAAGATTTTCATAAATCTGATTTGCACCCCGCTCTTCAAGGTTTAACAGCGGTGGTTCGTTCGTTTGCAGCTTTTTTGGGGGTTTGTTTGGACAGGCGAAGAATGAATGCAAAACAATCGTTAACTAAAATCCCCCGAAAAAAAACCTGTACCCAGCTGATCGGTGTCGTTCCGTTTAAAACCGATTTATTGTAGCTAATAATAGTGGTTTAGAGAGGAGGGGAGAAGAACGCGGGGGTGATTATTTTCATTATGTTAATTGCTGTCCAATCTACACACGATCACCCTGGACGCTTTCTTGATATAGCTCAACACGCGTGGAGTGTGCCCAAATCAACGTCTTTGCATATAACAGTGAGGTTATGTGGTCGTCTTTATGGGCAAAATTTCTCTTTTGGAGCTACATAAAATATGGATTATGCATAATTTTTCAAACTGCCATAATAATTTAGCTTTTAATGATTATTTACAACAAAGCTTTTTGGTGGACTGAAAAGATTATTATCTTTTGTTTTTGTGTGTCGTGTAAACATAACTGGGAATGATCACGAATGCACTGATCCTGTTAACTTAAACAAATTTAGCTTAGCTACGATTGATTGACCCATGTTTCCAATCTGTACAGCATTCGTAATCGTCCTATAGGATTATTAGATTGTTAAATGTTCGTATTTGTTCAAAGTATTTTTATATGTCTGCTTCTGAACCGAACTCTCTTGAAGATAATAAATTTCGGCTTTCAGATGTAGAGTGGAATTAGAGGGAAACAGCAAACCTTGTCAGTCAGTGGCTAGTTGAGGCCTCTGGAGATACTAAGCGGAAAGAAAGTAGGAGCCTGAACATCAGTAGACATTGACTTCGAAGCTGACACTGGAAGGTAAGTAAAAACTTCGACGATCTTATCCTAATCTTTCGAGGTCCTTCTGATATCCTAAAGAACTTGAGTAAATTCGAAGATGGAAACTGATGATCGATAGAAGGGGGAATCTCGGAGGTCTTCGAAACACCGCGTCAGAGTATATATATAATTCTAGAACCCGATATTTGAAGCTCAGTTATATATTCAAAGTACCTCGTCAATTCCACATTCGCATAATTAACCATAAACCACCAAGATGTACTAAATCTGATATCGCTAAACTCTACAGTTATATGCAGAATACACCTGGAAATGTTTTGAGAGTGTACCACATTTAGCCTACATCCACCGAATCAATGATACGTACGCAGTATTAATTAGTACATAAATCAACAACCAATTCGAGTTTGACATCTTACTACAATGACTGGCCCGATGACTCACAAGAAGCGTTACCGACTTCGAATCCGACGATCGGGACGACAATTACTTTTTTTCAATTATGGTAAATTTGAATAATTGTCGATCGTAGCCGAGCATCGCGAACAGCACGAGTTTGCGGTTTTTTTCGCTGACATTGACGTTCGTTGCGCCGTCGTCCTGTCAATGCAATGGATCTCATCGCTCGGGTCGTTTGGCGCACCGCCATGTGACTTATGTGTGCCATTCCTGCACAATGTATACATTATGAAGCATCCAGTCGAACGGTAACGTTTAGGCTTCGCTGCATACATTATACGCAACCATCTAGACGAGATATAGACGATCTTTCCGTATCCCGTCGACACCCGCCGTAGAGATCGATCGTATCGGAAAGTGTCCCGCCAAGAACACTCAAACAAAAAGCAGATCCCATTTGCAAGATTGAGGTTTTATTAATTTCTACTTTATTGAATATTCCACCCAGCAAATCGGAGCGGCAAAACAGGTGATCGCTTCGAAGGTGCGGCGCCATGCCGTAGTACAGCGCAGCAGCCCCACCACACTTTGACAGATGGACTATTGTTTCGATTATTATTTTTACACTACCATTTGCTCAATAGCGCGTACTCGCGCACCTTCTCCATGCGGTGCGCTGGAACGGCATGGCAAAATAATAAAAGCGGTTCGATCATTTCCACGATACCAACCTACGCATCGCGATCGGGCAGCAGCCCGAGTACCGGTCTGAAGGTTTGCGCACTCGAGCATTGAACGAGCAGGCGCATAGGGCCGCCGGTGACTAACACGCTGGGTTAAAGGCTAGGTGTACATTAATTTGCAAACCTCTTAACTATGATCACACTACGGATCCTGGTCACTGGTGGGACAAAGTCAACAGTCTACAGCGCTATTGCTTGGAGTACGAATTGATCACATGATAGTGGTATTCGAATTCATCGCTTCTAATGCCTGCAGGCACTCAAAAGTGCCTTGGAAAAGGGATCAAATGATGAAATTAATGCAATTTGACATTTTACCCTGAGTTGGTTGTTGAAACACTTGGCAATAAAAAAAAAACATTAAAGAGCACTTGGTTGTTATTTTGCATCGGAATTATTATTCGACACTTGTGTACATCGAGCATCAAACACAATCGTTCGATTGAATCAAGATTAAGTTGAATTTATGATTAAGTAAGATGGTTGAAATGAGAAGCCCAATGATACCTCATCTTTATCAAAAACATAAGTAGCGGATATCCTTTTGGAATATAATTCCAATTCGATATTTAAATCAATGGAACCTCCTTCGAATGATTTGAAGATTGAGAAGAGACCGCACGTTACTTCCACAATTAATTTTTTGCAATTTCAACATTTAGGCGTTGATTCCTTCCTTTTCAAAAGGTATTAGAATAAGGATTGATATTCTATTCCTATAGAATAGCCTCTACTATGGATCTCTGCCACTAGCGTCGCTCTTAAGGCAGTGGAGGATCTAGCGTCTTGGAGGCTCGAATCGGAATAAAAGTCAGAGCTCTCCTCCGATAGCCAGACCTTGGGATATAAAAGTCAATGAAGTTTGAGACCGAAAAATAAAAATTATAACGAGTTTAATCCGGTAACTTTCTGGATACTGCAGATGTCACTATGACTCTTCTAATGGCTTCCTAGTCATCTGGCGATATTGTCACCGAGTTGCCACTGTTGTCGCTATAATGCTCCTAGGAAAATAGCCGCCTATGTTCAAAACTCTGTCTGATGCATTTAAGTCGTGTTACGATCACTACTACAGCGTTTGGTTCTATGGTAAAGAGTATCATATCCGGTGGCAATCGTACAGGAGTCACCATTTTAATCGAACACCACCACTAGTGCCATCGAGACCAGCTCGATTATCATGCAACTACTTTAATATGGATTTTACTTGCAGCTCCAGTTCGGTGTAACGCGCCAGTAGCGAAGCAATCAAGAAACCATATCTCGGGGGTTGAGCGCTGAACATAAGCCGTCATACGCCATCCCCCCGACACGGAAAGGAGGTTTCTTCATAAATAAATTAACAAATAAACAAGATCGTAACCGTAACAATAACACGGTACAATAGTAGCAAACCATTCGGGGAGTACGGTACGGTATACCAGGACGGACTGTGGTCTACTCTGGATCGAGTTCACCCAGCACCAAGGTGCACCGGTGACTCTATCCCTACCAGCACTCGTCATTTCATTGTTGTCTGGCCCCGAGGTCCTGTTCCATGTTTCCCGGTCTCAAAACATCCGGACCACAATCTGGAACACCTCACTCCGAGACACTCCACCCAAAAGAACCGATGATTCAATTTCATATCCCGGGTGGACTTTCACGCCCGTTCTGAAACCTCCCGCTGGACTGGACCAGATTCTCGATTCGCATATTTATGAGGAGAAATTGGTGAACCAGCACCAGTTTGAGCGGATGGGGAAGGAACTCGCGAGCCATAACACGGACAGAACCGCACAGACAGTGCGGTATCCAGGCGTGGGTGAACAGACGATCAGCGTTTAAGCTGGCGCTCCATCCACCATTCAGATGGATGCCCTTCAAAAACTCCACTTTGTCCACGGCGCGTACAATGGCGAGAGTACGCCGCCCCGCCTAAACTTGACACCTCTAGTTAATGGTAATGTGACCGATTCTTTATCCTCTATCGTGTACAAACACGAAGACATCGGTTAATGTAGTCCCCAGCAATGTGGAGTACCCCCGTGGTTGGGTTTTTGGATTTTGATAGCTTCCGACATTGGGTGTACGTTGGAACGGTTTCGCTCCCTCCCTCCGCTATCTCATCATAACTCCTGTCCCGAGGGTAATAAACTTGTCTACGGCGTGATCTTGAAGAAACATATATTTGCGTTGAAGATTGCAAATTTCTACCCGCAAGATATGGTTGGCACCCCTAACAACACCCCCATGTGTAATCTGATTGCCATAAAATTTTCAAATGATTGCACAAAGGACATAATCTCCCGCAATGTGTCTAACGGGAGGAGGGAGAACGTACAATATTGCTTTTTGCTGGACAATAAAGCTGGTTCATTTATATCACCTAATAAACAGTGAATTCACTCCGCTGGTGAGTAAGTGAGCTGGGAGTATAGTTTTTTTTATCTATCTTGAGCTCAAATTAACTGGTTCTCTTATACGTCTCGAGATCTCGGCCAGCTTAAGCTCGTTTTTTTTTTTCTGTGGCATGCACCTTACCTTTTAAATCAAACTCAACAAACCAGATTCCAAACTCTTCGACGAAGATTAATTCGTTACCAACACAGCAGTTTTGCATTAGACACTTGGTTAATTATCCAAGTTAATACTCACTTCTCGCTCCCTGGATGTTCGAAGAAGTGAGGCTCTATCATTAAACTCATAATTAGCTTCAACTCACGGAGGATGCTTTTCTCACGATCCGGACGGAATGAATTCTTCCACCCATCAGTCGATTCTTCGTTCTAATGATCATCGTCTCATCAAGGTGTACGATCCTTCACTTCGATGTGCAGTAGCGGTGGTTCCTTCAAAAGACTCCATACTTCCCTTACCGGATAGCAGGCTGCACGAAGCGATCGGGAAGTATCCACGGCACGATGCATAAATCACGGCACTAACTGGAAAACGATTAATAAAAATTAATTACCCTAGTGCGATAATTCACGCCATTCTATCTACCGCGCCGTGGAAAACGCCACACCGTACCGACCGGCATGCACTCACGCAGTCGTTGGCCACCACGTGCTCGGTCCATCTCCGGGAAAGTGCGGAAACGTGTCTGCGCGTCGATTACGCGCACACGAACGAGCGCACGCCTTTTGCCGTTTTCGGGCAGCTGATCCGGTGAGTTATGGAGAAAAAGCGCGCATGTGAGTATATTTTTGCTTCGGCTGGATGGCACAATGCCTTCACGGCACCTTCCGCCGCGGAACCGGCGGTACACCGATAGTGTGCGCATCCGGTGATTTATGTGATCGCGGGTTGGATGCCGAAAAAACGGGCGCACGAATTATCCCACCGCCAGATAGTGGTGCTCACTGCATCATTTAACGTCGGGTCGAGGTTTGTGAAGCGGGTGAGGAAAGGCGCTCACATTAAACAACCGATAAAGAATAATGGAACAAATGGGTGGAGGGTACTATGTTTAGAATTTGACACTTTATCAGGTTGTTTATCCAGTGGAAAGCTTCAAGACGCAAAGAGCTCGTTTGGAATCCCGGGAAATTTTACCAGACTTGTACAAATGAAAATGACCAACCAGGTGATGGTGAATGGAAAACTCTTAGGGCCATTTTCTACTGTCAAGGGGTTAAGAGGAACTGCTCAACACACAGTTAGAGAGGTGTGGAGACCATCTTCTATAACTCAATCCAGGTATTGATATCTGCTGCTGTCATAGACATCATTGGTTTAAGGCTGTTTCACGTAGCAGAAGCCTTGAAGTAGTAGAAAGAACCAGCATGTTGGATGCCCATGTCTCACAGACGACGAATTTTTTGGCAGCAGTTTATTTCGCCTACCGTTAAATACACAAAAAAATGGTAGGAGGTAGTTTCTCACACCAATTTTACTTGATCCAATAATTCACCAAATTTGGGTTATATTGATGTTGACATAAGCGCTAGGCTGCTGGCACTTCTCGGTCCTCTCAGAGTATGTGGAAGATTTTTCACCCAACATACCTGTAGCAACGGTCACAGTTGAGGTTATCTATATAGATCCTGTTTTCAAAAACGCCTATTAGTCATGGACTCTGCTCGAAACTGAAGATACTCTCCAAGTTGCGATACAGAGAAAGAAGCTCAGAAGGATATTTGGGACTATAACGACGATGTCCGTGAGTTGTACGAAAATCTCACAATTGAATGAAATAAACTCGTGAGGATCTTCTCATGCGAATGGCAGCGTACAACTCAATTTCTGATCTTCGTAGTGTTTTTTTTAAGTCATCAAGATCGGGATATCCCAAGTGAGGAAGGCGCTCGACCACGAGTTTTTCAGAGGACTGTAGGAGCATCAAACTAAGAACGCAAAGCGATTGTACCGCCAAATAAAAAAAAATCCAGTGGAAATGGATGAAGATGCGTGAGATGCACGCTCTTAAAGAAGATCATTGTTAGATCCCAATAGAAGAGGCATTGCTAAATACCCATCCCAAACACGTGTTCTATTTCTTTCCTGAGCTCTAACCAAAATGATGATCCTGTTCCAACCGGCAGTTAATTAATTAAGTTGAATTTGATTTATTGAGTTTTGTTTGCTAAGTGCGAGTCTAAAATTGCGATCAATTACTTACTACCCCCTTTTCAGTACACAGCACGATCGCACACACAAACACGCGCGTACGCGTGCGCCCCACTAATACAGCGCGGTTTTAATTCGTCATTACGAACTGCAATAACTTAATGTGATCTAAAAATTGCTCCTATTTGTCCGCTTGGGGTATTTTTTGTTTGTTTGTTTTGGTTTTTTGGTTTTATCACGCTGCGTGTCGTTTTTGTAGTCATTTTTGCCACTCCTCCCCGTTTTAGGTCGTGTGCTTCCGCTAATGAGTGCAAAAAGGGAAGGGAAGAAAACTTCGGTTCAGTGTCCCGAGAGAACGTCTCCCGGTGTGATTCCCTTTTTAGGTTGGTACGTGTATTAGTACCCCGAGCGTTCTTCAATTTGAATTGTAAAACTGTACCTACTTACAATCTATGCGTTTTAAGATGTTTGTTTTTGTTTTTTTTAAGTTTGTCTAGTGTCTATTAAAGTTCACCTTAGCTCCTAGTGTGCTACCCTATTTGGGAAGGGGATTAATAAATAGGAATAACTATCACTAGTTTGCCTTTTTGTTTACGGTTGTAACGTAAAATTTATCAAACCATGTGCCTAGGTTAACTTTGTAGTGAAGCAACCTGCATAACCATGTGATCCGTATTGTTAAAGTATTGCAATTGCAATTCTGTAGCACTTAATTTAGTATTTCTTTGTTTGGTTTTGGTATTGCTTGTTGCCCTCATCCCTGGTACACTGGTGTCTCGGTTACCTTGCAAAACGCGCTTGATTAACTGTAAGCGAAGAATAGAATTGTAAAATGTGTTTTTTCTCCTTTGTTTTGCGATACAACACATTACGCTCTAATTGGCGATGCTAAATCTCCGCATCCTTCTTAATGTAATTCTTGTCTGTATTAAGGCAATTCTTGCTTATTTCATTTTAACCTGATTTTCCTATAAGCCTTTTTTAACGCAAACTTCTGAAAGCCATAGGAAAAGAATGAAACTAACTAAAGCTAATCGTAACGGGTAAAAAATACACACGCTAAATAATACATTGTGCATAGGCAGGCAGGCATCGGTACTATCTGTAACAAACCTTACTTCAAACATTGACTACGGAATGAAACTGAGCCTATGAAAAACCACCTATTCGGTGTATCCGTGTTTAAAGAGTATTGTAGAGTTGATGTTTGGGTTGTTATTGCTTCACAATCACGGGTTTGCTTCCCTCGCAAGCTTTAAGTTTCCACGAGCACGTGCGTGAAGAGGTTGTGCAGCTTAAAGCCGACCTGTTTGTAAACGAGCGAATTCAATCCGTCCGTGTGGTAGCGCAATTTCCCATTCTTGAGGAAAGCGACTCGATCCTTGTTGGGTGCCTCCTTGCGGTGCTTTAGCATCGAGTACTGACTGTAGGACGGACTGAAGCGGCATATTTCGATCTGTTTGTTCTGTAACCTTGCGTACAGGTCATCGTCCTCACCGCCCCATCCACTGAACATGTTCGACATGCCGTTGATGTTTAGGAACACGCTCGATTCGATGGCTACCGCACCGCCAAACAGTCCACGGTAGGGCAGATTGTACCGGAACACATCCAGGCTCGAGCACATATGGCGCGGTTTGCGTGAGCAGGCATACAGATGGCCCAGATTCATCGGCATCAGGTCGACGTCATGCAGCACCAGACACGGATAGTCCAGCCCCATCGCAATCAGCGCTCCGATGTTGAACAGTTTGGCGCGATTGAACGGTTTCGGATCGTACTGTTCAATCACGAATATTCGGTAGTGTATGCGTTGCCGGCGCAGATAGTTGTGCATGTAGATGAGGAACTGATTCAGCTGCCGTTCACGCTGCCGGTACGGAACGATAATGGCCGTACTGAAGCTGGGCAGACAATCTTCCGGATAGTATTCACCCCCGAGCCGCACATTGTTGTTGATAATGTCTTCCGTGTACGGTGGCCGGAAGAGGGATAGGTTTTCCTCGATTACCTCACTGTAATCGCACCGCAGTCCATTACGCATCAGCGAGATATTTTTGGTCGTTTTGCGAATCAGCTGATCGTAGATATTCTCACCCTCGATGTACTCGTACAGGCTGGCGAAACGTCCCGGCCATAAAAAATACACCATCAACACCAGATAGGCCGCATACGCGTACACACCGTTCGACAGCCGGAATGTTATCATGATGGTGCACCGTTTTCCACTGTTCCCCTGGGGACGGTTTCAAAGTTTTATGTTCCGCTTACTGGAAGGCCACCGTTTGGCGTGTGTCGCTTTTTGTCGTCCGTTCGCACACGCAATGCACACAGGGCTTTTGGATGGATTTTTCCCGATCAGGTAGTTGAAGCCAACAAATCACGGCACACAGTTTGGTCACGGTTATTGCCAAAGATTCTAGTTCGGGTGAAAAAACCGTAAACTTATGAAGGAAGGTAAATCGAAAGATGAGTTCGTCTGTGGGTAGAGACAGGAAGAGAAGGACCGACCCAGGCGGGTGTAACGGAGGAGAAGGACAGCACTAAATGCGTCGAACGGCTCGATTGCACTGGATTGACACGCGAACGCGAGTGCAGGTGCACTTTTGCATGCTCGAGCGGTGTCGAAAAATGCAAAAAATGAAGCGACAGCATGCGCTTCGTTCCCAAAACCCGAACGATGACGGTGATGATGACAATGATTATTGAGCTGCCACCCCACGCAAAGAACGGTTGCCGTTCTGGCGCTCGATGGTGGAATTCTTGGATTTTCCACACCGGCAATTCGAATTTTAAAACAGAGTACGAAGAAAACAACTACCAACTTCAACACAGACGCACTATGCTATTGCTTTTCGTCGCTTTTATGAAGTAATATGACCGCTTTTTCACAGTGTTTTGATCGTCCTTTTGCGGTATTCACGTGCGCGTGTATCCTGCGGGAAAAAAGAAAAAAAAACTACACACCGAATCAAAACAAACAACCGTCGCCGATTGACAGCGCGGGTTTATAGTTTCGCGTTCAGCGTTCCAAGCAGGATTGGAGACAATGTGATGGAATTATGATACATTTTATTTTATTTCTCGAAAGAACTACACAACTATATTGATAAAGATAGGCTTGTGAGAAGTTTCATAGCGCCGTAAACTAACAAACTTCATGTTATGGGTTTTAATTTGAACTGGACTGACCCTCCCGCTAGCGCCCATACAGACACGTGGGACATGAGTCTTCTGCAAAAATCACATACAGCAGAGCTGTGATCAGTACAAGGCAAACATGAACAAAGGCTGATACGCCAAGAAAAGTATACAATAGATTGGCTGGTCAACACGCTCGATCGTACCTTCAGTGCGCTGGGCTTATCACCTATTGGGCAAGATTATCCGAGCCAAACAAGAAGTACACAAGAACCACTTATATTCTTGATAATAAATCGACATTCCACGGGAATAACTGATAAATTCCACGTTACAGATACGCTTACCCAAACACGAAGCGAAGAATCCTATACCTTGAGCTCTTCTATTCATTTAACCCGGCAAAGAAATCCTTTGCATTGACACGCTGTGAAGACGGCAGATTATGCTTCAGCGTTCGCTTGTCCGGTTTGCTGTTGTATTTGATACCGTCGAAGTCTTCGAAGTATTTGATGTTCCAGAACCGCACATCGTTGTCGTGCGAGCTGGTAGCAATTAGCTCTCCGCTCCCACTGATGTCCATCGCGTCGATGGCCATCGAATGCTGACCGACGATACCAAGCACGCGTCCCGGCACCAGATGCATCGCACGGATGACACCATCCTCACCGGCCATAACGGCAATCTGTTCCGTAATCGGCACCATACGATTTGCGCTCGCCTTCGGTCCCGTAAACGCATCGCAGTGGTACGCGAACTGGCCCCAGTTGAATGTGTAGTAGTTGCCTTTGGACGTACCCACCACCAGTTTGCTCTCACGCTTGAAAGTTCCCATGCAATTGAGCTCTTCCTCGTAGGGTTCTGACTGGACGTACATTTTTCTAAAAAAAAAAAGTTTAAATTTAATCGACGTTTTTCCCCGTGCCTAACGGCTGCTTACCGTTGGGCAATGTTAATCGTCGTTAGGAGACCATCTCCGCTGGTCATCAGCAGATACTTCTGTTGCGTATCGTTCGAAAGAATGGACGATATAAAGTCCTCGACCGGTCGCAACGAAAATACGGCGTCTTTCTGCCGTAAATCCCACAGCTTCACCATGCCATCATCGTCGCCGGTAGCGAACAGCTGCTCGCCAAGTACCGCCATCGAGTAGACCGGTTCATCATGGGCCGCTTCCCAGAACATTTTGAATTTACCCGTTTCCGTATCTGCCACCACAATCGAACGTTCGCGGCCAGTCGAAATGATGGATGTTCCATCGCGTGTAAACTCCACACAACGGCACGCTTTCGTGTGTAGTTCGTGCGTTGCCGCCAAAACGTTCTTTTCGTTCGAATACTTGTACATCAACACATCGCCCACCGACGTACCAACAGCAAGGATATCTTTGCTCGGATGGAACGACAGATCCACGACAAAATCCTCCATTTGAATGTCCGGCGGTTTCGAGCGTGGTTTCTTGATTTCAGAAATGATCGCTTTTATCACGTCATCCTCTTCCATCTCCTCATCGTAATCGTCAATTACACGATGCGATTGGCCAGATGCTGAAGAGTTTTCACCATCTGGGGCCTTTTTTGCTGCTTCATTCTTGTCGCCGGTAGACGAATCCTCCGCGTCGGAACCCGAATCCGAATCGGATGTGCCTTCGCCATTCGATGTTCTCTTTGCCGGATCATCCTTGTTACCTCTTCGTGCATTAGCGAAGGGTTCTTCCATTTCGGAATCCGTACTATCGCTATCCGAGGAAGAACTCTCGGTATCCGAGTCGAACGCTACCGACATTGCGGGTGTAGCAGCGAATCCGTCTTCACCGTCGGACGAGTACTCTACAAGCTCTAAAATTTCTTCGGTACGTGCAGCTAAAAAGTGTGGTATTCCTAGCTGTTCGAAATCAATTTCAGCGTCGTCTTCACTATCACTTGAGTCGCGGAAATAGGGCGAATGAAAATTCCTCCTGCAAGTTGAGAACAGAGCGACGCGAACGTCAGAGACTCTTATTTTAGGTTATGACCGTGTCATTGCGCCTATGAAGGGCGGTTCACGATACTTACATTCCACCAACTACAACAGAAACTGAAAAACGAAGACACAAAACTCTTTTACACTACTAGCGAATGGAGCAACATCAATTACAAACCATCCAGCAGCCGCTACGCATTTTCTATTTTCCTTATGAACGTGCAAGCGCGGCACACATTCCAAAGAGCCTTTTTGTTATGACAGGAACTGCTAGCCTACTTTGTTGTGACAAACCAGGCAATTTCAATGTCATTCCGCAATGAAACGTTTCGTGATATTTTTGTGAAATATTGCATGCATCTGTGTTGAACGATTTGAAGAAATTTCTATTGTTTGTGAATAGTACCATTCATTTTATTAATTCTTCTTAAACTAATCGGCAACTGTTTTCGTAAATGTATCCCCCAAATATGGTTAATTGCAACAGATAAATAAATTGTAGAAAAGTGTTCTACCGCCCCCTATTTGAGTTATACCGCATTGCAACTGTTCTACAAAATATGACACGTCAAACGCGCTGTCAACCGTAGAAACGTCAAAAAATATTTACGTGAACTGGTTTTATTTCGTTTTTTTTTGCTCCACAAAAGTTACTGCACACACAACAGTTTGTCGAGACGATAATTCATACAAAAACGCTAGTTTCAGGCTGTGCATTTACGCGCTGCTTCCGGAAACGGTGTTGGTTGTTCAAGTGTCCGCTGGAACCATCAGCACGGGGCTACAGTCGAAATGTCCCGATGAACAGACGGCTTTGATACGCTGGTCACGGTGAAGTCGTGCAATAGGAGGGTTGCTCTCAATTTCGAGTGCGTTATCGCTAAACTATTGTACGTAAGTGTGTGATGAAGTGTGATTCATAGTGTTATTTGGTGGAATCTGATAACAGTATATCGGGTGCGTCCCAGCAAGTTCTTCAACCGTCAAAAGAATCCACGAGCAACAGTGCAACGACTGCATCCCAGCAACTTCCAATATCGCTAACCAGCGAGTTTGCAAGCAATGACAATGGGAGATGATGCGCCCGTCGTAACATCCCTGGTACTTCCGATTCTGATACGACCAATATTGTCCCAGGTAATGGCAATAGCACACCCATATCCCGCAAAAAAAAACAAACACACCTCCACACACTAATGTACAGCCCAGCGGGTTGTTTCTCTAAGCGGCCCGAAAAGGGGCGAAACATGGTACAGGGAAAGTCGTCTTTCTTGTTTTAGACTAAACAGGCCCCACGGTACGTGCCGTCCAGTCCATCTACGGGTGCGAGCACACCGAGCGAAGCTGGTCGCGTTTAATGTACATTTTGCATAAACCACTTTTTTGCTTCCTGCATCATAGAGACGGGGAACTTCTTCCCGTACGACCCTGCCGGATGCGGAAAGCTTGACAGCGCCAAACTCATTACCAGGATGTTGTGTTTACGATTCACTTTTCATCGCTAATCGATTGATTATAGTGTGGCATGGTGTCGAAAGGGGTTGTCTATTTTTTCCACGCTGTTTTTTTTTTTTTGCACGGTAGCTTAGAAATGGCATTTCCGTCAAACCGTCGGGTATCTGAGTCACCAGTACGACGAACGACGGTGCCATTTGTCGCGTCGATTTATGGGTCGTTTAATTAATGCATTTGGAAAATCTATCAACCGAACGAATCGTTCGCTCAAATCTACCAAGTTAAAGCCGTTCAATATCCACGTTGCGTAACTCTGCATTCTCTTTTAGCTCGAAAGGCGCGATGTGGTCGCATCACAAACGCTGCGTGCCGCACTCACCAAGGCGGAACAGAGCCACCCGGGACTGACGTACGATCTGGTCATGGGCATCATCAAGAAGGGTGACATCAATGTGAACATGAACGAAAGCATCCTTCGACTGCAGGGTGCGGCCACAGATACGGACTGTAAGCTATTCGAACGAACGATGTACCGGATATGTACATTTTTTTGCTCATTCTCATTTGTTTTCCCTTTACAGTGATCGAATACAGGTTAAATCGCACGGAGGACGCATTCCAGGAACTGAACAAAAAGTCAGCGGCATTGAAACGAATCCTGAGCCGCATTCCGGACGAGATAGCTGATAGGAAAACATTCCTGGAAACGATAAAGTAAGCGATGTTAATTAAAACAGCCTCCATGTCCTGATTACACTGCATGAAACCATATTCAATAATTGAGCGTGAGGAGAATATGAATATTTTCCGATGAAATGTATACATTTTACTGTATGGTGAATGATTCTTTACGTGCTCAATGAATGCGCGCATTGAACTTATTAATTATATGCACATAATCGAGTTTCGTTTTAATTAAAAATACCACGTTGTGATTGTTCTTCTATCATCGATCAAACCTCTTCCGCAGGGAAATTGCCAGTGCCATTAAAAAGCTGCTCGATGCGGTCAATGAAGTGGTCGGCTTTATACCTGGTTCGTCCGGCAAACAGGCGGTGGAGCAGCGGAAGAAGGAGTTTGTGAAGTATTCCAAAAAGTTTAGCACCACCCTCAAAGAATACTTCAAGGAAGGAGAGTAAGTATTGAAAGGATTTTCCTTTGTTTTTTATCTTTTCAATATTAATCCCTTTCGGGGTTTATTATGGGTTTTTTTTTTCTAGGGCAAATGCCGTATTCGTAAGTGCCCTGTACCTGATACACCAAACAAATCAGATTATGATAACGGTGAAAAATAAATGTGAGTAGACTGTGCGTGCTGTCGGTCAAGGTGCGATCCCCGCGTGGAAGGTTGCTGGATAAAGCAGAATCATGAGTATTTAATGATAGCCGTTTTGTTACTTTGTTTTTTTTTTGCATTGTTTTCTGTTTAATTTCCTCTGTCCCGTACCCCAATCCCGGCTTCCCTCTTTGCATGTTCCGTTTGCAGTAATTATTGGTACGAAGTGCGCCCTATTTCCAGCGCCATTGTTAACTGAGTTGTGTTAGAGAATATGATGGGGTTTGCCTATTCTTTTGGTGACCCTGTTTTTTTTGTTTTATAAGCTACTAGCAGAAAGGACGCAAAAGCTCTGGAATGACACGAATATTTACTTTTGCAATAGTGAGTGGGGAAACAACCCTCCCCAACAGTAGTATTGAATGGTGCATTGTGGTGGAACTATTAAAAAAGAAAGATAGTTTAGAAAACTACGTGGAATATGATTATGATTACAATTATTATTATTATAATGAAAAACTTTTCCATACAGACTGTCAGCAAGCAGAAGAGCAGCTAGGGAACTATAGAGAGGAAACGAATAAACTCACACGTATTAGAAAAGATAGAAAGGTTAAACAAAAAAAAAGTCTATATATATACAATACATTGAATGTTGTCAAGTAGAGGAAGGAGAAGATAGCAAGTATAAAAAAACACTATAATTACGTTATCATTTCTTTTTACTGTAACGGAAGTACGCCGAGTGGAGACATAAAACAAAACTTCTTAATAAAACCATACACTATAGTTTTAAAAAAAATCGTCCTAGCTATAGGTCAACCGCAGTATGAGAAAAAAAACATCCGCAATTCTGCACGGACTTTGTTGACACCGTGCATATTAATTAGATTAACCACTGCAACCGCGAAGATAAATGAAGCGTTCCAAACCGAAGAAAAACAGAGTGATGTTAAATGTCCCAACCATTAGGGAACGCGCATTTAATCTAAAACTTTAACCCACCGAGACCACACTAATGAAGCGGAGAAGTTGTTTCTCAATTGTTTCTTGCGCTTGATGGGTCCCGAACGAGCACCGAATGGAATGGTATGAAAAAGGCGTAAAATGGCAGCGCAAATGAATTCTTGTGAAACTCTCAGTATTGCTTACATTTTCTTTTCCACCACTCTTACAAAGTATTTCATTTGTTTTGAAACAAAACAAATTTCAATCTATATCATGTTTCTTTTTTTTCGAGACGATGAAGAAAACAACACTGCTCACCTTTACGCTCTGTCCCCGGACAAATATTTCGATCTGCGTTTGACGTGAAGCGTGGTCCGACGGATATTGTTTAGAAAATGGACGGTGTGTGGGAGCGAGAACACAAAAAAACACACCCATCCAGCAGCAGTAGATGAACTTCATGCTGGCAAAAGTCACACGTAGGCGAGGACTTGCTACGAGGGGGAATGTTTGAAAAACTGTTCATGCGCGAAACTGTGAAGGATTGGCTGGCTGGTCACGATGTGCAACAGGAGCAATAACGAACATTATCTTGTTAGAGCAATTCGATTCCGTGGGATAAGTGGGTTGAGGATATGGATATCATAAGGATATCCTGTATGCTGCCCAGTAAAGAAAAAAACAACTAATCATCCGAAGCGAATCGAAAGCAAAATCCAATGGTAATGAATTTCTGTCCGCTTATTTAATATCGTAGGCGAACTTATCAACATCCGTACACAGAGAGTCACTCGACGGCATACCACGGTTTGAATTTAATTGGGCTATTTCTGGGGAATTTCATTCGAGCAGCATTACCAGCGCATGGTTGAGTACCACCAGAAGAAGTGGGAAGATGAATATCGAACTTTCGATTGGATTGAGTTAAAAAAGTTGGGTGGTTTTTTATCAAGAACTTATCAATTACACTCCTACAAACTCTTTTAGTTATCGGCTTTGGTTGAAGTGAAACTTTTTAAAAGTAAAAAAAATACGTAAATTTGGAAATGCTAGACTTTGCCTAATTTTATATCCATCTCGTCCTACTGGTAAACAATTGAGTTTGAAGAAGGTGTGACTGATCTGTTTTAGCATCTTCCAAAAAGTAATCCATACCCTAAAAAGGGATGTTAACCTTTAAACATTTCAATCTCCACCTCCATCCAAACATCGAAAGGTTTCGTTGGGACGTTCGTTGGGCTCTAATCCTTCCGCCGAAGGTTGAACGAGATTTAAATCCTACCCAGTCTTTGTGTGTGCCTGTGTATTGCCACAAAGAAGATAAAACTGACCAACGCTTATTGGTTGCTTCATGGTTCGATTAATCAGCATTGCAAAGCGAAGATTTCGACATCCTGTGTATCTTCCTCCGTTGATGGGAATGCATCTCCATAATGCATAAGCGGCTTCGTTGGCGCGCTTCTATATTCTTGGTTGTGAATGAAACACACACAAGAGAGAAAAAACCTCAACATGTACAAATATTGGAACTTTGTCAACAATTTGAATATGGATTCAATCAACGATAGGTAAACCTTACCATGAAATCGTTTTTTTTTGTTCGTTGTTGCAGCTGTTAGTCCTTCTTCAATGGTGCTCTGGTCGCTGCGCATCTTCGTCGATGATTGAACGGAAATGAATCCTTCCAATAACTAATCGAAACCAATACGTAACTCCCACGTGTGCGTTTGTATGCGACAGTGAAGCACATTCGCGTGATTCACACTCCTCACCGTGCCTTCCATATACCACCCGAGGTGTGTGTGCCATCGTGATGTAACCGGGTGTAAGTTTCTCAACTTGATACACTCTTCTTGAGGTGATAGGAATGGGGACACCGCTGCAAGATGATGTTTACATTCGCACCGCATCACAGTCCGCAGGTAATTCGCACCGGAAATAAGATATAGAGAGGAAGATTTCATTGTCAAACCGTAGCGGGTGTTAAGGGTTTAAGCAGTTCCCTTCGCGTGGTAGCGCAGATGGGTCGCATGTCGTCGACCGGCATGTGCTAGCAGCATGGTTCTCATGTTTATATGATACCTTGCGGGCGGGTTCGTTTTTTTTCCTTCCTTATTTCCTTCAACGCACGTGCCTTTGTGTGTGGCGGGGTGCGATGCTAGCAAACGATCGGTATCTAGCCCACCGCCCTACCAATCATTTCCACAGGTACCGCTTGATGAAGTGCCAAAGATGCAACGACTACAACTGCGCCGTTCGAAAGCGAACAGTACACGTACGCTCTCACTCAGCTATTAATTCCATTGCGAGGGATTGTTTTTTTTTTTTGTTCTTGTGCCATTTTTTTTGCCCTGTCTACTCTCCATCGCTGGAGTAATAGAGACGGTCGGGGGGGGTTCGAAAAACATGAACTTGCCCGATTGCACGTTGCCGGCCCACGTGAACCTTCCGATGGTTGCCGGTTTGGTATTGGTGCGAGCGAGCGCATTAGTAGTAGCGGTTGTGTTTTGTATACCGAGGCTCTATTATGTATCCCCTGGCCCGGTATGGGAATGGGAATGTTTTGCCTCTAAGTACAATCACTAACAGACGGGAATTAATAATTAGTTGACTTAATAGTAAACAAAATATTACACTCCAAAATATGATAAATGAATTTTGTTTCAAATTGTTTGTCATTCATCAAATACCATCTAATGCAAAAGTAATACATATTAAATGTATAATTAGAGTTTTATCAATTGAAATTTTGTAAATCCTGTTTAGCAACATGTGAGTCAGAACGCGTCCAAAAACCATTAGGTAACGGCCGCGCGTCTGTTGCTCTGTATATAGGGAACGCGCGTTCCCGCTCTCTATTTTCGTTCTTGTTCACTCTCATGCCGTGCCCGTAACCGTGGTACCAGGCGCCCGCGCACATCTTTGCCCGCGTTTATCATCCGGAATGTTGCCTTCCCGTTCTCGCACTGGAATTCGCAGGATACACCAACATCCTGTTGGATATATTCCAGAGGCACAGCATCCACTCTGTGCACAGCACACTGGTCAATTTCAACCTGCAACTGGTTGGTAACGGTCGTGCTCCGTCGTACCAGGTAGCTTCTTGCTAGGCTATATACAACACGGTGCGTATCATCTCTCCGACACGCAAACGCCACTCGTAACGTCGTTACAGTTGCGCATCGACAGTCGTACGAGGCGGAAGTAGAAAAACCCCATCAGTACTCAGTCAGTCAGTGATCAACGGCCCTGCTGGAAGGAAAGGTGACAACGGTGTGTATCTTCAGTAGCAATCAGTTTGTGAGATAACACGATCGTGTGTGCATATGTGTGTAAAACAAAATTTAAAAGAAAATTCACTTTTCTGCAAAAGTAAAAAACGGACGGTTTGAATTAAATATTAAAATTATTCATACACGTGGTAGCGCACGTTAACCGGCTCCCAATAACGCAACAGTAATACACGTACAGTTTGTGCAAAATGCGGTGCACTTTTATACATGGCAAGTGTAATAACGATACACGATCCAAGGTTAACAGCACACAAGTGAATAAAGTACGTATTGGTAGAAAGTGAGCTTCGGGCATACTTCATCCGTTTGAAGGTGGCATTAGACCGACGTCGATCATACTGATAAGTGGAAGATTCATGTGCGCGTTGTTTCCAGTGTACTAAAGTGAACTTAGTGAACAAAAAACCTTACCAACACCATTTGCAAACGGTGCAAAAGTGCGTCCTCAAATAATAATCGATCAGCAAACAACTGACCTCGCCTTTGTTGTTGAGCTGACAGATTTATTTAGTCCACTATTACCTTTTTTGTGTGTGATTAAACGTACTGCGTACGTACATGCAGAGTACGAGTGTGTGGTTGACGTTCTAAAACTCTCAAACCCCCCTGCCGCTTGTGTACGACCAGCGCACATCACGTTTTTCAAGTCGCGCTGCATCGTGAGTTGTGTCGCGGTGTGATCAGATTCCTCCACTCATACACCGGAACGTCTGTGTGTGAATAATCGAAGCCCTCATTGAAGCCCCCGTGTTCCAGTGGACGGTTGAAGAAGATTGTACAAGCGCGCTAGAGCAGTCGGAACAGTTGGTGCGTTCTAACGTCATCGGCGCGATTAGCTGGACTGCAACGCAAACGAACTGCACTTTTGTGGTGCCCCATTACACGTACACACACATACGCGTGGCGGCCATCGGTACGAGAGGGGGAACCCCTGTTTGTGACTGTGGGTGGCGGAAACTAATGCAGGTAAGTAGATGCACATGCATCGCCTGGTGAGAGCACGTTACCGTCTAATCGCTTCGTGCGTTCGACTTTCGCACGACGGGAATGGCCGGTACGGGTTGTATAATCGTTCTAAGCTCTATGACGCGATTCTGGGTAGAAGAGTGTGGAGAGGGAGTTAGATAGCCGATCAGTACCGTTCGGTGTAGAGGGATGACTGCATAAACCCTTGAAGTGCGAAGGGATCTTTCTGTTTCAAATGAGATGCGATTGTTTCTTCAATATATTTTAATGAGCCTTCCAATTTTTCTTATTTACTTCTTTCCTGGTCGCTTTGACTCAAGATAATGAAAAGAAGGGCTTTTGGATTATTTTCTTTCAAGATTTCGGTTGTACTGCAAAACATCTCAAAAGCTCCACCAAAAACATCAGACAGACTCTTAAATGTGATTGACAATTTTCTCAACGCTTTTTCCTAATTTCCTTAAGATGCTCAATTTAATTTCGTGGAATTCCACCTGAGACACTCTCGAAATTTGAATACGCCGGAATGTTGAGCAGCAATCGAAGGAAGTTTTAAATTAATTTAATTGTCGTAGACTACGTACCACTGATGTTGGGTTAGTTTAATTTCCAAGTATTGAAATCACTTCTGAATATGGAGATATAATGATATTGTTTAAAGGGTAGATATTCTTGCTTTTCCTTAATTTTCCTGACACACAATTAAAATAATTTTGAAATTATTTCATCAGATTTAAAATTTATTCACGTTACTTCATTGTCTAGTTTGTTTAGACAAACTGAAGCTAAAACTCGAGAAACAAGAAAGATTACAATATTGTTGAAAAGAATAAGAAGGAGAGCCTTTTGCACATTTCATATACTGCTAACGAACTAAGGCTTCGTGACACATTAAATAAATCTAGACGCACTTAGCGCTTCCCACGGAAATAATCAATTATCGTTAAATTCAAAGCAAACGAAAGGAAATTGAAGGTATCTTCCGGATTTGACGCACTGAATTTAAGTTTACACTTAGAATGTTTTTTGTTTGCAATTTTAATTCATTATAATGGATGATTTCGTTCCAATTGAGGGCCAAAGTTTAGAAAATTTAAATAAAGTGTAATTAAAGCTATCACGAAGGTAAACACAACTCTTAAGTTCAAGTTTTTAAAGCTATTGTAATATCATAGGAATCATGCGTTAATAACAGGCAGCGAAACCTTTAACAAAACGTAGATTAATTGTATTTGACTTTTGAAAGGTTTCTTTTGATACACACGGCACCGGTATATCTTAATGCTGGTAATTGGAACTCGTGTTCTACCCCGAAAAATATATCTCCCCGACTAGATGTGTGCTCTTGTTAGAAGTCTACTTATGAAAGGGCGTATAATATGCTACCTGAATGAATAGCTCATAGCTTTTTCTGTGTATGAATAAAGCACTTTTGTATGGGATTTTCCGCAGCTAATTTTGCTCTCATCGACGGGTGGCTTACGGAACCGGTGTAATCAAATGCGTCTCCATCGGGTTTTGTCCTTTTGAAATAGAACTTGCCAAATCAGACAAAATGGAAGCGAAACCCGCCAGCAAAATTCGCACTTTATTCGCCGGAAAGAAAGCAAAGCACGCTAATAAACCTAATGAAAGTTGTCTGAAGGCAACCGGGTCTGTAATTCTTTCTTTTGGCCTGAGCTTATCACCTCGCATTACACCCACAGAAGTCTAGCAAGTTCGCAAACAATTCGCAACTTTAGATGGATTTATAAATAAATAATATTTTAAACACAAAAAGTGGAGCTGGTTCACTTCTCTACCGTTGTGCAATCTGTGCTCCCACTCAAGATGAGAAGCCCCACGTTTTTTTGTTGAGATTTTTTACCATCACGTAACAAACTGCGTTTTATTTAAATACCATTTTATGCTGAGCTGAACGAAGTGTAATAAAAGCGATTAAAACTGTCACACCAAACAGGATAAAAGTATTTGCTTTTTGGTTGGGACAAACTGTTTTAATTGATGCGTGCCAAAGTAAATACCCGTTTAAATATTAAATGATGTGGATCAAGCGAAATGCCATCCTCCATTTTCGGGATCGCTTTTACGGCGAGACGTTGGCATCGGATATGCGCGAGCGAGAATTGTTAATACATATTTCTACCTTATATTGTTAATACTTTGCAACTCATCAAAATGTACATACTAATGCGCGAGTGTAACGCAGGATAACTTCAAGCATCAATGGACAGTGTGTTCGAATTGGCTAACATTTCAAGAACCTCAAACCCGAAGGGAAATGGAGAAAGATCGAGCGAACGAGAAAGAGCTGAAGCGTTATGGAATCGATTTGAACATCTTTTCACTCCTCCGGATTGTCCGATACAATCGACAGTTGTTGCAAAAACGTGACACATTTCCGGCCATCGGTACCACAGCCCACACAAAGCACTTGCCCTTGCCAGTGGCTCAACGTTACGCATAAACATCAGATCCTCGGGGATATTGGGACCAATACACCGATGAACGAACTCTTCGAACTGGACAACTTTTGAGATTCGCTACTTCTCAAAAGCCTCCCAAAAACAAAAAGCATTCATTCGTTACATCTACAGTTCCCGCAGTAGAATAAAGTCATCTTCCATTTTCTCCGCTACCTTCGGTGACTTCGGTGTTGTTTGTAAGGCGCCCTAGGTACATGCATATTGCATTGCTAATTTCGAAAAAGCCTACCGAATCGTCCATTGATGAATTGATGTAGACCCAAGCGATTAGCAATTCAATGATCGGTTTAGCAACGCACAACGCAACGCTCCATCCAGTCGGTGTCATTGAAGAGGATCTGAAAAACAGACATCCCTCTGCTGCTGGGTTTTGAAATTAGAATACATTCTTGTGGGTGAGTCTGTACCGATGCAGGAATTCGGATAACTGCAAACAAAATGCTTCTCGTGCTGCATATATTTGAACAGAGCGGGAAACTTTACTTAGTGTAATGATAACATATTTTTCTGACGAAAACAAAGGATTCGCCCAAACGAACGGAATGTGTGTGTGTTTTTTGTTTTACAAAAAAAAAATCATCCCACGGGGTTTTGCAAAATGTATATTTGTTCATGAAAGAGAGTATTTTCCCATCGTTCTTGGTACGGTTTGTTTACGGTACAATACCGGATGTGTGGATTTCCAGTAGAAATAATACAGATACATATCCTACACTGTAAAAAGGATGTAGAAGAGACACGAGTAAACATTAATGTTGCTGTAACAACAGTTCCTTCGCGGAAGGGAACAATTTTATTTTTATTTAGTTGAAAAGAAGATGTACAATGCGTTTTTCATGATTCAACAAGTTTAATCAGTAATGTTTATAATATTGACTACGTCTACAAAAGAGAATATTTGGTAATGCATCTACTTACTACTTATCTTATCCTATACGGTTAATCAGTGAAATTAACAATACTATTAACTTACGGGGCGGTCCGGTGGCCGAGGAGATAAGCGGCGCCGGTCGTAAACGGCAGGACCGGGGTTCAAATCCCATCCGGACCGTTCCCCCGTAGTGAGGACTGACTATCCAACTACGTGGTATTAGTAAGTCTCGTAAGCCAGAAATGGCAGGCATGACCGAGTAGGTCGTTAGGCCAAAAGAAGAAGAAGAAGAATTAACTTAACCACTTACATACTAAGAAAGGAGTATATTTTGAAATCCGGTAGATGGCGCTAACGTATTGGCATTTCATTATCAAACAACACGATATTTTCATTTCAAATTCATATATCTTCTTCACTTCAATAACTATATAGCCTTAAGCATTCCTTTTCGATGTCTCAACATAACAAAATGTACTTCAGTAGCAGCCTTCATTTCTTGCATTCTTATCCTTTCTCCGTCTTAGTGCAATCATATGCATCGAACTCAATAACACTGGACTGTTTTGAGAAGAAATTGAATGTGAAAAAATGCTTAAAAGCTTGAACTGAAGCGCATAAACCGTTTTGTTATGGCAAAACTTTCCACAGACAGGACAAAACCGTCCGATTGCATGGTTGCAACGGAAATAGCACCATTCACACTGGGTCTCATTGTACGTGAAGACCTTCAAGATACTTGCGGCAGCTAAGATACAACGCCGAAATAGCGACATACCCGACCAACTCTGCTAATGCAGCTACTTGACTATTCTTCATCAGAATTCCAACCCGGAGGAAAGATATTTCCAACTTAACAATGCACTATTTACACCTCTCTCCAGGTGCTGGTCGCATTTCTATGGAATTCCAACCTGCTTTTTGCTATTTTTCATCCATCAACGTGATCTGCTAGGATGTTAAAAGTGTACTTAACGGTGGAAAAAGTTTTGTGTTCTAAAAAAAACATTTCTACTTTTGCCTCGTGCATCTTCGTGAATAGTGAAGGTGTAGAAAACATCCCTGCCGAAGCCCTATGCCAAAGTGCTGGAAGAATCTTTTGTTTGTCCAGTTTTATTCGGTCTAACCCTCCCTGTTGCGCTGTGTAATGTTGTGGCTAATTTCAGCACTTGAAACTTTTCAACAATGCTGTGTTGTTGCACTCCAACTCCCCCAGCCGCTTCTGCCATTAGACTTGTGGATGGAAACTTTTCAAAAACATCCAACAGAATGTACCGAATGCTGAAAAACATCCCTCCTCCGGTGCTTCTCCGCTGTGCGGAAACTGACTACAATAAGCTGGAAGTGTAACACAGAAAAGACAGATGTCTGGTACATTCATGTTCGTGGCCACTACTGCCTGGCCACGTCCGCACGTGTTCGACAAAGTGCGCTACGTGGGGCGCGTGTTGGTACGGAGGTTGATAAAACCACGCGGTTGACATTTTGTTTGGCGCAACATGGTGGAAATTTTTCCACCCAACATTTTCCTCTGTAGACACTAACACTTTAGTTGCGCAGCTTGAGGACATCATGGGGAGGCCTTCTTGGGGGACGAGAATGTAATAATCCTGATATCGAATGTTGCGCCAATGATAATCCTTCGCAGCACCATAATTTTCTTCACATTCATTAGTCGAACGGTGAAAGTGGAGTAGTGAACGTGGAGGATTCGTTCGCCGGTACGCGACTCACGTTGCCGTCGTTGTTTGAGCTCGTGTGCCACGGGTCTGTTAAGGAAGAAGGTTAATATATTTTCTTACCATTGCTGAACCACATGTTCGTACGCACCACTATGTTTGTGTGGGAGTGATTATGTATCGAACCTCAAGCAAAACCGTTAAGACAACGAGACGGCACAGGGGAGGAACAGAGAAAAAAGGAGAATACAATTCCTACAAAACTCAGGAAACCGAAACGGGATTAGGGCTCCGTCGGTGTCTTCCTGATTGGAAGCATTTGAAGTGCTGCATTGACTCACCTCCGGTGGACACGGGGAAGCAATGGGCGGAAAAGGTCACTGTGCGCTAACGTAACTGACACACGAAACATGCCAGTATAGTCGTCAGAAAGACAACCACTGTCCAGCACACGGGAATGTGTTAACGAAATTCCGCTCCAAACGCGTCCGATAAGTGAATGTACATATCCCGATCCTATTATATATCGCCAGGAGGTAGCAACTCTCGGCCCCTTCCCAGATAAACAGTGCTGTCAAACGCAACCAACATGTGACATTTTGAGGACGATCCTCGATAGCGCTAGTATAAGGGGGCGAATAGCGATTGCGATGGTACATTTGTAGATTAACATATCCGATTTGGAATTTCATCTTAATTCATCCCGGTCGATGTCCAAACGTGCCTGTTGCGTTTGTCCGCTGTGGGATGATGTAGATCCTGTGGCACGGTGACACTGACATACATATCATTCCATCAAGCTCTAAACGTTTCCACATCAAATTTCGTCCCCAATTGTTTTGGTTCCCTGCTGGAAGGTGAAGTTGAGCGTAGAAGCTATTTCATAGTCGTGGAGCATGGATTATGACATAAATATCCTACCACCAGTCGCTTAATTTCGGTGACGTAAGATTTTGCCAACAGCGTAACGTACGCTTATCATCACTGTTTGCCCTTTTTGGTAAAGGTTGGGATATGGGGAGGCGGTGATTTAAAATTTGACTGGGGCGTGATAAATATAAATGTACGAGGGCATGCTGACGGATGTTTGTTGCGCCATAAATAACTTGCAGGATGTTCGTGGAACGCTACAGTTTATCACACATTTTAATTGCCAATATGTTTTCAGTTGGTATTATTGGTTCCCAAATGATTTCCCGGGTGCGTTGTGTTATAACCTTTACATTCTTCCATATTGTCGTGTTGCTTTTTGTTAATTCATTTTACGTCCTGTTCTTTTTCTTTATTTCTTTTCTCTACTAATACCTATTTCTAGCAAACGATTCCAATGGATACAAAACATCGTTTTTATCAATCAGATCCTCGCTCCCAAACCTCTAGTCTTCAAACGCAAACAGATTATCCTTCCAAGGACACTTAGAGAAATTCCCCAAGAATTCACACCTATCACTTCAGCTATTGTAGCCATTTTGTTTTGTTTTTAAACATCTGAATGAATTTAACTCTCAGTTAACTCGAATCCCCCCTTCAATCCCTCTATCACCAAACCATCCATCGAACGTATTCCCCGAAGTCGTACACGGGGGAATCCTTTGGAGGTTATTCGTCAGGAGCGAGCCTAGGTTGAAGCATGGAATGGCTGCTGGCGAACCCGCAGATCAACAGCACCTTCGGTTCGCTGGGGACGTTCGAGGACGATGTGTACCACGTCAGCGAGGACTGCTTGGTAACGCTGGAGGAGATCATCTGTAAGCTGGCGGTGGAGGATGCGACCCTGCGAACATTTCGCCGGGCGATAGGGTTCGGACAGAACGTGAAGAATGACATCGTACCACTGCTGGTGAACGCGAAGGATGTGAAGATCATCGACACGACGATACGGTTGCTGGTGAACCTAACCGTACCGGTAGAATGTTTGCTACCGGTCGACCTTGTGTCCAAGTCGGAGATCGGCCGGCATACGATCTTCGAGCTGAACAAGCTGCTGATCACAAGCAAGGAGGCGTTCGTCGACTGGAAGACCACCAAGGCGGTGATCGACCATATGAAGGGTATACTGGAGCGGGATACGAAGTTGTCGATCCAGCAGTGTGACAGTGTTAACAACTGTCTGCTGCTACTGCGCAACATCCTGCACGTGCCGGAAATGGGCACGGGTGTGGGTACGCATGCGGAAAGCTTCCCGACCGCGGGCCATAACACCTCCTTCCAGAACCAAATCATCTGGAACTTGTTTACGCAGAGCATCGACAAGCTGCTGATCTACCTGATGTCCTGTCCGCAGCGTGCCTACTGGGGCGTCACAATGGCGCAGCTGGTAGCGCTGATGTACAAGGATCAGCACATCAGCACACTGCAGAAGCTGCTGAATCTGTGGTTCGAGTCGACGCTTTCGGAGAGCTCGGAGGACAACGAGAGTAACACGTCGCCCCCGAAGCAGTGCAGCGGAGACTCCAGTCCAATGCTTACGTCCGACCCGACGTCTGACTCGTCCGACAATGGTGAATGTCTACGCCGGGAACGTACCGTTCCCGGGCAGCAGCCAACCCAACTGCGGCACAAGCCGCAGCACCAAACGCAGAACTTTGAACCAGCCGGACTTATGAACGCTATTTGCATTTTAGGCAGTGGCAAAATGCCATCGTCCATGAGCAAGGAATGTTCGTCCGAGGCGCCGCAGGTCACGCGCATGGTTGCCGACTACCCAACCCAGATCATACTCTCGCGGGCGATCAAATCCCACCAGATGTACCACCAAACGCTGAAGGCGAACGCGACGGACGGGTGTATCTTGGGCGGGACGACCTGCGGAAGCTGTTGCAATGGTGGTGGTGGTGGTGGTGGTTGTGGCGCGAGTGGCAAACCCTCCTGCAACGGGTCTGGTGCGCATCATCAACAGCAGCTGTGCGACCACCCGAAGACAACTCCGAGCGCTTACGATGGGCAGGAAGTTAGCCGAAACTTTGTATGTTCTTGTGCACTGTGCTGGGTTTATAATTTATTAACTTTTTTTTCCAGACCAAAAAGTCCAAAGGTGGCTCCAAGAGCTTTGAGTCGTCAAGCAGTAGCAGCTCGTCGGGCGTCTTTTGCAAACAAACTGTCGCAGCCGCAGTTGCGTCTGTAAAGGAGCAAGCAATGAAGGACGGTGGCAAGTCGCAACACGGGCAACAACCGCTGCAACAGCAGCAGCAGCAATTACAGTCACCTCCAAAGTCACCAACCCAACAGCAGCAGTCACAGTCCCAGCAACAACAGCAATCGGCACAACAAACGCAAAAACAGATACAAGTGTCGCTGTCGGAAAATTCGGACTGCGGGTATGGTACGCAGGTGGAGAAGGAATCCATCTCCACCTCCAGCAATGAGGACGACAGTCCGCAGCAGAAACCGATTCATCAGAAACCACCCTCTAACCAGAAGCAACGGTTCAATGCGGCAAACAAACAGCGCAATCCCGTGTCCGTGCAGGAGAAGAAAGAGCTGCGCCGGAAGAAGTTGGTGAAGCGGGGCAAGAGCAACATGTGAGTTACAGCAATGTAGAAGATTTCATTACGTGAGCCTTATGACACTTTTTTCCATTTCCTTCCTGTTTCGCCATTTAGCATCAACATGAAGGGGCTCATGCATCACGTCCCAACCGACGACGATATATCGCACATCCTGAAAGAGTTCACGGTTGACTTTCTGCTGAAGGGATACGGTTACCTAGTGCACGAGCTGCACACGCAATTACTGTCGGATCTGGTAAGTGTTCCCGGGGGAAGGCAATGTTTAATTGAATGTAAAACGTACGATGTGGACCGGTACTCAAACATGAATGCTTCCGGTGCGATTTAATATTCAGATCGGTTGAGTACCACCCACCGGCGCACTTGGGGATGGTCGAGTGGACTGATGCTTGACATTGAGCATGAATTATAATTGCGCAGTAGGATGCTTCTGCTAACCGCAAAAATGAAAATTTTCAAACGAGATGGGTGGAATAGTCATGCTGCACTTGAAAAATATGATCCAGTTTTTTAATTGCATAAATTCAACTAAGATTATACTTATTATCCGCTTTCTCATTTGTCCTTCGTGTCCTTCAGCAAGTTCAAATCGATACATCACACTTTTTCTGGCTGGTAACGTACTTCCTGAAGTTTGCCACCCAGCTCGAGCTAGACCTGGAGCACATCAACAGTGTCCTTTCGTTCGACATCATAAGTTACCTCACGTACGAGGGTGTGATGCTATGCGAACAGCTTGAACAGCTTAGCAGAGCTACCGAAACAGACATAAAGCCTTGTTTGCGAAGAATTCATTTGGTGAGCCACAATTGTGTAGCAAACATCTCGAGTAGCCTCATTCTCATTGTCGTCGTCGTTTTTTTGCAGGTTGTAACGGCGATAAGAGAATTTCTGCAAGCTCTTGATACGTACAAAAAGAGTACACATCTGACAAAGGTAATAATTTGAGGGCACTTCCCACTCGACAAGCTGGAATTCATAGTTCTATTTATAATTTCTCCCCCCTTTTTTTAACGCATCCCAAACTACAGGAGGACAAAGAGAAGCTTAAGCTGCTGCAGATACAGATCAGCTGCACGGAGGATTTACGATGCCTGTTTGTGTTGTTGCTTCGGTGCTACAACCCAAACATTCAGAGTCGACAATATCTGCAGGATTTAATTGTGACCAACCATACGCTTCTGCTGCTGCTCGACGGTGTCCGGGAACTGACCGCAGATGGCGTCCCGGGAGATATGCTGGGCCACATCAAACAGTAAACGAACACACACAAAAACCAATAGCACAAATGAACCACCAATGGAAGGCCTTTTCCGATGGGAAACCGATTTCCCGACTCTAACCGATTGGTTTTTTGTTTTCTTCTTTTTTTTTGTACGTTTCTCCACTCTCCGCTTTGTTTGCAGGTTCGCCACGGTGGAGATAATGCATCAGTACGGTTTACTGCTGGAAGACTTCCGTGAAAATGGTGCGTTTGTGAACGATTGTATCTTCACGATGATGCATCACGTGGGTGGCGATTTGGGACAGATTAATGTGCTGTTTCAACCGAGCATCCTGAAAACGTATTCCCAGATATGGGAAACGGAGTATGAGCTGTGTGACGTAAGTAGTGCTTTTAGTTGTGCAGTGTCGAAAAAGACAAAGCGTAACTCTGTGTAAATCTTCTCCATCGCAACCAGGATTGGTCGGATTTGATCGAGTACGTCATCCACAAGTTCATCAATACACCCCAACCGGCCCCATTGACACTATCGACAACTCTGCCGGACATTGGGACGCAGCTACTGTCGAGCAATCTGCTCGTGACCTGGACGCAGGAGGAGAAGGATTCGCTGCACTGGTACTATGTGCAGTGTCGCCAGAGCAAGTGCGTCGTGGCCGACATTCTGAAGCTGTTCCAGGAGAACGGTAACCAGCAGAAGACGCGCCCCTCCATCATCGAGCAACTACTGGAGCAGAACATCATCACGCTCATCCAGTACGACGATCTGATGAAGGTGGAAAATCCGGACTATGAGCGCAACGTGCAGACACCAGCATTGTCGGTCGCATCGGCTGACTCACCGAAACCGGAGGACGGTGACTCAAAGTCCTCGTCCAAGGCGGTGGATGATATACAGGTGTTGCGTGATCGTCTACAGAAGGAAAACCGTGGCAAACTGATCGCCTGGCTGCAGAAGAGTTTGCTGGATTGTTGTTTCGTCAAGCTGAATCTGCTGAGCGGCAACGTGTACGTAACGGGAGGCATCGGTGGCAATATGGGTGTAGTCGTCATGGAACCCGTATCCTACCATTGCATCTGTAAGAATACTTTGAGTTGTTTCAACATTACGTTCTCCTAACAAAGATCTCTCTTTCACAGTGAAAAAGAAATCGATACCGGTTGTACCGTGGAATCAGGATCAGTTTGCGATACTGTCCTACCAACCATTCATACTGCTGCTTCACAAGCTCGGTTTTCATCTGCCGGCTGATGCGAAGAAAATGTTTGTGCGCATCCCAGAGTTCTGGACGGCGGACATCCTGTACAACATTGCGCTCAAACTCGGTCCGCTGGATAAATGTAAGTACGGCAGCGGTTTGCATGTTCGACGGTTCCGATCCGTTCGCTCTCACTTTACAGCTCAACCAATATCTAGTAAATCGGTGCCCCTATTTTCATGAGGGGGGCTTTTGACCCTCCTTCGATCAACCAGTTATCAATAAACGTCTTTCTTTTTTCTCTTCTGTGTTTTTTTTTTGTATTTCTGCATACCTGGCTGGTGGACGCACGACGCTTTTATCTCTCTCTCTCTCTTTCTCTCTCTTCTCTCTGTTTCTTCCCGTACAGCGATTCTCAAGTTCGATCTCAAGTACCTCAACAAGGTGCTTTCGATGGAGAAACAAGCTAAGGCCGACCCTTGCCCGCCGAACGATGCTCGGTTAGAGAACTTTGGATTATCAAGGTCCAGTTAGCCAAGTCATACACCCATCAGGTTAACTACTTTCAGTTGATGTTTTAGGACTGCGTCAGGAGGAGCGCATGGCTCTGTCTAACAAGTGGGGGGAAGGGGGGGGGAGGAAAGTTTGGTTTGTGGAGGGAGGGTTGGTGACATGAGCAAGCGCAACTTCTGACCGCAGGCACCTCGCAATACCGTGCACGCCTCTCACACCGTTTGATTCACGCAAGGATCAGGTGGGTTTGCGTGTGCGTGCACGGTTAGGCCGTGCCTGCGCTTAAAACTATCATATCATAGTAGCATTTTAGGTTTCTCTTGTGTTGTTTTTCATGTTAATGTTTTGTTTTTCACACATCTCAAATATTAGAGTAGGGCGTAGTCTTGTTAACTGTTTAAAGAGCTCTAAGTTAATCGTACGTAATGCATTCCACAGATAGGAATTTCACCCACCGTCCATACAAGTATACATGCATGCATCCTTTAGCAATAATGTCCAACTCGTTTCTTACTCTTGCTTCTCCTCATCATCAGCTGGCTTTCCCCTAATGTGACGGTTCGATGGGTTGGGTGTCATGATAGTAGTGAAATTTTGTAACTTCAAGCTATTCAATTGGTATTGATTACACCGGTAATCAAATCGCGAACCTGGTCCGATATTGAATTTGGAAAAGTAATATGAACTTCCCGAAATTATTGCTGATTGCCAAGTACGGTACGGCAACGGAACATCAATCATGTTTGGCAATATTTGGTGGTGCTTCCGATAATAGCACTCGGAGGTAAAACTTCCTAATCAGACCACAATCCATCATACCAGTTAGTTCAGTATATTACCAGCTGGAAAACTTTACCGACTACCGAATAGCTCCGACTGATATCGTTCCTTCCCTTCTTCTCTATTCACTTCTTATCGCGATACAGATTCAGCACTCAAATCACAACTAACTGGCTCGATGTAGTGATGCGTAATAAGGCAGTTCAGAGGTAAGCAACTCCCGCAACACAACCTGAAAGCCGACCGGAAAATACTCATTAGCGTAATTGCTGCCAGGCAGCCTACGACACCCCGAACAGTGTGTGTGTACACCCCGACATACACCTCCAATCGGTGGTCCATCCGCCGCTTCCATTCACGATCTTATCTTACCGCGCAAATTATTTCGTCCTTACCTTTCCTTTTCTTTTCAAAAAAAAAAAAATAGTAAAACGGAAATGATAAGTTTTGGCGAGTAGTACATACAACCAACCGTGTCTGTTCGTTTTGTATCATCCACCAGCAAGTGCAAACTGGATCTGCCCGGCCCGTCAAAGGTTATCGAAGCGGCCAACGCTACCCATCCGAGTGCAACGCTGAAGACGGGCGGAAAACCGGCCGCACAGACCAAAATACTGCACGACCTTTCGATCATTGTCGAGTCGAACGATGACGATGACGACGAGTTGCCGGCGGATGAGGACGATGGGTTAGATAGCTCGGAGGTGCCGGTACTGGAGGAACACGATGTCGTCAGGTAGGTGGTCGTACGTACCGATAAAATATTCGTACAGTTCAATTTTCCATCGCGAATCAATTTGTCCACGCTTAAGCGACTGTCCGGTGTGTGTCGTATGTGAGCGCACCATGTTTAGGGATATTGTGCACTAGTGAGGTGTAAGGTCACCGTAGGTGGGGAAGGGGTTGTACACTAACATGACTTTGCTTTCACATAACGAAGCACTTTTATGAACGGGCAGAATGCAAGCTTGTTAGATGATTGAATGGGCGGACAAATTATTCCACCTGAAATGGACTTGGACACGTACCGTGAAACATGGATTCGATTGTCGCTGTTTCAGAGGTTCTGGAGAGGGAGTTTGCTAGGGAGTACAAGAGAATATTGAATTGATCATATTACTAAGTTTTAAAAAAATATAATCTAATTTGGGAAATATTACAACCTCAAATAGGATGTCTTTTTATGACTCTTGAAACAGTGGTTGGCAAACTTCTTGAAGCAAGGAGACCAATTTCATGAAAACTCACTTGAAATGAATTGAAATGGAGTTTTAAAGAGCTAAATCAGGTTTTCATGCAGCAGGTCTGATATCTGATCCGAAACGGCCCGCTTCTGCGTAGTAAAATACATATTGAATATTATATTCTAAACTGCCCTCCAAAATGAGTATTTATAAAATTCCTATACATTGGTTGATTGTTAATACTAGCATACAAGAATTTAAGATTTGAATCCCTATTAGATCATGATGTGCAAATGTATTTCCCAATCGCCTAAATGTGTTCCCAATGGCCAACAAATTCAACATAAACCAAAACCCAGCCTTATGTTTTTTCCCAAAAACGAACGCTTGGTTGTTATTTTTTGGAGCTAACTTTTGGGTGAAATCAGTGTAAAGACTCGCGAGTTGTACTTTGCCGAGCACTGCCCTAAGAGAGTAATCTATCTATATTTCGAACTCCTTTAGAAGGCACCTTTACTTTGACGACCCGCCCTATCCCTAGAATTGAATAGTGTTCATGTCTTCGCTGTATGGCGTCGAATTGAAATGTTCATTTAATGGTGATTTATTTCCAATAACCATCGTGAAGCAGGAGACCTCGCATGAGACTGCCTGTCTTGGAGGTTTCGGAGTTTTAGCACGATCCACGAACACGAAGGTTTACAGCTGGGAAGCATAATTGATTGCCCCTTCGGCAGTGACTGTGCGAATGCAGGAGATAGAGAGAACGTACGTTCGACGTCCTCCAGTGTGTCGAGGCGTCGTGCCGCAAGGGTTGTGATAGATTCCCCCCTAATTGAGTTAGAAGCCCTCAAATTTGTATCGTTTAGTTGAGTTCTAGCACCTAGTAAAAGTGAGTTAATTATCGGTCTATTAATAACTTTTTGTTTTTATCCCACCTGTGTTACTTGCTCTGCAGTGCCTGTGAGACCGCTTCTGTCGCATCGGATCTGACCCGCATGTACGTGAGCGACGAAGACGACAAGCACGACATTGTGCCGCCGATTTTGTAAGACAATTCAACCACTAAAGCATAAGCCAACAGTCATCGAGAAAACTCATCAACGGTGGGAGCCATTTAGCACCTAGTACACACCATTTCCCGCCTTAGTTTTTGTCGGATATTTGTTATTTTGGCCTTCCAAGATTCTATCTCCCAGCATCTGAGTGTGTCCAATTCATCATACACACACGCATATACAGTACCCAACACTAGCGTATTATCAATTAAAACAGTTGCTTCCTAGAAGCCCACTAACTCTCGTTCAGTGATCTTATGATCGAATTCCAGGAATGTCAAACTAATGCCTTACGCATAAAAAATCCGACAACTACATATTCCATACCACATAGATCGCCTGCAAATAGAGCTTCAATGTTGAGTGTTTATTGGCAGTTTATAAGATTAAGTGCAATCATGCACTGAGGATACAGTGGACATTGGATTGGATATCAGTGTAATCTTTCGTTTGCTCTATTAAAGAGCAAAGAAAGTAAAATAGATGTAAAAAAAACCACTCGCATTCACAACACACGGACATACAGATGTACTATCTTCATGTTGATCACTGTTGCTCTCGATTGGCTGTAAAATTTCAACGGGAAACAAAATGTACACTCTCCCCCTCGGTAGGGTGTTTGTAGAGAGGAAATGAAGGCAAGGAGATCGTCTAACGATACACCGAATGATATTAAGGTTAAGTGTGACGGGATGATGATAGAAATGACCATTAGTGGGGTTCAAAAACGGAAAGCGAGGTTTCTAAGGTTACCAATCATGTTAGAGTTAGTGTTATTTTAGGAAAAAGAATGCAATCTGCATACCCCTCCAAATCTGCATTGACGTTTTATGTCATGATGTTTTCGTTTGTTTTTTGTTTGATTATTGTTTCAACATGCCGAGCCTGTGCGCGTCCGTGATGATTGCTGGGCACGCCCCGGTAGAAGTGAGCGCATTTAGAAAGACTGCATAGGAACCTGGAACCAAACAAAGTGCTACTTGACAAACGTGTGCGACGGTACAAAACGTTAAACGTTAAGCGAAAGGAACATGTCGATATCGTGTGAGGAAGAAGGCAAAGAAATTGTTCTGCGAAATGCTTTCGCGATAGTCTATTTTCTTGGGTAGTTCTATCACTGGTTCAACAGTAACGGAGGATGTCCGAGAGTGAGAGGAACGCTGTGAGCGCTAAGGCAAAACTGTTTTGGTAAAGCATCCGCAACGGAACCGCTTCTCAGCTGGCTGTGTATGAAACAGCAAATCAAACAAAAAACAGGAAAGTAAAATTAAATCTTAATAAGAGCTTTTACCAGTGCACGTTTACATATGGACCACCGTGGTGTGTACCATGTGCATTAAATAGTTTATGTATAACAGGTTAAAAATGGAAGAAGAATAAATGTAGCTATTTGTGGAAGCAACGCCGGTGGTAAATGTATCGGTGAAAACATCCCGAAACAAACACTGAGAACTAAAAATGTTGGTGAGTACGTAATGCAGTGATTCGGGTATTTTCTGACTTCTATTTTCCTCGAAAAGTTTTCTCGTTTTTTACTGGTTTTAATTTAAAAACTTTTAAAATTTTTATCTACGTTTTTTCAAATTTATTTAAGCAAAAAGAAGGGAATAGTCCGAAATGAAGAGCAAGAATAATATTGGTGAGTATATAATGCAATAATTAGAGTTTTTCTTGATGTTTTTTTTATTTTGTTAAATAAATATATCTATGAATTATTAGCTCTGCTCAATTTTGTACTTTTCGATTGGAATGAAAAAATATTTTCAAAACTAAACTCTACCTTTGTCGTTTGTGTTTGACAACACTGATTCGCGAAATATATTTGCAAGCTCAACATTTGTTATAGTAATTATACAGGATTGTTTTGTGCAAACTACATTACAATAGGAGGTGGAATATATCTCTACGTTAAATAATGTATTTTCTTGTCTTAGAAAATTGTCCCAGATTAAGATTAGGATTTGATTGAGCTCGATCTTATAGTTACTGTTATAAATTAGTCCTTCGACTACCTAACGACGCCATGCACGTGCATGCCATGAGTCATTTGTGCAAAGACGAAGGAGAAAAACCGAGCTAACTCAGTCTGTCAGACTCGTACCTCGAAGGTAAAGGATCCGTTCTATCAGATCGGTTTGCGACAAGCAATTTCTTCCATCTTTTGCCACGATCGCCTTTCGCTGTGGTGTTTGTACACGCTCGAGGCTGGACACAAAAATTTGTTCCACTGCTGCAGGGCCCCCCCAATCCCAACGGACTTCAAACCAACATCAAACATGTGTACGAAAATTGAAACTTCAACACGAATTGGCATGCGCAAATCGAAGTGCCACCGGTGTCCCGAATGGAACGTGAACTCCCCAGTGACCCCAGTGATCCAGGCGAGACAGGCGAGTTGACCGGTAGCCATGTCTAATTGAAAAGTCGTGACCGATCGATGTACACCGGTCGGACGCGTCCAAATGTCACGTACACATCGAAAATCGCATGCTAATGACCGTTGTGCGAATTCTGCCAAATCTCAACCTGGTCTATATGGCCCGAAGGGGGTTCGAATAGGAATGGTCGGTTGTGCAAGCGTTTCTGCAAAAACGGGAGCAACGGGAGTTTTGTGGAGTTAACCGATGACACGATTAGGCCAATCACCGATGTCAACACTGCTAACGAGCCCTGTCGACTGCTGGCATCAGTGTTCGGTAGCCGAGGGAGTAATAACAACGTTACACCACACTCACACATGACCCTCCGATGGAGGATTGCAGGTTGTTACGGTTTTCTTACTCACTTTACCACGTCTCCTCGACTTATTGTTCAATGATGCATAAAAATAGTTTTGAAAATGTTTAAATGTTAAAGTCTAAAGGTTGGGCAGTAAACACAGCAAACTCTTCTCCAGTTTCATCCTCACAAACAGTATCTGTTTTTACCTCACTAAACGAAAAGTTTTCTCATTGTTTAACACACCCTCCCAGATGGTTGGCGATATTTATGATAGTACCAACGTCTGCGGAGGACCACATTCAAGCAATTAACTGAAGATCAAGATCATATCCGACAAACTGCTTTTTTATGTTTCCACCCAATCTCTTCTCGTCGGACGCATGTTTTCATCCATAATTCATCGCTGCTCATCGCGACACTGCCGAGGCGGACCGAGTTGCACAATCGCAACCCCGTACGCGCGTATTCATTGCGAAGAAAGCGCACCCGGTGCGTGAACTTGAACTACACGGTCGTTATGGTCGACCGGCTATGTGTAAGAGACGGCACCGGTGGCTGGTTGTTGTACCTGGCCGTCCGATCACGACCGATCACCGGTTGCAAATAGTGCACGAGGGGGCATCTTCGTGTTCCGGCAGAGCGTTTTAATGTCCCACATCCTGACCCCACAGATTGCGCCACCGCATATCGCTCCGAGCATTTTACTTAGACGAGACGGTACACTATATTCCGGCAACAGTGTGTTTTGGGGTTTGAGAAATGGGGCTAGTTTTCGGATATTGTCACGCCACCTCGACCAAATGTGACTGAATGCCATACGATCGCGTTGACAATGGCGAAGCCAACTCAAGGGTGTTGTTTGTGCCCCGGGGGTGCAGATTGCTAAAAGAAAGACAAAAAAAAAACACACTGAGAATGGAAGGTGTGACGTCGGTTGTTCGATGTCAAGGGATCGCGTGCGCGCGGGCCCTAGTTCGCCCGTGCTATGAACCTGTCGGCTCGCACACGCTGCTCCGTTGCTGGCTACAATTAAGTAGAATAAATCAACGAACTTTCCCGATCAGGTTTGAAGGGCTGCTGCATGTGCGTATGCCCAGCTCGTCGTCGATCGGCTCGTCTTAAAGTGAACGTAGCAGGTCTCGTCCGTTAAACCCCGCGATCGAGTCGCTCTAACGCCGACCCATTGCACAACGTTGAACCGACCGACCGGGGAGGTTCACTTTATTAATACCTCGCCCGATAAGCTCTCATGATCTCCGTGTGCATTGTGGCTAATGTGCTCATTATCTGGACGTGACACAGTCCGACGGGCTCGGTCCGGATCGGTGGGCTTGTCCGGTTTGGTTGGGATCGAAAATTTTTATGAACTGTTTGACGCTACCGGGGCACTGAAATAGGGCCGCCGATTTGAGTGAAATGAGTGGTTTCCTATTGGAGCTTATTAATTTTAATGGCACCTAAATACGACAAGCGAGTCCGACAATTGGGTAATGTTGGGAGCTTGATATTGCTGATTAGCAAGACTAATATTGGAAGATATGTGAGAGCGGCACGAAGGGTTCAATTATTATTATTTGCATTTAATATTGATTTGTTTTAATGATTATTTTTCAATGGTTATTAAGAACTGTGATTGAGGTATTCTAAACTTGAACATGAAAGCTGAAATTCTATATTTTAAATTAATTGCAATAAAGCGGTAGGAAATTATCAGTAATTATATTCTAATAATCATTTAGAATATTTGTTAGGTATTCTTGATTCTTTTTATCTGTTTTCAATTATTTGGATTTGGGTGGTAATAAAATATAACTAATTACATTTTCTTTAACTTTCTGGTAATTTTTTGCTAATCAATAGTTAGTCCAGGTTTTTATGAAAAAAATTTAAAAAAGATTAATTGAATATCGAAAGCGATATCTGACACGCTTTTAAAATGAGTTTGTAGCAAATTTCCCTTTTTGTGGAGCTGGAATTGCCTCGCCACAAAGGTAAATATAAACGAATAAAGGGCAACCATCAAAGTACTAAAACAGCAGTGCGTTCCGGTGCGTGTACCACATCAAACGATGTTGCAGAAATTAGTTACTTTTCCGTTACTTTAGCACACGAAAAAAACTGTAATCCGTTGTTCCATTGTTTCGAATGGACTGCGTAAAATGGTGATAAAAATACTCATTTCATACCTTGCCATTTTTTAAATGACTAATTGTTCTTATTGCACAAGAGTGGCATACTTTTTTTTGTTTGCTGCATCAATCTGTTCAGCGTTTTATTCGCCTTCGTGGACAAAAAACCATAACCCCACCACCTTTCATCAATCATATTTTTAACTCGAAACAAAACAAACAAAAACCACCTTCGCGGATTTAATTTTGGTTTTCGCGCGCACCCTTACAACAAAGTTTACCGAGCATAATAATAGCATCGTTGGCATGATATCATGATTTTGCACTAAATTACCGTGAACAAGCTTTGCATGCGTAGCGCCGGATGCGTTTGATGTTCGGTTGTTTGGTGGGTATGAGAGATGCAACACCGTAGCTCATATGGCGTTCCGGTCGGTTCAAAGGTTCAGCTGTGCGTCCCAGCTGGCAGTTAGTTGATGCGGATATTCGCTTCCACTATCGCGCTGGCAACCAGGTGGCGCAACAAAACTAATACGCTCCTGGGTGTCCATGGTAACGTCGGGGTTTGTCTTAGTTTTGTGGATGGCTTTGATGATACTCGCATATCTCCGCGTGCTCCGTGTATATGCATCACCCGTGGTTGGTGGGCGACATATTTGGCCGGTGTCGGTGTCACATTAAATGAAGCAGTAAATTACTGGGTTGGTCTAAACCATGGCACTTTACCGCCACATTAACTTCTCATGCAATGTGCAAGGTAGCTCCAGAACAAAAGCAACGAAACAATATTTTACCGAAAGGGGTGTTTTTTGTTTGTTTGTATTGAATTGGTCTCGAGCTTTCGCGCAAATAGATACAGTTTCCCACGCAATCGGTGATAAGCGTGAAAGTGAGTCTGATGCGTTCTGGTAGATCGAAGTTATGCAGCAGTATAGAAAAGTTTGATTGGTTTTAGATGAACATGCTAGCGAAGTCATTAAAACAAATCAGCTTCAATGAAAAACACATTGCTAGAGCAGTTCCACAGCAATCATCCGGTGAGTTGCAGCAACACTTAACTCTGATAAGGTTGTAACTTGCAAAGCAATAATACAAACTCAAGTAAACTTTTCGAATTGAAAAATAATAAATATAAAATTTCGCACAATCATATTTTAAGAATTTGAAGAAATTATGCTGCATAAGAAGGTAAATAGTTCTTTAAAAGAAACTGCCAATAGTACTCTAATAAAATTCATTCCTAAGATTTTTTTAAGTGTTCACTTGAAAGCTATTATTTGTCTCCTAATATTTATAGTAAACGATTATTTACGTTTCTTAGAGGTCGCTAGTGGAAGTGATGTTGATAATATTTGGTACGATCCCTTAGATAATATATTTTCGAGAAATGCTATTCCATCTTGGATCGTCTTCCATCTTGGATGGACTTAACAACCGTGTAGACTCCGTAAGGGCTAGAAAAGAGGCTGGCGGGGCCTGTCTTCCACGACTGCCTATATTACGTCAAAAATATGATAAGGGATGACGTTAAACAGATATAAATGGATCAAAATCACGACACCTTAATCGAGTATCTTCTCGTTGTAACGACCGGAAAGATTTAGTGGAGAATCAGGCACTTAGGAGGCCCTAAGCAGGGTGGAAGAAGGGAGTCCACTTCGAAATCACTAACCGTGAAGAATATAACTGGGGCTCTCTAGTGAAAATTACAGAGCTTAAATTCTGAGGAATCGTGAAGACCGCAATTCGGAATCATTTCTTGAAACTATGGAAAGGGATTCTTATACCTATCTATCTCTTTTAAAACTTTTCAAATTCCTCAACTACAAAGGTTCAGTCCTAGACATGGGAGAGCAATCCGAATGAGATTTTGGTACTGGTCTTAACGTGTGATAGACCCGCGCCGTTACGACTGTGTTCTATAGCTTACAAAACTAACCCACATCGCTACCGATGTTCGCAATTACACAATAATTCGTGACGCGCTGCTACGGTGCTTACAGTTCAAGCATCTTTTCTCTACACATGCTTCATCCATCAAAACATCACCTTCTTGCTTGCGTTTTCATCGACTTTCCCGCACGGGCCGTTCCGGCTGTTTAAAGTTGAAAATCGTGTCGAATCTTTTGTTTTCCTTTTTTTCTTTCCCTTTAACGCCACGACCTGCACGCCGTGTCTCGGCGTAGGCGACGCGCTGACGAAGGTTCAAGGGCTGCTTTATAAAGCCCGACGAAACCAGAGCTTACAACAGTCGTTCACCCATCTGCCCATCAGCTTCCGTTGAAGTACAGATTTCCGTCGATGTCGGCGCCTAAACACCCCACGCCTGACCGACCCATCAGCCTCCCAATCCCGCTGCCCTCCGCCCATTGCCATGTCACGCTTGATTTAGTTTGCCCTTTCTTCACACTATTCTTTAAAGCACCCGAAACACTGGAAGCCACCGAACGTGAAGGGTTGGCAGACAAATTAATAATTCATCATCGGTTTTTCTCCAGCTTCTAGCTGATCGATGACAGTCGCCATTTAGCAGTAAGGTGCATCCAAACTGATTGCCTTATTCGGGCGGGGGGGATATTGAACGATTCTTGGGAAATAAAAATCACATCCGACAAATCCGACACACTTGTTAGGTCCAAACGAAAGACGATGGGCGCACCTGTAAGTGTTATAGTTTTTATGTTATTTTATTTCTCTCTCACCCTTTGGAACCTCCTCAACCCCCGCAGTTGTCTCTTTACCTTGTGACTGTTGCTGACAGTTTTGTTTCGCTGTTTTTTTCTTAAATATTTTTGCTCTCAACACTTTAACACCCTTCGATGCTTATTGCTTCGATGGTGCAATCCAGACCGATGGGAAGCAGCAGCACGGTAAAATCGTGCCAAAACACTTCACCCTCCTGGAATATGGTTATTAATGGTAAATTGCAATTGGGGAAAAAAAACCTGCTGATGTTTATCTTGCGAATGGATGTTTAATTCTCCCGTTCTGTAGTGTCAGCACGATGCGGTTGCATATTGCAGACGATTGCTCTGGGGGGTGGCAAATTGTGCAAATAATATGTCACCCTTGTGCGAAGGGGATGGGTTGCAAAGGGCAGTGTGTTCATAATTAGAAATAAATAAAGAACTCATCCGCCCAGGTGGAATCCGAATGTATTTGTTTTAATACGCAATACAAAAAGAATTATTTATTTTGTTTTTTAATGTTAACTATTTTGTTTAAATTGGAGATCACGCTAAAGAATGTTCGAGCTTGAATAATTAAAATCAAATGTAGTTTAAATAGAATTTTGATTTAATATGGATTGTATAATAAGACTCTTCTACAATATTTCTTAAACCCATTCCTAATCTGTATTTCTAAAAGTGCTATAAACATTATTCCATGTTCTAGGTGTTAACACTTAAATTAATTAACTTAAACCAATTGTGAAAGCATTCCATGTCTGGGTGGTCACGATTAAATTGGAAAAAGAAAATATGCAAAAGATGAAAAGATCTTCCAAAACCGGGATTAATGTTCAGCCAAAATTGCAAGGTTCAACAACACCCCACATATTGAATAAAAGCTCTTTTAAAATCTCCAGTTTCCAGGTTCCATTTTTAAGGTAAAATGATTCTAGCAACCTATAAAAGATAAAAAGGATTCAAAAAACTTTAATATGAAACTAAATATGTAAAGCCCAAGGTACACAGAAGCCGTCCCGGGTGTTTATTAGCAAAAGTTGCTCCTTATGTTCTAAGCAACTACACCGAATCCACGGTTTGTTGTGCAGAAAGTCACACAATTTACAGCCTGTTGAACAATTTCCTTTCATCCTCGAACCAATTCCTTTCCTGCCTGCGATGTTCAGTACCGCTCGTCAAAGTTTTCCTAATCTAACAAAGTTGTATAGCGTTATTCCATGGAGAGAGAGCGTATGGATCACGTACGAGCTGGGATCCGTTCCAACAATTTCTAATCAACTCCCCAGTCTCAACTTTGTGTCCCATGCAACCCAACAAAAGCCAGCGCTGGAAACATGAGTTTCGCGCTAATCCCACTGCCAACATTCTGTCATCGGCCCCGCTTCACGACAGCCAACGTGGTAAAGTGTCAACCTTCGAGATCAACAAGCGGTTAGGTCACGCAAAAGTTTTATCCCGCAAGCGAACGCACCGCATATCTCGCCCGCTTTACGGTCAGTAAACACGTGTTCACAGCTGTGTAGACTTTTGTTTTGTTTTATTCAATTTCTTGTTGTCCAATGCGTCCCCATTGGTAAATGGAAAGCCCAAGCGCAGATCACCTTTTTAAGCGCATTCGTACAAATTTGCCTACTCGGGTTATCCACATGGGGTTAGCCCAAACAGGACTATAACCCGCCTGACCCGCTGACCGAATGCGAGGTGTGGAGGGTGCGCAAAAGGGCCGCAAAAGAGGAAGGGTTGGTTTCTTTTCAAAACGTTTGTCGCTCCCGTTTATGAACACAAGCTGGTAAAAGTTAAAAACGCTTCAAAACAACACACAATTCACTCCACACAATGGGTGGCGAAGGGCATCACGTGTGCATGTGGCTGTGTGCGCTTCTGTCGCAGTAATTGACAGTCTTACCTTGAGAGATCATAATTTCTTTCTAATTCCCTTTTTTTCATCCCCCCCTTCAGTTGCAAGGCTACGGAAAGTGAACGCCCTTTGGCCTGCGATCGGAAAGGCTCCCAACGCTCCCAGTCCTCTGGGTCGATCTGGTCCTACGGCGAATAAAAGGGTTTTACAAGATCATTACATGCCGGTAAGGGCGACAGGGCCGGCACGATGATTGGAGCGAGAGATTATATATTGCCCACCGTCAACATCATCATCATCCTTTGCCCGAACGCTGGGCCCTGTTTGGTCTCGGCAAAGACTTAAAAGGTCATATGCATGACGGGCACCAGGTTTGGGAATGGAGCTGCAAATGGACCCAGCACAGCCTGCTATACACCGCCCTAGGGGCACCGGGAGGGCTACGCGTCGTCATCATCATCATCATCGTCGCCGCCAGCGCACACGGATGATGTGACCTGCATAAGCAGCGCAACAAAACAAAACATACCCTTACTGGCATCGAAAGCAAATCGAAACAAACAGCAGAAAACGAAAAAAAAACTGGTCCATCTGGGCACGAAGACTCGCGGAGGCTTCGTTTTTCCCACCGGCCAGCGGTGTCAGTTCCAGTGTCTACGGAGCTTCGGCCGAGGCTTAAGGTTTAAGGAGATGTTTACGATGGCAATGGCTAAATTAGATTGCTCGGACCTCTCCCAACACACACCCGTCTCCATCACAGCCAATCGGTGAAGAATTAAAAGCAACACACAGATCCACAATAAAATAAAAAAAAACTGCTCACCGCGGTTTTGGTTCTGTCGCGTCGGATTCATCGCGGCAATAAATTCTTCTTACCATGATCGGACACCGCGCGGCATAAAAGTGCAGTAGCCAGTTTTATTGCCTTTAAACTGGTGCGAAACTCTACAACTCCGCGGAGGCTGAAAGAGGAGTGCTCGGTGTAGCACCCAAAGCTTGAGGAGGAGGTAAAGCTCTAGCGCTTCTTTTCGGTCTGGCGGAATATTAGTGATCCACATAAACAAAAAACAACTAATCCCTAAGCAGCAGAAAATGAGCCGTTTTGTTATTTGGTGTTTTGTTGAGGTGGCTTTCGCTTACATCGGTGGAGATTTGTAGTGTGAGCGAAGGTGAGTACAACAGTCACACGACCGCTGTGGGAGCTATGGAAGTTACTTGTAAAGCTTTTTTTCTGCTTCAAGACACGCCTCAGTTTTCGGAAGGTACTTTAGGAGACAAACGTACACCGAACTGGTCAAATATTGTGCGGGAGATGAGCTGTACGTTAGTAAGTGAGGAAGAAAAGACCATTTGATGCTATCAAATTGTGCAATTTCTATTCGTCTGAGATAATATTTTTTGCGATTTTGATTTTGACAGCTTTCTTTACATCACTTTGCAGAAAATTTAGCAATGTGCAATGCACAATTTCATCTCTGGCTCTATGGAGGTTACTCTCGTTCCCGTGGGTGATAAAATAAATTAAAACACTGATTAGAGAACGGTGAATAATTACTTCCAAATTTCTGTTGATGAACCCCCAAATATCCATTGCATAGATAGTGGTGCATTTTGATCGTCTCATTTAGATATGGTACTAATAAAAAGAACATTACGCTTGCACAATCTCTCTATCGCAAAGCTTAGACAATAAGGTCTCGAAAATGTCCACCACAACGAAGACATTCCCACTGTGCAGAACCACACGCGCGCACTTCGGGAGGCCCATATCAATCACAATTCAAACGATAATCCCCCAACTCCGGACACTTTAGTCCAAACTTGTAGAACGCTTTTTATTAATTACAACCCCTGGTGTACGCAGAAAAAAAACCACAACCAGAACACGGTTGGACGAATTTGGTGGCGAAGCGATTTGTTCACATCGGATTCGGTAACATTAGGCACGGCCATCAAACGGCCGGAATGGCCATCGGAGGCCTGTACCCGAGCGAAAGGATCGTGACACTTGGCACCGGAGCTAGACACGGTGGCACCGGTTACGAATCCGTATCGATGACCTTTACCACCCGATAGTGTGGCCGTAGAGGAGCGAAAGACAAAAAAAAACCGCAACCAATGAAATGATCCACATCAGCGGAGCAATTGAAAATACTCCAAAACCGATTTCGATCTAATCACCAAAGCTCGCCCGGGTGAGTGCCAATTTTGCGATAACCGAATCCAGCCATTTCCGTTCGGTGCGAAAGTTTTAATTGCTTTTGCAAGGTTTCGCGGCGCGAGACCGTAGACGACGAATTCGGAGACAAACGGGGAGGTTAGGTCTAAGTTTAGTTTAATTGTTTGTTTACGGCAGCGATCATTCGCGAAGTGGGACGATTTTTCCGCCAACAAAGAAGCAACAAAAAAAAACATTTAAACCCGTGTTCGGGAAACGTGGTGATAACATGATTTGCATAAAGATTTTCCGACGGGGTCAAAAATCGGGCGTGGGGAACTTCATCAATATTCATTATCGCCTTCCGTATGTACACATTGCGTGCCGAGCTAGACTTACGCCTTTATTCAAGCGGAAAGATTTTTCTCCAGAAAGTGGGAGACACTCCGATATTGACTTGTCCACCTTCACATCGAACACGGGTTGCATATAATTTGGAAGGTTTGAAAGTGTTCAGGAAAAGGTCAAAGATAATTTGAGTTTGAGAGTTGCATCTTCAGACGTAAAAAACGGAGTGATTTAAAGTCTCAAACTCTTGAATTTCTGAGCCTGAGAATTTATAGCAAAGATTGAAGATATGTACTGTATCTCTAGTATCGTGATTAGACATAGAAAATAGACGTACACTTTAATCAGATCAGTTCTCATCACCCATCACCATTCACCTTGACATCACTGATCCGGATTCCTTTCACACAGTGTTCATCATTCAAGCAATAAATATTTCACACCAATTGTCGCTTTGTCGACATTCTTTCCAAGCTCCACCTGTCCCACGTTCGGTGTGATTGATTGTTTAATTTCATCTGGCGCGCAGTGCAAAATGTTGCACACGAAAGCTGTGGCGCTTCCACGTGTCCCACGTTAACTTCCGTCCGTGACATAACATACTGCGACAACTCCATCAAGGTACATTCTCGTGGACAAGCTGTGTGTGTGTGCGCGCGCCTTTTTTCTTCTTCATTTTGTGTTTGCTCTCACGCACTAGAAAACTAGTGTCACCCTTTTTGATTTTTTTGTAACAGCTAACCTGTCAGGCCACGACGACATTTGATGGTTAGAAACGATTACCAGACGACAGGCAGCTTTTCCAAATCAGCCCTCCAGTCTGCAGCCCTCAAGGAGGCAATAAATCGTGAAGGGTTTTTCGAACAAAACCCCTTCTTTTACCCGTCGCTTCTGTTTGTGGCCATAAATGGGTCATTATTCAAAAGGCATCGCCCTAATCGCGCTAGATGTGATGTTTGCTCCGCAGATAGCAATGGGTAATGGGTGTGGATGGACATAAAGATTGGCGGTTGCTTCTGTGTATCCATTACATCGCACGAGCGTGCCGAAGAGATATCGACAAATTTAATAACCATTTAAAAAGAAACATCATTTAGTACTAGGGCAAACTACAGAAAGACACCGCACCGTTCGCACGGATCCGCAAATTGAATATTATCGTTTAAAGCGTGTTGCCATTTGAAACTGCTCACGGAAACCACCGGGTTGATGATTTTTCAGTCATAAAGAGTACGGCGTGACCTTTAACTGGCCGAAACGAAGTTGCTAAATTTTGAATTTTGTAATCCCGTAAAAAGCATTGCTAACGTGCCGTGTATAAGCGGTCTGAAACAAAAGGTACAACATAATCATAATCATCATTTGTCTTCCGAAAACAGGGATCGCGGGCGTCCATTGAACGGGTGTGATGAAAACCGTTTTGCACAAAATGCATACAAAAAACCAACAACAGTGGCCCATTTTTCTTCGTAAGGGAAACTCCCCCTGGTTTTTTTTTATTGCTGCTGCTGCTGCAAAAAAGGTTTGTGCGAAATAAAAGTTTAAGTATAATAAAATGTCTACCGCCACCAGCGCGCGCCGTTTGTCGATCGTTTGTCGATGAACGAAAGACTTTAATGCAGGCGACGAACTCGATCGCGCACTGTTGACGAATCTTCTGATGCCGAGCCGGCCCCGAACAGCGTGCCGAAACGAAAGCAGCAAACAACCGATCGGTGACTGATCGTACCCCTTTTCCACCCTTCCACCATAAAACCCACCCCTCAGCAAGACGCACGAACAGCAGACCTAAGGCGACCATCAGCAGGTGGTATTAAGGGCGGATTTTCGTACACGGATCGGAGGCACGATCAGAGCAAATAAAACAAAAGACATCTACCACCACCTCGACGACTGCATCTGGGATTTCCACCACGCTCGCCATTTCCAGCGTGTGGAGGTTCTGCCGATCGTGAGCCTTTCCAAGCGATCCTGCGCAGCGATGTTTTTTTTTTCGGGGTGGCATACAGCGATCACTTCGTAGACCCCCACTGGAAAGGAGGGGCGAACACTCCAAGAAGCAAATCTCAAACTAGCGCCCTGCAACCGTCGAGAGGGTACGGTGTACGGTTCAACCTATTATAAAGTGAACTTGTTGCGGTCGGATGTTTTCAGTGCAAATTTGTACGTCTAGCATTTAGTAGCGCGGACTCGCGTGCAGTGAAGTGAAGTTGACCAACTCCTTCGAGCGGTGTGCAGCAGTGTGTCAGTTCAATTCTTCAACGCGTGGCAGTGGACAGATAGCGTGTGTGATAATGCGTGATGCGTGACATTCTCGAAGAAATCTCGTACCTACAGAAAATGAACCACAGTGAAGAATATTTCAAGTGAACCGATTTATGTGTGATCTTAAGCTTTAGTTCTGCACGATGCAACGTACGCACCCATGATCAAGTGACATACAGTGACATCTATTTGGAACGACAAACTCTTGCATAATCGCCCAGTTCCAGTACACCCTTCCAAGATCACTCTGCTGCTACTGACCTGCTGCTGAATCTGTCATCTTCCTTCTGAACATCCTGATCATCTCGCTGGGCACCTCATAATGGTAACTTCCATAAAGGATAAGTTTAGTGTACTGTTCATCAATAGAGCAAAAAAAACGTGCTCAATCGCACCTTTTCGTGATCGGGTGGTTTTGTTCCTGAGGAGTTACCGACACTGCGCCGGTACAAATAGCATAATGGGAAACATATAAAGCTATCTCGCACCCGTCATCAGTGACGATCGTCGTCGTGAGTCGGTCATAAATCATATTCAACGCTCCGTATGGAAGCAGCATCTGACACCTGGGACACAGGCTGTCGATCGGCTGCGTAAAGCACATTGTTGACGATCACGTGCAGGGTATTAGGTCCCTTTCGATCGCACTTGTGCGGTTCTTCTTCTGCCCGGGGTACATTCGTGACTCGTTGGGGTAGGTCGTGGTTGCTGTGGATGCTGGGTTTGGGTGGATTTTATCTTCCACACTGACACGAGCTGCATGCACTGTCACTGCAGAACGTGTTAGGTAAGCGAGTGTAATTTGATGTTTGCACCTATTTTGCGAGGTGTGCGTGACCATATGGAGTTTTTTTTTGGGAGCAAACGATCAGAACCACGCATGCAGAACTTCTAACCATTCTACGGTTCCATTAGTGAAGGGACGTACACAGAGATGTAACGATTGGATAAGGTGTACACGAGGTGGTATTAATACTACTTCCAAACTACCCCGGCCAGTGCGTTATCTGATGCAGATGACGAGGTGCGATACAGTGGTTGAAATATTTAATTCTTTGCCGTGTAAACGGTTGTTAGCAATGTACTGTAACCTGAACCTCGTGGTGCCAGTGGTCGTTATCTGATGAAGGAGAATGATGTCGAATTTGTCACGTTAGTACATTGGATGGATTACTCTGGAGTAGCAATCCGTCGCAATTCGATGGATCCAACTTCAAACACATCCAATTCTTAGTAAAGTGCATTCAAACATTCATTGCGTAATGTAATCACATTACTTACTGAAAGATCTGTACATCACATGCAGCAGCATTCACCTTGCATTGTTATATTCCTTTCCAAGGAAAAACAGCACACATTCTTCCTTGGTAGCGTGGTCGGGAGAGATCAAAGGGCCGGAAAACCTGAGAAGAAATTCGGAAGAAAATGTGTAAACAAATCAAAAGTTTTCTTTTTCCCTACTGTCGTGTAACAAAGGGAATTAAAATTGAATAATTTATTCATCCCCAAAACAACCGTACCGAGGATCCAATCCAATTAAGAACGGCTTCCTATACGTCGCATGTGTCAGCCAGCGTGCATCAATCACAACCACCCAATACTGTCAGCTGCTCCGGCCTCAAGGATGTGCGTGTCGTGTGTTGCAAACGATGCCACTTTCCTTGAGCATTTCCGCACGTTTTTTTATCAGCGCCGTGTTCGATAACCCTGGCAGTGTGGATGGTAAAAGTTTTCGGTTATTGGGTTTTTCCCAACAAGTCCTTCGAAGCACTTCTGCTTCTTCATTGATACGGCGTCGACGTGCATTCGAGACGGTTGTAAAGATGTGGATGAATTCTTTAAATATGGGCTGAAACGTTTTCTTTGGCAAATGTCGACTTTCACGTGACCAAAATGTAAATGTAGATTTTTATATATTTTATGGAGAAAAATGGCCATCCTCCCAACCCCAAGTTTTTCCTTTTGGTGCTCCATAAATTCATCACGCGCTTCCGTTCGATTGACCGTTTACTTTGCCAAAAAACCACACAATTTTTGGGGGTCGTAACAAGGGGATTTAACCTTTAAAATAAAATAAAAAATACGATGGTGATAGTACAGCCGACGGGGCAAGAAAACTCCAACGGCGAAACAGCAAACAAGCGTCGAATTGGGCGATTCGCCAATTTGTTCACGCTTTGGTAATTTCTCCCACCAAGGTCATCATCTTGCGAACGTGAACATTAAATGTGAAGCCGAAAACCATTCGCTCGTGATTTGTCCAGCGTGAAACGCTACCCGCTACCGTACTTGACCAGGTGAACTGTAAGGCAGATACCGCTGCATGAATAAGCATCACAGTTCGAGATACAATGGTACACGCTGAATGTTCGATAATTCAATTTATCGCCTCACCGGCCCGGTGATTGGAATGGTTTGCTCGCTGGGAACGGCATGATGCCGGATTCGATGCAATCCGTACCAAAAATCAACAAATGCAAACGATGGTAGTACTGCTGCAGCAGCCAACCCGCTGGCTGGAACGCTTATCTGATGGGCTGATGGAAGCTGATCGCGGTCAAAACGATAGTGCGATAAATCTGGACGACCTGTTGAGGTGGGTGAACGAAGTTAATAAAAAAAAAGCTGCTGGGGCGAATTTTCCCGACGGCTACTATTTCACCCAGCTGCGATGATGCTATGGCGCGATAAAATGATGATCGGTTCGAACCCGTGAAAACGACCGAAGCCCACAGGGTAAGGGATGGCAAATATTGATTATATTGGTGCTTTAAAACGTTCCCAAGGCTCCACGAACAGCCGTGATTTGAGGCGGCCTCCGGGGGACGGGTTGAATTACATTGTATCATTATCGTGTTTGCGGCAATATTTTTATACGTGGCTCTTGGGGCACGTTACCCAGTCGGCACGATTCCTTTCTGCACCGTTTAAAGGGCGGCCAGGATTAGGCTTTAATGTGGCGGGCTCTAGTGTGCTAGCTATCATTGGATAACGACCGGATAATTGAAGGTCGTAAATATTAGCCTCTTTTGTTTGATCAGAGCATTAGTATCGATTGTAAATTGGGAAGTTTGGAGTGGAGATGCAATTTCCAATGAATTGCCAATACTTTGTTGCATCAATTAGCAACAAGCTGATTGCAAGTGTGTAGCGTGTGTGAAATGTGTGATTAATTGTTTCAAAAACTGTAAGATTTCGATTTATTTACAATAATGTTGAATTTCCTATGAATACTTAGTTATATTGATTTTTCGAAAAAATTTATTTAATTCGGATTGAGCAGTTGGATTATTAGATTTTATTAACTTTGATCTAATAACTGTGAAATAAGGGCATCAGATTTCGACGCTCAAGAAATTTTTATCCTGTAAACTTGATTAGAGTTTCAAATTAATATACAAAAACTGCATCGCTATGCTAATACCACAAAGAATGGATTGCTGATCAGAATTTCTTTAAAACTTGTGAGCCACATGATTCCAGTTTTGATGTGCTCTTTAAAATAATCAGTAGTACTTCACTAGCTCCCTTTTCTTTCTTTAATTCTAATAGATTGATAAGATAGATAGTACTGACAACTTTTCAATCTTAAGATTTTTAGTGGCCATTTTGTATTAATTTGAAAATTGTAAATCCTTTCTTATTACGTATTTTGTTACCCCTTTTCCATATTCTATTTGTACAATTTTTATTACATGTCCTCGCTTAAAAATTTTCCAAAAAATGTCTAACATTAAATAGGTTACTATAAAAGTAGATTTTGTTAGTCGAATATTCAATCCTTGCCGGAATGAACATCTCAGAGGAGATTTGATACCAGACTGATCGTGTGAAAGAGTGTACCGCTTTTTTCAATCAATTAGGAGGCGACCCAGAAAGAGATACTAAAAGCTGATTAAAACAGATGTCTAAATGAAGTTTTTCACAAGTTTGTATTATCTATCGTGCCACTACAATGTTGCTAATCTCAAATGAAAGCACACTGTCCAGGTAACAGTCCAGAGTTCGATGTAATAATAGAATTCGATGTATAATGAATGATTGATATGCATTCAAATCCACCATTTCAACACTCGTTCTGCATGCATCAAAGCTGCGAATGGGTTTGAAGTGGAAGTGAAAAACAAACAAAATATAATTAAAGCTCGCAACCCCCCAACCTAAAACTCGCCCAACAACTCTGGAACCGTTCGGACATTCTCTACGCACCTCTGCGGGCATATCACCACCACGGCATCACCGAGGTGGTAGGTTCGCCATAGAATATACGCTCCACTGGGTGTGGACGGTAAAGAAAGAGCGACAGCAGCAGCAACGAAAAAAAGAATTAGAAACTCATGCTCATGCACATTTTACTATCACGTAATCTTACACTGGACTTGGCGCGCGTATTCACAGTGAAACGCATTGAAAGCTCCCCCTGGAGGTGATTTACGTGACACATTTCCCACCGCACTATTGGCGTTGCTCGGTCGCTACCAATGGTCGGGTTCTTCTACGTTCGGACCAGGTCTTTGGCCGTACATTGGGGAACATTTGTTTAAATCGACTCCATACTCAGGGTGTCAGAGGACAGAGTGCACAGGCTTGCGTCAGCTGCATTTCACTGCGCCCCAAAAGTGGATCGTCCAGCAGCAGAAGTTACCGTTTGCGTAAAAGCAACACACCGTCCCGAGATGTTGACGAGATGGAGTCGAAGGGTAATCCGAGCTGGAGTTCCCCGTCAACATCGCTGGTCGAATCCCGGGGTTACTCACCTTACCAGACGGTAGAACCGGTGCTGTCAACCACGTGCACAACTACCGGTGATTAACCCGTCCGAGTCCGCGTGCATGATCGCACTCCGGTCATCGGTCTCCGTCTGCGGGACCCCCACGTCCTACATCACATCACATCTAGATCCCTGACACACACGGCGGTACCGTTTGTTCCATTCATCGTCGACCGGTTGACGGTTCTGCAGGTTGCAGGCTTTCGCCGGGAACGCGCCAAACTGGACGGGTGGTGCGTAGCGATAAATTCAATCGGCCCCATTACGCAATGGCCGCACCGTTGGCCCACTTTAGTGCGTTCCACACGGAGCACCGCACTGAATCACTTTCGAACGGTTGGACCAATCTGTTGTAGTGGGTCAACGGGTAGGGAAAAGTAGGTTGGGCACCAAGAACATCTTACGCGTGCAAAGCAACCTCCTGTCTCCTTTAGTTTCAATGAATGAAAAGCTAACTACCCCTTCAAGGAGTTACTCAATTGCGATGACTCCTCCATCCCTCAAGTCGAAGGGAACATTGGGCCAGATTTTTAAAACGCCGATGCATCTTCCAACCAGTCACGATCTGTGTGACCGCGTGTGCAATGCGTTCTGGTACCCAAAAATCGTGCCACCTGACTCACCCTACTCGAAACTCCCGTTTTGTGCGAGCGGTCAATACACGCGTCACCTTAATTATCTGCCATGCGGCGTGCGTGGAACCCGCCGTCTGAAAGGATTTGCACAAAGTAGCATTCTGCTTTGGCAAGGGTGTTTTGTTTTCCACGACCCTTAATTGACTTCAACTTGTCCCGCCCCCTTTGCCCGTCGGGCATGTGCTGCAACTTCGCCCTGGATCGAAGCTGACGCTTCATTCCGGAGCGAAAGTCACCGCCGCGCGTGTTGTTGCGCTACTGGACGGTGCTCACGGTGATGAAACACTCAATCAAAGTTAATCACATCTCGTCGGGCACGCAATTTTTGCGCGACAACTGCTACCGATGGATGGTTGCGGATTGGTTCAGAGGTCTCGGCGGTGCGAATGGTGGTCGTGGTCGCACAAATCGTTACCTTCAGCCTATTTTTGTGGGGACGAATTTTTATGATCATAATTGAAACTGGAGCATACTGTTTTGTCCGGCCAATCCTGCAGTCTATCAACCTAATTCGGTTTTGGTAATTTTGCAAATTTAGGCCACATGCATTTTCGCGACACAACATCACATTAACGCTTTCAAGGACGCAACACTGTGTACACATGTTCCGATCCGTAGCGAATGATCGGATATTCGAAGTCACCAACTCGTGAGGTTGTTGAGATGATGATTCAATAGATATTTAGCGAATGGAGTTCGTGTGTAACACTCTGTTCTTCCTTTTTTTTCTGGGGAGGATAGGAAACACATTCTGTTCCTCCGAAAGGTTCCCATTCCGGACATCCATAAAAAGCACGTATCGCACACCCATCTACAAACGCTCGCAACCGTCTCTTTAACAACCATCTCATTAAACGTAATTGCGGTGGCTGGGTACGTAGGCAGTGGAAACCGTTACAACCCGCCGGCTAAGCACGAGCACCCGCGTGACGTACAGCCCGGGTGCTGCACAACAACAAGATGGATAGACCAGATAGCAAAAGTCAAGTGCAGCCATCGTAAATGAAGATGTGAAACGGTGTGTCTTCAGTGTGGCACGAAATCATGGCGGTTCAGAGATCGATCGATGATTGGGATATTTGATCGGAGCGCCTTACGATGGGAACCGATTGCGACGGGTTGAAGATTAGCTACGGTATTGTGGAAGCACGCCACATTTGGCTGATTGGTTCGTACACGTATTTGGACATCGTGCTACAGTGGGAGCAACATATTTTCAATAACTCTCGACTCGTGAAACCAATATTTTCACGATGCTCGAATATGATGCATCCATTGATTGTGAAGCCTTGCATACTCTCTCTTCGGGTGATATGAAACTGTAATAATAATCGCTTCACTGAAAGGAAACTCCAACGCACTTTGAGCCATTGTTGTGTGCGTGGTGGTGGTGTGCAATTTTAAAGCTTATTGAATTTCTCCTGGCATGTATCGATAAGCCAACGCATCCACATGTGCTTATTCCCATCAATATTGCTGCTCATTGAACCAAATTTGGATTAACATAGCCCGGTAATGGCAACATGCAATTGCAGCTCATATTATGCTACTGTATTTTAACATTACACCTCCGACATGTGATACAATATAAATCGATACAATCCAACGTACAATAGCGTCATGCCACTTCACATCCTGACAATGACATGTTCTATTACACATGACCACACAAAACGCTCCAATAAATACAGACACGTGCTCTTCGCTGTTTTATTGTTTTCTTTACCCTTCAATGTTTTTTTTTCTCCACTTCTACCCCAATAGCCACCGTTAGCGACATGCTTTCTCCTGTTCCTTTTGGTTCTTGCCTACCACAACGGTGTATCGGCGAAAGGAATCAAGCAGAAGCGCCTCGTCATCGATCTGAGAGATCCTTTGCTGACCGTCACCGATCCGTCCGTTTACTTTCCCCGCCCGACCGTAGTGCCGTCCAGCTATACGTCTCCACCAACCTTTTACGGCTCGTCCCACTCAGCGATCGCTCCGTACAGCCATGGGCATACGCGGGTACTCTCACCCCTCAAACCGACCACCCTGTTCAATGAGAATCTGTTCCAGTACTCCAACTACGGTTCACCGTTTCCGTTCCTGACCGGTAACCACCTCAGCTTGGGCGATGAGGAAACGTACATCGCGGACGGTCGCATCCTCAAGCAGTACGCCGTGATGGAGTTCCATGCCGAGGAACAGGAACGGAACCGGTACCATCAGCAACAGCTACTGCACGGTTCGGGTGCGTTCCGAACGCCCGCCGGTACACCGTACCCGACGACTTCGTACTTCAGCAAATTCTCCACCACGTACGATCCACTGTACGGTTCGACGTTTGCCCAACCGTTGCCACAGCTACCGCCAGTACTGGATAGCTTCAACCCTCGGTTCGGTGTACAGCATGAGCATCAGCGATCGCCACTGCTCACCAAAAACCATGGACCGATCGCACTTGGGTCCGGGTCGCTTGGCTACATACACGGTCCGAACGGCGTTACGGTGGGGTCCGGTTCGCTTGGCTACATTAGCCACCAGCAGCACCGGGAAACGTTGGCCGAACTGATCGAGCGAAAGAAATCCAAACACCTTCCGAGCCCACTGACCTTTGGCCATAATCATAACTGAATCCGTGCCGGCTGCAGGGTTCGAAGCGATATCGATCGTAAGTGTATGCTGCTGTCCCGACAGCGGGTGCAGTACGCCATCGGATGATTGTTGAGGTAGAATGTGTATCATTACCGAACGCTAGGTGTGTACAGAGAAAAAGGGCACGGAAGGCTTAATGTAAATACGAACGAAAGAGCGGCGTTACCTATGATTCCTATTTGCGACGCGGAGCGTGCAAACAGACGCCGTTTCACTGTTAGTGGCGAATCGTTATCTTTTCGTTGTTAATAAAGTGTAAACTAAACTATTTAAACATATTACACGTACCACGTTTTTGTTGCATTTTTCTTGAATACCCGGTGAGTATACAGCATTGGATCATTTGAAGGTCTTATGGCGAACCTCAGGAGCATCCGAAATTTGAAGTTGATAAATTTCATATCCTCAAACTATTGTTGAGGATCGTTGAGGGTGCACTTAATACTTCAGTGAGTCTATGTTCCCCGATCTTGGGTTCACAATTTGAACTATTATGAATACTATTATGACTATTTTGAATGTGCGAGAACCTCTCAAAACGTATCAAACCTCAAGTTAATATATTTGGAGTCTCTGAATATCAAATCAGACTTGGTCTATGTGGTAAGTCTGGCTACTGGGAGAAGGCCTCGACATTTAACATGCTCAGGACCTCCAAAATTTTGACCCTCCACTGCAAACGATGCAACTTTCCCTAAAAAGCCACTACTTTCACTAAAAAAGGATTTGGCATGGTGGCTTTCACAAGCTACACTAAGTTCTCCTGCGAAATGGAAGGTCTTAGTCGCTGGTCTAGAGATCTATGTCAGCAAACTTTTTGACGCCAGTCTTTTAATGTTCACTACTGCTGCCAGCAGTGATTCTCTGGCATGATCATATGCTTTGTGATTATATGAGACCTGAAAAGGTCGCAACGTCCTATATTGCAACTGAAAATTCTACTTAACCAGATTTTATATCCTACTTATGAGTATTTCGACTGAACTAAGGCTGCCCTGAATATAGCATATTGATCCGATAGTGATTTTGCTGTAAAATAATAAAGTTTGCAGAGCACGTGTTACCTTCTAATCTGGCACGATTCCACCGTCTTTGACGCTTAAATGTGAGGGAAAATCCATCGATTTATCACATCCATTTCAAGCACTTGATAGACACGATTATAGTGACGCGTGATGCCAGTCACTGGCTTAAGAGCCTATTGTAAATAAAAGTCCCACAGACTCTTGTCCACAATCACAAAACTCTTACCGACTTTTCTGATGGAGAGTAACTCTCATTGAAACATATACGTTTAAAAGAAAGTGCACTGGTGTACTATCTACTGGTTGAAAAACATTAAGCGAAGAACTCTCACGTGGAGTCGTACGCAATATTTGTTTAATCTTATTATCAATAAAAATGGGGTGCTTGAACTGCTTCCGTTCGCTATAAATTGTTTATGCCTTCCTTCTATGAGACTTATTGCTATTGGACACAATGTCGGACAAGTTTACGAGCTACTTGGTAGTAATAATCGCAGTGATTGGCTGTGTAGGAGCACATAGCGTCGTACAGCGTAATAAATTTATCCGGTCAAGACTGCCATATTTGGCTAGCAAACGTATCGTCGGTGGATTTGTAATCGATATCACTGACGCTCCGTACCAGGTGTCATTGCAGTACGACAAAGAGCATAACTGTGGAGGATCGGTTCTGAGTACAAAGTGGATCCTGACAGCAGCACATTGCATTCATCATGAGTCATCGTCGGAACTGACAGTGCGAGTGGGATCATCCGAACATTCATCCGGTGGTACCGTCATACGGGTAACGCGCGTGGTATCTCATCCGCATCATAGTTCGAGTTCCAACAATTATGACATCGCACTGCTGGAACTGGAAAGCGAGCTCCAATTCAACAGCAAGATCCAACCAGTTGTACTGCCGGAGCAGAATGAACCAGTCGTTGATGGGTTGATGGGTACCGTCTCTGGTTGGGGTCTGACTTTAAACGAAATGGAATCTGACAATCTCCTGCGAGCTACAAACGTACCGACAGTGAACCAGCAGGAATGCAACAAGGCCTACCAATCGTACGGTGGAATCACTGGTCAGATGTTTTGTGCCGGATACAAACACGGTGGACAGGATACATGCCGGCAGGATTCCGGAGGTCCTTTCATTGCGGAAGGCAAACAGATCGGAGTTATCTCTTGGGGTCACGAGTGCGCTGTCGCTGGGTATCCGGGAGTGTATACACGTGTGGCTAGTGTACATGACTGGATTCGCGAGATCAGTGGAGTTTAGAACACATTCTGCCTGCTTTACATTTTTCCCTTACTTTTGAATATTTAATGTTGTTTTTATCTTTTATTTGTTTAAGTCGAGCAAGAAAAAATAAATAAATTTGTAAAATATACGATCGTGAGATGAAATCGTTTTATACAACTCTTATATAACATATACTATGAATGTGTAGACATTTAAGTAAACATGTCCGATCAAATACTAGAAAATGACGGAAGATGCCACCACTTTAAACTATCTACTTCAAGTACGACAGGAGATAAGAAAACTGCACTGTTACGCTTTGCAATGACGAATCCCAACGTAACTGGTTCGAAGAGGATATAACAGAGTAGATAATCAAAAATAAAGAAATTGATCAAATTTCGTAACAGTTGGCAGTTACTGAGAAGTATGAGTATGAAATTATTGAAAGTACGAATATTAAACCAATTATACATAGATCACAACAGGTCACGATATTCACAATTATTAGATGATTTAGTCCTGTATAGTCGTGTACAGGCCGATGTAAAGAAGCAATTTTTGTGAGGATTTTGGTATCAGTCAAGTCGTTAGCGAACTTATCGCAACCCTTAGAATCTTGATAATCTAAAAACAATTAAATAGCATAACCAATGTTATCATGTATTCTAAAAAATAAATAAAACACTTCAGATACATAACAATGAAATGAACAATAAAAAAAATACGTAGACATAAGAACGATCGCTACTGATGTTATCAGCTAATATCCACGATCCACTGTCACACAATAGACGCACTATACCATATAAATAATGAACAACTCTTTTCGACTAATCATACGAGTATTGGACACGATGTCGAACAAGTTTACAGTCTTCCTGGTTGTTCTGGTTGCGGTAGTCGTCTGCGTTCAAGCACTAGCACTGCAGAAACCTCGCTTAATCGTTGGTGGATTCGAAATCAATATAGCTGCGACTCCATACCAAGTGTCGCTGCAATATTTCAACAGGCATCGCTGTGGAGGTTCTGTACTGAACAATAAGTGGGTTCTGACGGCTGCTCACTGTACAGTCGGTATTTCAGCAAGCAATCTCGCTGTGCGTTTAGGATCTTCGAGACACGCATCGGGAGGAACCGTTGTACGCGTGGCACGAGTCATAGATCACCCGAAATACATCGAGGACACATTCGACTATGATTACTCGCTGTTGGAATTAGAACGCGTGCTTACCTTCAGTAATGTGATACAGCCGGTTACACTTCCCGAGCAGGATGAAGCAGTGAAAGACGGAATATTGACGATCGTGTCTGGATGGGGTAATACACAGAGCGCTGCTGAGTCGAATGCCGTTCTGCGTGCTGCCAACGTACCGACCGTGAACCAAAAGGAATGTAACAAGGATTACCAGCGTTTCGGAGGAGTAAGTGATCGTATGCTGTGTGCCGGATACCAGCAGGGTGGAAAGGATGCTTGTCAGGGAGATTCGGGCGGTCCATTGGTTGCTGGCGGAAAGCTGGTCGGTGTCGTTTCTTGGGGTTATGGATGCGCGCGTGTCGGTTATCCGGGGGTGTACTCGCGTGTGGCCAGTGTTCGCAACTGGATTCGGGAGAATAGTGGAGCGTAAAATGTAATCGAAAAAATTTTGAAGTTAATTTATCAGTAAAACTGGATAAAAATAAAATAATAAGTATAAATGGAACACTAACTTCTTTTCTTATAGGCTACATTTCGTAATCATTGAAGACATATCACAAGCGAGCTGTTTTTTATTTGTGCTTTTTGGCCAAAAGAGTGTATTGAGCACAATATATGTCTTATATTGTTAATTACTATATCCAATGGTCTTTACTTATATTTGAGCAAAAGAAGTAATTATTCTAGCTAATTAATGTGTATATCTTAGTCCATACAAACGGTGAGCATACAAAATCATTGTCTACTTTCCTGATCTTAACAACTTTATTAAATCAGTGAGAAGACATTCTTTGCAGTCAAAAGTCTGCTGGTTTTAATTGTGGCCTCCCCACTATACCACCTCAATTTTCAACTGAATCTTTGTATTGTTATGCAAACACTTTCAAATAATATACCTTTGTTTCGGGTAAAAACAAACGACGCATATTAGTAATTTCTTTCATACCAGTGAAAAACCTTCTGTGTGGTTTATAACTCCACAGCAAGCATAAGGAAATGATGACGTAAATAGAGAGGGTAAAGCCAATGCTATAGATTATCTGGTTCAAGTACTAGAGAGATAAAAAAGGCACGTTTACGTACTGCAATGACGAATTACAACGTAACCAGTTTGAAGAGGATACAGCGGAGGAAAGAACTATTTCAAACTACACAAGATAACTATAGACGCAAAAGAAGCTTATCATAGTTAGTAACAATAACAAGCTGGGGAATAGTAAAATAATAAGATAGTAATGAAATCAATTAGAGGCTCAAATTATCCTAGCAATTCATCAAAATCATTCAAATCTGTATAACTGTTCTGGTAAACAAACTATGTTATACTATCCTATAACGTTAAATTATTTCAAGATCAGAGACTTATTTATAGAAGAATAACATCACATCCTCGAATTTTTAATAGCTGACGCATGTACTTAATGGGTTAAAGTGGCCTTGAAGGATTTCCAACCACTTTCAGCACCTTCAGGACACTCTCTACAAACTACGCTTTGGATAATCCGTAACATGTTGACCAACGACATACTACGTTTGTTTACTTCCGACCTAAGTGTTCGTTAAAAACATCAACGGGTTTCTCCAACATTCTATAGCATCCTAAGAATCTATGAACCACAAAAGTGAAGTGGAATCAGCAATATAACTATGTGCTTCAGAGAACAAATAAAACACTTTAGGCATTTTGGGTGCAATTGGAAACAAAACCCAGCATGGAGTAAACTCACGTGGAATGGAGAACGATCACTAATGGTCTTATCAGCTAATAGCGTCACTGTCATGGAACTTGAGTACTAAACGATATAAATAATGGACGACTCTTCTTCACTTACCATACGAGTATCAGACACGATGTCGTACAAGATCGCATTCCTTCTGGCTGTTCTGGTTGCGGTAGTCGCCTGCGTTCAGGCGCAAGCCTCGCAGCAACCACGATTCGTACAACCACTACCCCGATTCCTGCCAAAGCCACAATATGGCGTTGGACATCGCATCGTAGGTGGGTTCGAGATCAACGTGGCTGACACTCCGTATCAAGTTTCACTACAATACCAGAAACGGCACATCTGTGGAGGTTCCGTCCTATCCAGCAAGTGGGTTCTGACGGCTGCTCACTGCACAGACGGTTCGTCTCCTTCAAGCCTCACGGTGCGGGTAGGATCTTCAGAGCACGCTTCCGGTGGAAAAGTAGCACGCGTTGCGAACATTGTGCAGCACCCGAAATACGACGACAGCACAACGGATTTCGACTACTCGCTGTTGGAACTGAAGGACGAACTTAAGTTCAGTGATGAAGTGCAGCCTGTTGATCTTCCCGAGCAGGATGAAGCCGTAAAAGATGGAACAATGACGATCGTTTCTGGTTGGGGAAATACACAGAGTGCTGCTGAGTCGAATGCCGTTCTTCGGGCCGCCAACGTACCGACCGTGAGCCAGAAGAAATGTAACAAGGCTTACAAGCAATTCGGAGGAGTCACCGAACGTATGTTGTGTGCCGGATACCAACAGGGTGGAAAGGATGCTTGCCAGGGAGATTCTGGTGGTCCATTGGTCGCTGACGGAAAATTGGTTGGTGTGGTGTCTTGGGGCGCAGGTTGCGCTCAGGCTGGCTATCCAGGAGTATACTCGCGTGTGGCCAGTGTTCGCGACTGGGTACGTGAGAACAGCGGAGTGTAGAATACCTACTCAACCGCTAATAATCCGACACTAACTTATGGACAATGAAAAAACAGGAGCAAGAAATATATTGAGTTGAATGTAATTGAAAATAACTGAACCATTTTATCAATATTCCGAAATAAAATCACCCATCTACAATTTTTCAACGCAATGATTATTCCTGAGTTGTCAATTATAATAACTTAATATGAGCAATGCTTGAAGTTATACGAATAGAAATAATATATCATACAACTCATGCTTGCACTATGCAGCTTTGACCTCACCGGGGAATAAGTGAAATGAAAGTTGGGAGTCCAAACCGCAGATGCTAGTCCTATCACAGTGCTTTCGAATTTGACGAACGAATAAAGTTGGGGATCTTATCCCTCTGTAGAGACACTTATGACATCTTTCTAAGGTTCGGAAGTAAAAACTGTGGTGGAGGAGGTGAAGGTCTATAGTCAGTTCTTCAGTCTACGCGACTTACTTGTGGAGCCTCACAACTACCGCCTGTTCGGCCTGTAATTATATTCAATATTCTTGTGGACAGGACTTCTCGCGAGGTCAAGACCCCACCCGTTATAATTGACTCGTTGTTATTTCGAGCACTAAACTTATGGTCAGTGGCGTATCTAACGGAAGGCGAAGTAGGCAAACGCCAAGAACCACATCTGTTGAAGGAGCCGCGAAACATCACGCAAGTCTTCATCCCTCTCCCCACCTCATCCAACCGCAATCTGATCTTTTATCCAAATTAGATTGTTGAAGTTAACGTGGATCTCATTTAGAAAATTTTAAGTATTCTTCATTTGCGGCCCTCGGAAATCATTGGGTTTGTGGAATGCTTTATTTCTTCCGATGTATTGTACGCTATCTACAAGTGCATAGGAATGTAAACGGCTTACCGATTCACTGCAAAAAAAAACTCTTAAGAATTGTCCGACAATGGCGCACGACCAGAAGCCTAATCGCGATCGCTTGCTTCAAGGAAAACCCGGCAACGTCCGACGAAAATCCCATTTATCCAGTATTTGAAATAGTTGTCGGAAATAATCCCGATCATGCTAACGTACGGGATTATTGCCCTCGAGTACCTGATAGTGGTCAGACATCAATTATTTACTTAGTACGATAAGCAACCGTCAAGTACTCGGTACGGTACGGAAGGGTTTCTCCGCTACAGTGAACACAGGCTCGCCAATATGAAGTGGCAATGGCACTGTTATCTGGTATTTTCCAAACAAATCGAAGACTTCTCGAGTGTTATAGCATAAAGAATGAGTGTACAGATTCTGCCGATCAACGATTGATATGGTTATCAATTAAGACAACCGAACAGCAAGTTCAATGCCATTAAGTCTGACTGCACTATATATAGTTGTCATGTACGATCCATTGGTCATACGAGTATCGGACACGATGTCGAGCAAGATTGCAATTCTCCTAGCAGTTCTAGTTGCGGTAGTTGCCTGCGTTCAGGCACAGGCCGATCAGCGTCACCGGCTTGTTCGACCGCAGCCACGATTCTCACCGAGACCACGCTACGCCGTCGGCCAGCGTATTGTCGGTGGATTCGAGATCGATGTCTCCGACGCTCCGTATCAGGTGTCTTTGCAGTACAACAAGCGTCACAACTGCGGAGGATCCGTCTTGTCCAGCAAGTGGGTTCTGACGGCTGCTCACTGCACGGCTGGTGCGTCCCCGTCCAGCTTAACTGTGCGCCTCGGATCTTCCAAGCACGCATCGGGTGGAACCGTTGTTCGCGTGGCACGAGTGGTCCAGCACGCTGGATACGATAGCAGTAACATCGATTACGACTACTCCCTGCTGGAGTTGGAAAGCGAGCTTGAGTTCAGTGATGAAGTGCAGCCAGTCGGTCTTCCCGAGCAGGACGAAGCGGTGAAGGATGGAACCATGACGACCGTATCTGGCTGGGGAAATACCCAGAGTGCCACCGAATCTAACGCCGTTCTGCGTGCTGCCAACGTACCGACCGTCAATCAAAAGGAATGTGATAAGGCTTACCAATCGTTTGGTGGAGTTACCGATCGTATGCTGTGCGCCGGATACCAACAGGGTGGAAAGGACGCTTGCCAGGGAGATTCGGGTGGTCCACTCGTCGCTGACGGAAAGCTGGTCGGTGTCGTTTCCTGGGGCTACGGATGTGCTCAGGTTGGTTATCCGGGAGTGTACTCGCGTGTGGCCAGCGTACGCGACTGGGTTCGTGAGAACAGTGGAGTTTAAAAAGATGACCACACATGCAAAGTGAAATCAAGTTATGGAACATTGAACGAAATTAGAAACAAATGAAAATAAAACAGTGTACTAGCAAAATTTGAACAAAATATCTTATGGTTCTTTCCAGTGATCTTAAAGAAAGGAACAAATTATGCTAATTAAACGCATCTGGTTCTGCTTCAGAACAAAATTTCACAGAGTTTTTATATTTCTTCCTTTTGTCATTGCAATATATTTTGCAGCAGAATCTACGAGGTTTTGCATCAGCTCTAATCACCCGGTAAAACTAATAGAAAATCCGCCCCGTTCTTTGGTACGTAGAAATGTCTGAAAATATCAGAGGCTATTTAATTACAGCGCTATTAAAAATAATAAAAAAGGTAAATTCATGAAGTTTACAATCAAATTTCCAATCTACGTGCAAATGTTGCATGCTTCCTTTTTTGAAATTTAACTACCAAATCAAATTCCAATTCGAATTTCGTGCTCGAAATCATTGCTGTCAAACAACTGCTCGAAATTTAACGTCAACGTTTTGCTTACGTTTTTACATGTGGGCCGGCGCCGACAGAACAACTTGGAATTTACAATACGATCCAGATCGGTAATGGCAACGGCGATGGTGAGTAATGCACGCGAATGCACCATACTGCATGATGCAATTCGGTGCATATTAATTGTAATCAGTGATGCGCATAATATCGTACGCTTTTCTTTCCGTAGGCGAACGAACGGAAGGGAACGTTTAAGGTGGAATACCTGCAGAAAATCGAACGTGAAATCCAGCAGCGTTGGCAGCGGGACAAGGTGTACGATGTGGACGCTCCAAAGCAACCACGCAAGCGGGACGATGAAAAGTTCCTTGTTACCTTCCCATACCCGTACATGAACGGGCGGCTCCATCTGGGACATGCGTTCTCCCTGTCGAAAGCGGAATTCGCCGTGCGGTATCACCGGCTCAAAGGCAGACAGGTGCTGTTTCCGCTCGGGTTTCACTGCACCGGAATGCCGATCAAGGCCTGTGCCGATAAGCTGAAGCGCGAGATCGAACTGTACGGATGTCCACCGGTGTTTCCGCGCGAGGAATCGGTGGTGGTGGAAAAGCCAGAAGATCGGGACGTTGTGCCGAAAGATAAGAGCAAGGGCAAGAAAAGCAAAGCGACGGCCAAAGCCGGCACGGCAAAGTTCCAGTGGCAGATAATGCAGAGTCTTGGTTTGGGCGATGCGGAGATTGCTAAGTTTGCCGATACTGATCACTGGTTGGATTATTTCCCACCGCTGGCTATACGGGATCTGAAGGAGCTGGGTGCACACATCGATTGGCGGCGTACGTTCATCACGACGGATGCGAACCCGTTCTACGATTCGTTTGTACGGTGGCAGTTTAATCATCTGAAGGCACGCGGCAAGATCATGTACGGAAAGCGTCATACCATCTACTCGCCCAAGGATGGTCAACCGTGTATGGATCACGATCGTTCCTCTGGTGAGGGTGTTGGACCGCAGGAGTACACGCTGATCAAAATGAAGGTGACGGGTAAGATGCCAGCAAAGTTAGCGGGTGCGGTAGGAAAGCGGCCAGTGTATTTGGTGTGTGGTACCCTTCGTCCGGAAACCATGTACGGACAGACGAACTGTTGGGTGCATCCCGACATCAAGTATATCGCGTTCGAAACGGCCAAGCAGGAAGTTTGGGTTTGTACGCGTCGTGCTGCACGAAATATGTCCTACCAAGGGTTTACCGCCGTCGAGGGCGAGATAAAAGAGCTTGCGGAACTCACCGGACAGGACATTATGGGTCTGCAACTGTCTGCTCCACTTACCTCGAATAAGGTGATCTACACCCTTCCGATGCTGTCCATTAAGGAGGACAAAGGAACCGGCATCGTAACGTCCGTGCCGTCTGATTCACCGGATGACTACGCAGCCTTGGTTGACTTGCAGAAGAAACAGCCGTTCCGGGAGAAGTATGGGATTACGGACGAGATGGTGCTACCGTTCCAACCGATCCCGATCATCGATGTGCCCGGTTTGGGCAATCTTTGTGCCGTGTACGCATACGATAAGTTTAAGATCCAGAGCCAGAACGATCGGGAAAAGCTTACCGAAGCGAAGGAGCTGGTCTATCTGAAGGGATTCTACGACGGTGTGATGTTGGTCGGTGAGCACAAAGGCAAAAAGGTGCAGGACGTGAAGAAAGACCTTAAACAGTATCTCGTCGAACGGAACGAAGCGGATGTGTACTATGAACCGGAAAAAACGATCATGTCCCGGTCTGGCGATGTGTGTGTGGTGGCACTCTGCAACCAGTGGTATCTAAATTACGGCGAGGAAGTTTGGCAGAAGCAAACCACGGACCATCTCCGCACGATGGAACTATTCCACGAGGAAGTATCGCGTAACTTCGAGCACTGTCTCGATTGGCTGCACGAGTACGCTTGCTCGCGTACGTACGGTCTCGGCACGAAGCTTCCGTGGGATCAACAGTGGCTCATCGAATCCCTGTCGGATTCCACCATCTACATGGCATTCTATACGGTCGCCCATCTGCTACAGGCCGGATCATTCCGTGGAGAGAAACCGAGCCCGTTGGGCATAACGGCCGAGGATATGACACCGGAACTGTGGGACTATATCTTCTTCGCCGATGCGAAACCTCCGGCGAAGAGTCGCGTCAAACGCGACGCTTTGGAACAGTTGAAGCGGGAGTTCAACTACTGGTACCCGGTGGATCTGCGTGTTTCCGGCAAAGATCTGATCCAGAACCATCTGACGTTCTTCTTGTACAACCATGTCGCCATCTGGCCGAAGGAACCGTCCAAATGGCCGAAAGGCGTCCGCTGCAATGGTCATCTGTTGCTCAACTCGGCGAAAATGTCCAAATCCGATGGAAACTTCCTTACGCTCTATGAATCGATCGCCAAGTTCAGTGCGGACGGTACGCGTCTGTGTCTGGCGGACGCTGGAGATAGCATTGAGGATGCTAACTTTGTGGTAACCAATGCGGATGCCGGCATCTTGCGACTGTACACCTTCATTGAGTGGGTCAAGGAAACACTCGCCTCGAAGCCTCTACTCCGCAAAGGGCCCGAGGATGCATTGTTTAACGATCAGGTGTTTTCGAGCGAAATGAATCTACTGACGAAGCAAACGGACGAGTACTACCGGAAGATGCTCTTCAAGGAAGCACTTCGGACAGGGTTCTTCGAGTTCCAGACGGCTCGTGATAAATATCGCGAGCTTTGCGGTTCTAACGGTATGCATGCGAATCTGGTGATGGAATTCATCCGCAGACAGGCACTGCTCATTGCACCGATCTGTCCCCATGTGGCCGAACACATCTGGTGCGATCTGTTGGGCAGCAAAACGTCCATCCTGCACGCTACCTGGCCAACGGTCGGTGCGATCGACGAGCGGAAGATCAAATGCTCGGCATATCTGATGGAAGCGGCCCACTCGTTCCGGTTGGCATTGAAGAATGTAACCCAGCCGAAGGCAGGTGGTGGCAAGGGTGCTGCTAACAAAGCACTGACAGCAAAACCGAGCGATGGTACGATCTGGGTGGCGAAAACGTTCCCCCCGTGGCAATCGTGCGTGCTGGACACGATGCGTGAGCTGTACGAGCGACAGGGCAATGGGACACTGCCGGACAACAAGATCATTGCGACCGAGCTGGGCAAGAAGGAACTGCTGAAGAAGTACATGAAGCGTGTGATGCCGTTCGCACAGATGGTTCGCGAGCGTGTGGAAGCGGTCGGTGGGCCGGGTAAGCAAGCGATGGATGTGACGCTGGATTTCGACGAGCGTGAAGTGCTGGGGCTGAATGCGGATTATCTGCGTAATACGCTCGAGCTAGATTCGCTCACGTTCCGATACACGGACGAGTCGGACACGCCGGAAAAGACGCGCGAGGAAGTGCGACCCGGTGTACCGTTCATCGTGTTTACGGTGAAACCGTTCGTGACGGTAACGCTCGAGAATCCGGTCGAACGGTCGGGCTTGTTTACGGTCACCATGAACCTTTCCGATGGAGATACAAGCAAAACGCTCAAAGAAAAACTTGCCAAGCAGATTGGCTTCAAAGGTAAGTCGCTTTAGGGGCTGTGGTGTAGAAAGAATTGAATAATAACGTTAAATTTTACCTCTCTCTCATTGCAGCTGACCTTTCGGCTTTGGAAATTATGCGATACGAAGATCCGGTACTGGGACCGCGCAGTCTTCCCACGTTCCAGGACTACCGGTCGGGCAAGGTCACCATCGAGGAGGGAGAATTTAAGGTGGAAATGGAGAAAAAGCAAGTTCTGCTTAGCAATGGCACTTTCAAGGATATGAACATCGGTACGTGTTTCATCTACATTATCAACTGAGGCTGAGTGGGACGTGATGGCGGTACGCTTTAATTTATCTTGAATTACAATTGAAATAAAACTGAATCCTTGAATCGTATTCTTCAAAAGAAAAGCATTGTTTTTTTTTTAAACCTTGGCGAAGGATTACTTTGAAAAGCCCTGCAGCGATAGCTGCTAGAATCGTTGTATCCTATGCAACAACCCAATCTGCTCGACTCGAGCAGCTTGTGCTGATTCGAGTTACATATTATATGAAAAGGTAAAACAAAATAATTATATCTTTACATAAATCCATGGATAAGAAAATCATATTTATATAAAATACTCTTTTTCAATTAAAGAATCTATTTAGAAATCTATTTAAATTAGTCTTTTTTTTTACTTCATGCGGATGACACTGTGTGCAAATGTCAATTGAGAAATGTCAACGTTTGTTTATTTTCTGAACAGCAAAGTTTGTTGTTATTGTTTCAGTGCAAGTTCACGTATTGCCGCGAAAAAAGTGATATTTTACAACTAAGTTTCCTTAAAACCCGGTATTAAAACACACATTGCAAAATGTCGTATATGTTAGCACATTTGCATAATGGCTGGCAGGTGGACCAAGCCATACTGTCGGAAGAGGATCGAGTCGTGGTAAGTGCTTCTCGAAAACAATGACGCTAGAAATCGCTATGCTTACGAACGAACCATTTCGGAACTCTTCTTTATTCCCATTAGGTGATCCGATTCGGGCACGATTGGGACCCGACCTGTATGAAGATGGACGAGGTGCTGTACAACATAGCGGAGAAGGTGAAAAACTTTGCCGTAATCTATCTGGTCGACATCACGGCGGTGCCCGACTTCAACAAGATGTACGAATTGTACGATCCCTGCACGGTGATGTTCTTCTTCCGCAACAAACACATCATGATCGATCTGGGGACGGGTAATAACAACAAAATTAACTGGCCGCTCGAGGATAAGCAGGAGATGATCGATATCGTCGAGACGGTGTATCGAGGGGCACGCAAGGGACGTGGTTTAGTGGTGTCACCAAAGGATTACTCTACGAAGTATCGATACTAGGCGGGGCGGAGCGTGGACGGTAGAGTAATGATTGCAATAAGAATATTTTTTAAATAACTCTATAGCTGCCATGGTTTTGATAACAGTTTCTTACAATTTAAATTGAAACTCATCCGAATATGACCCAAGCAGTGAAAAGTGAATCCCAGAGATGTCGAAATGCATCCCAATCGGGTATTGAAAATTTAAATCTATTCTTGGATTAAATCAGTTCGTTCATCAATCAACCACCACGTGCAGCATTGGTGAGTACTTTGTAAGGAGTATAATTAGAAGTGTCTGTTGTTATTCTTAGCTTTTGCAAACCCAATCGTTACGCTTGGAATTAGATAAATCCTGCTGGGTCGTTTGTCCCAACCAGATTCAAGCATTCAATAATCGTTCCTAAATACTTATTCAAACGGTTTAGGGAATGGTAATATCTACGGGAAGCAACTCTGCACTGCAGCAACGCCCACGGAGCTTTTTCCTTATTCATGCGCATCTAACCTTGACCATCGCACAGCATCGCCTACGTATTAATTGATAAGCTTTTCTCCCGGTGCTCGTACGAGTACGTATCCGGGAGTCGCACCGCACCGTGACCGCTTTAACTACCACCTATTAAGCAGCTCTAGCGTAGCACATAAAAATGATTTCGGGCAGGCCATATCACCACTTTCGTCCAAAAAACCTAAAATTACCCTTTTTGCCAGCAGGCGGAATGTTCCCGCCTGGAAGGAAAGTCCTCCCCTTTGGGCGCCTTCTGCTGAACTTAAGCAGCAGCTTAAGCTCTCGCCCTTCCCCACTCGGGTGGTTCCACACCTGAGCTTCGGGATGAATAATTTAGGAGAAAATAATCATCGAGCATAAGCAAGTCGTTGGGCGGTAGGAATGGTAGGAGTTGGTGTACGGTGCCGCAGCAGGCACCCAACTCGCTTATGCTATCGTTCGTTTACGGATCCTATCAGGTTCGTTCAAGCGGATGTCATGCTAACCGGGCTAACCCTGGAGGAGGCGTACCGGCTGGAAGGAGCACGGCACGGTTTCATTTCTTCATTCTTGATTTGTTCGTTCGGGTTGCAACCGTAGATAGCTGGCATCGGGTGGTGGTTGCTGCTTAAGGTGGAAGACGTTTCAATTTACGACATCATTCCTGGAACCTGGAAGTCGACCGAGCTGAGGGTGCCCCGGTGGCCTGAATAGAAGAACGGAAACGAAGTTGAAAAACCCCCAGCTTCTCTCGGGGCCTGATGGCAACAAGACGCAAGCATCTGCGCTGCCACTAGAACTACTCTCGGGCGTACGGGCAAATGGGAAAACGGATCGCGAGAAGCTGTACAAAGATGGACAAATGATTGTGTCTGTGTGCGGTACCCGTAGGGAAAGGCAACACCCGTCTCACCATGCATGCAACCGATGGGATGGAAATATGTACGAGTGTGTGTTTATGTGTACCATCCATCTCGTCGTCCTTGCGGAGCCTGTGAGCCACCGGAGTATGACATTAGTTAAATAATCATGTCATGGCTTTTGTGCAATTTTCGCCATGAATAATGAATACCTGTAGGGCAGAGACGGCAGAAGTGATACCGCAATGCGCACACATCGAGAGTGCTCCACAAAACACCCAACGCCACCCACCCCTTGTGGTAGACATTTGAAACCATATACACACACACGAACTCTTTAACGCATGCTAGAAGTTTTATCGGTTGGCAGAAGGTGATCGGTTTTAAAATTTGTGCACACATTTTCGACCGAGTGTCGTTGGTCTTTCGCGCATCGATGCACACAGCGTACAGGAGTCTGACCTGCAGGGAAGAGGATGAAGCTAAAGAGAAATTTTAGCTCATCTTCTTGACATCCTCGGCGCATAAGTTTCACCATTCGAAGCCACGGTTCTGTACGGAAAAATGGAGAAAAAATATGCTAAAGTTACGATGTGTAACGGTGGAACGAAATCAACCAGAACTGCCATTGACACATTGAATGCATGCAGAAAACTCCATCGACGATCTGGGTGGCGACCGAACGAAGCGAGAGCGAGAGACTTACAGGTGAAAATCAATATTTATCATTTCGAAGAAGCCAGAAGTGAGTTGATTTTTGTTCGTACAACTTTTTTAAAGAGATGACAGGAGCCTTGGTTCCCCCTGGTGAAGGATAACTGGAATTCAGATGAAGTCATGCGTTCAGTAAACGGTTCCCCAGAACTGCACGCGGTACGAACCATTCTGAAGCAGCCATGTGTGCATTGAACAGTCAAGGGCGCTTTTATGCACCACATTCCCATTCCCTTTTGCTCGCACTTCTCTTTAAGAGAACGCATAGCAACAAACAAAAAAGTACTCTACATACAGATACATACAACACCAACACCGGTACAGTTAACGATGTGTTCCAACGGTTTGATTCTGCTTTTCACACTCAATTGAACAAATAATGGTCTCCACGTGTTCCGGTCGGAATGAACCACGCTTGTTCCACGTGGCATTGAGCACAAGAGAACAAAACAAGATTGCAAACCTTTACAGGAATTGCAGACCAGGGTACGGCAGAATGGCAAGAGTTTTAACGGCTTAATGTTTATGGCAGGTTTAATGTTGTTGCGTCTTGTGCTTTGCAGTTAGTCGAATGGTTTTACGTGAGAAATTTTCAAAAAACCGAACGTTCAAATCTGAAACGAATTTAATTCACACTTTTACAATATTCATTTTCCAAGTATTTCTCCACAATTCGAAAAAACCATACCATCAGTAAAACACATGTCAGCAAATGACTTCAACATGATCTCTAACTTCATGGAAATGTGCCGCCCTCATCAGGGTTTCTTTGAACTACTCGCGCACTTACAGACTCATGTCAGCTCCACATCATTGCTTCCCGGACTTGGAGTTGTCAACCAAAAGCCCACATCGTCATCGTGCCCGTGTCATGTACTTGCTAAGTATGTACTCGTCTAAAAATTGCCCATCTCCTGCTCGGTTGCGCTACCATAATGCGGACACCTTTAAAGGCTAGTCAAATTGAAACAAATCCCTTTCATACCTGTGTGTGTGTATCTTCAAAAAAAAAAACGTTGGATGAAAAACTCCCACTGGTGAAGCAAGAATTATCGACCACCAACACCATAAGCACCTTGGGACTGTGGGAAGGATAGAAAGACATTCCATATTTTCACTGTGTCCCGCGTATCATCCAACCGGAAAACCCAAGCCCCGTACCGGATGTACCCATCCCACTGTTCCCCCGGAGAAGAAGAAGGATTAGAAACGGAATTGTAAGGCGTCGAGCAGAGACACACACTTACACTCAATGTGCCAAGATGAAACATCTTTATATGAAAGGAAAGGCCTTGGGGAGGCTTACAGATAAACGGTCTCAGTCCGGGGAAAAAAATGCGTGGGAATGCGTGGCGCAAACTCGCTTTAATGGTATTATCAAAAAACGTGACATTCATGTGTTTCGTATTTTTTTTTTGTAACTCTGCAGACACGAAGATATGGTAGAATTAATCTCTCGCTTTAAACACTCTTTTCGGTGAGATATAACAGCAAACATAAAATTCGCCTAAAAGTATGCAATTCGCAGTACAAAAAGTTTGTTTCAGTTATATTGCATAATTTACACTGACGTACACGTTTCAACCTCTAATGTGAGTTTGAAACAACTCAATTAAAAGCTCCTCCATATCCCAATCCGTTCTATACACGCGCATCATACACATTAGCTCAGTCTATCTTGATCGAGTAAATATTATTAAAAGTGCATAACCATAAACCAACCACCAGAAGCTCGCCACCATCCATACCACAGCCCTCTAGCCGAACACATTGAAGGTCCTGTTTGTACTTGATTAAGCGGAACTTGTTGCATGTCTGAGACATGGGCGGAAAAAGGCTTCCCTTTTGCACGAACGACTTCTTGGCTTGTATCTTGGCTGCCTTCGGTTCGACGTGGGAGGAATCCTGGGCAGGGAAAAGGGGAATGTAATTACACTGTTGCTACTTAACACCTCTTCCGGAGCCTTGGTAAACCACCCAACGTCTGTTGGGTGGGTGGGGAGAAAAATGTTGGCAATTAGAAGGCTACGGTGTGGCGAAATGTTTCTGCTTGCCGGGCCATGGGTACGGTGGCTAACGAAGAAGATGGTACCTTAGTGATGTCAATGTGGAAAACAAAAAAAGATATCGCTGATTAAGATGTACGAAGGCAGAAGGAAGCCACAGCCGGTGTAATGGAGAAGTGGTGGTGGAAATTAGGCGAATTCTGGAAGGAAGAGTGTACTTTCACACATATGCACAACCAAACTGGCTGGTGTTGCTGGAAGACATCAAAACTAGTGACAGCAGCATAGTGTGATGGATATGATGGGGTTGCCGATGGGTTGGGTTTTGCCTGGTTGTGCATGTAAGGACAGCTGAGCGATAAAAGGGACGCCGGGATGCTTGTTTACCCTCCCGGAATGTCGTTCACTTGTTTGCTTAGGCATAATGACTGCGAAAGCTCTTAAGTGATTGAAGTTTCGCTGGAAGCACTCCAACCGATCCCCCGGTGTCCTTCTGTGGAGTCTCTTGTGTTTGTACCCTTTTATTTTCTTATTTTCGGATTCACTCGTACGTGTTTGTCCTGCTGCTGAAGATGCGCCACTCCTAGGGCGCTGGAGATGAGCGTTTAGAGGACCGACGGCAACCATTTCCATTCCGTACCCGTAGCGCAGCTATTTGCTCTTAATAGAAGTTGGAAATCGTGTTCTTTCGAAGCGTCCGCCAGTGACACTGACTCTTTCCACCGATTGGGTACGGAATCAATACACGGAGGACACCCCGTTCGGTAACGAGCGATCGATACAAGGGATGTGTAACGCTCCGGACGTGCCTTATGTATTCGGTTGGGAGAAACCCGCTCATGGAGCGAACCTCACAATTTTGCGTTTATATTAGCGTGAAGATTGCAATAATCAAAAAACAATTGATAAAACGAAGAAGAAAAAAAATCGACAGCAACAAACCCATGCCTCGAATTTCCACCGAACAAACAGGTAATGCAATCATAAAGTGGAAAACCTTTTCCCCCGTGTTGTGATTGTGATGGAAAATCGGTGGATGGTACAGAAGGTGGGGGAAAACAAGCGGAATGTTTCAGAATTGTGTCCCCTTTTTTTGTTGCCAACATCACACGCATACACACATTTGAATGAAATGGAACGGTTCGATTCGATTCGATGGGATTGTGATTAGATATTGAGTATTTGCATTGTTATGATTAAATATTCGTTACGCTCGAGAATGGCATGCATGTTTGCGCCGCTCTGCTGTTGACATTTTGGGGAGGGCGTGCTGCGAATGTGCGATGGGGAAGTCAGTCGTGATGATTTGATTAAAGGGCAATGTACAGTTAGCATATTCGAATAAAAGACATTGAAAACTCAAGTGCTCATATATGTATTGCTGAAATTTTTGAATGATTCTGATAAGTTAAAAATTTTATAAGGAGTTTTTTACACAACCCGCAACACAATGTTGGAGACTAACAAACAAAAACCAAAATGATGGAGTCAACTGATGTGCTCTACTAGCAAATCCTGACCTATGTTGGGTCCAAGATATAATTGATGTTTAGATGCACGCTTGGGTCGCCAATCGGTTGCTGTACAGTCTGAGGAAACTTCTTCAATCAAAACATTCATCTCGATGGTCCAAGCTCATATCACTCATAAGCCGCCTGGAGACATTCTTAAGGAAATTTCAAGTGGAAGGATATTTCGACAAGAGGAAGATTCTCAGTAGGATATTTGGATCTTATATATTACGACGAGATCTGTGAGTTGTACTACGATATCACAATTACTTCCGTGCGACTCATACTTGACGTCTATGTTAGCATATCTCATGGAAAGAGGAGACCATTAGATAGTTCCAAACTGTGGTGATATGCCAAATTGACTAGTTACAAATCTTTTAGATGCAGATCAGATACTCTTACATCTTCCTTCATAGGGGACATCGAACAATTGCTATGTGCTTAGGTGGTCTATACATGTGCCTTCACTCCTCTCTTACGCCCCAAGGCTTACCGGCCATTACTCAAATGACTCCTTTCGCATGTGCCTTAATTCTCTCTATTTCTCACCATCTCTTTGTTTTTCACTCCTTCTTATCCTTCTTCCAATTCCGCTAATTACAAGCCATCCAACACCCTTAATTCGCATTCTTCCAACAGGAGGCTAGTTTGGGTTTCAGTCTTTTCAATGAATTTGTTTTTAAGAATAAATTAAGATTAAAAGTAAAAGCTTTTCAGAAGAATCTCCATATAGAAGGCCTATAAAGACTAGTGACTGATGTACCGGGAGGAGTTGTAGCCCACCAAAGGCTCCATCAATAGAGGAGTCTCGAAGAGTAGCATAATAGCATTTAAGCTTTGAATTCGCCGTTGAAACTAGCGTGGATGTTAGTGGCCATCTTTCAGAATGTAGTGAACCTCAATTCTATATATTGTTCTTTTGGGAGCTCTGAAGAGCTTCAATTTGTTCAGAGACCACCTTCAAGAATGGAGCGAACTTCATTTCTATATACTTATCATCTGGGAGTTTCGAAGATCAATAATTTGTAAGAGGCTAACTTTAAGTACATAACGAACCTCAATTCTATATATGATTCTGTTGGGAGCTCCGAAGTGCATCATTTAATTAATTTAGAACTCCTCCTTGCCTTGTGTGTTTGATCGTTTACCAATAGTTGTCTTCAGGAAAGTAATTGAATTGAAATGTGGGTTGAACATCCTAATAATTACATTTAAAAAAACAACAGCAAAATTCTCCTTTTTATGGTGTATCCCAGTCACGGCACCAATAATAATACTCATAGAGCGAATCCTGGTCACGGTACCAACCGCACTATGCGCCCGACAAGCTTAATCAGTCGACACTGCTCCGTAACGAGCTAACCAATCATTTTAAAGTACAATTTACAGTCTGATCAGGCTATCCAAAAACGCCAAAACATGTTTAGTGAATTTCCCACGGTTTCCACTCACGCACCGGTCGGTCGAAAAAGACATTAGTCTGTGCAGGAGTTTAGGGACTGCAGTAAAAATTAATTATCGCAATTAGTTTAGTATTGCGGAGGGGGCTTCATGTTTTTTTTTTCTCTTCCCTTCATTATTTCGGGTTTGTTTGCCCTTGGTTGGTAGCTTTGGTCGAAGTTACACCCCACCACCCCTACTTCGGTGGGATGTGTGGTAGAAGCGGGCGGTGTATCATTTTCCATTAACGTTAACGTTCTGCTCCAATGTCAATGTTCGGATTGGGTGCGCTACCATTTTCTGCGGATGCCTTCATTTAACCGACCCTCGCCAAGCCATTATTGGGTCAATAACTGCGCCTTTTTCCTCCGCTTACCGAAAAGGGACGGATGGCGTGTGTATGTCTTTGTGTGTGTGTGTGGAATGCTAACTGCTGCAATTGCTCCCCGGAACACATGCTGCGTCCTTCCCCACAGCATACCTTTCACCCCCATCCCGGGTGGCAAATATTACAGTAATGACCTTCGCCGTCCGTTCTTCACACTACACCGTCGTGCTGGTCGGATTTTGCAGGGCTGCCCCCGGAAAATGGAAGCAGGTGAAAATTTCCCTCTGCACAGACACACACACACGCGTACACACGCACCGTACATCTCATGCGGTGTTTGCGAGCTGACGGAAAATCATCGGCAAGGTGAAACTCATCACCGAATCCGATCAGCAGGTTTTCCTCTCCGTTTGCAAGCATGGTCTGTTTGGTTGCTTGCCTTGTTTTTTTTTTTTGCTTAGTTCCTTCAGCTTGTTGCTCATGTTCGTGCCCGTGCACGAGTTTTCACGCGAACCAGTTTTTCCCCGTACGGCCGGGAAGGGTGGCTGGCTAGCTCTAGTTTCCCTGGGCGGGAAATAGTTGCTGGCCGAGGTATTTTGCCGTACATTGCCGAACCAGCGACCGGTGAGAGCGATCGAGCTCGGTTGGGGCGAACGCCGAGAGTGAGAGCGTGCTCACCGTCGTTTGGTGAGAACGGTGGTGAGTTTGGAAGTGGATGAGAGAGATAAGGGATTTTCCCGCCAACGGGTGTGTTTTTCACATGTTTTCCATTAAAATTATTTTAAAAACATATTAAAATGCTCATATTTTCTTTATAAAATTGTAATCAAAATTATATCCATCTAAATATTGATTAAATTTTATACGGAACTTTATGCTTTTTGTAAAAACAAGTCACAATAAAACGGTCACCCTAATTTAAAATTCCTGTAAACCAGAGCACACTACGTTAAAATGGTAAGCTCTCTTCCTGAGAACAGAGCTTCCTCTCACTCTCGCTCTCATACTAGCAGTGCGCAAACTCACCACAAAACGGCTGTTGATTCGCCGTGGTGAAAATGGTACTATCGCCGTCGTTGCCGTTGTCGTCGTTGGGAGCTCGTCGTGCTCGCCTTTCGCTCTGGCCGTATACCGTGCTCGTGCAGCCAATGAAGGTAACCCCCCGCGGTGGCGTGCGCCCGACTGCGTTTGTGTGTATGAGCTCCCGTGCTGGCTGGCTGGCAGGCTGGCTGACTGGTGAAATCCCGTTGCTGCTGTACCGTGCCGTGTGTGTTTTTTTCCTTTTCGCAGCTTTGCTGACCGTCTTCTCTCCGGCCCAGCGCGGTGTGCTCAGTTTCTTTAGAATTTTTGTATGGCAAACATCACATCATCCGCTTTCGGTTTTCCGTAATTTTCACACAGTGCACACACGATACCGCAGAGAGCAACGGTTAGTTGTGTGTTGTTTTTTTTTTGGTCGCCCGTGCGTGTGTGTGAAGTGGCCGATAAAACGTATCCAGTGAAGGAGGTGCTTTTGAGGGTGCAAAAATGGAAATGTGGATGGAAAAGTTTAGTACCGTGGAAAACAAACCACCAGAGTGATCCGCTCTAAATTAACATCACACATCAGCTCCTTCCCAGGATAAAAGTGGATAAAGGGGCTTTTTTCGGGATGTGGATACTGTAACTCTTACTCTGAAGCTGGAGTCCTGAAAGAAGATTTTTTAGTGTAGAGATTAAAACGTGCTGTGGAAAGGTTGATTTATTCGATCGATGGAGTTTGCATAGGCTCAAAACAAGTGAAATAAATAAATTAAATGAGAATCGGGAGTGTTGGAAATTCAAACAAAAAATAAAGTACCAATCAATGTTCCATTTTAAGTAACGGAAGTGCAACAAGCCATCGGATGTGATTGCAATCAATTTTCCTCGTTTTTCCAGTTAGAGATGTTCACACATACACGCACATACACGATACAAAAGTGCATTTGATGGTAGAAATCTAACAGCTTCACGAAGTTACTACAAGTTCTATGCTCGAAAGAATGAAAAAAAATATTTGTGAAACAAGAAAAAAGTGAAATGAAAATTAATATAATTTCTCTCACATCCCTCACCCCCAACAGCATAGCAGCGTTGAATTAAAACTCGAAGGATCATCATCATAATATGGCCGACTAATGGTCGAATGGTGGCACCTAAAAGCGGAAAAAAAAGAAAGATAAATGATGAATAATTGTTTTGGTGCAAGTGCAGTGTGACTAAGTTGTGCCAGTGCTCAAGTATGGAGTGTGATTCTTAGTGCTTCACGCAACGGTACGCGGAAAGAAAATGGTGCTGCCAATGGAAAATATATAAATTTATGATAATGATTTGCGCATCACACCGTGTGCGACGCATGTGAAAAGTGATTCATTTTGTTTTTCTGCGATTAAAAAAGCACACACCCACCACTACTACTATTGCTGTCCCCCCTCTGCCTGTCTTACTTATTCGTCTTGTCCGCCCATCGGAAAAATGGGGGTGGCAATGAGAGTGTAAAGTTGTTTTTGTTTCGTTTTGTTTTTGGAATATATTAATCATGTGCACTGTTGCGAGAAGTTGCAAGTGAAAAAGGTTTACTAAGTGAGGTGCTATTTTAGTTGTGTTGTTTTCCGTTGCTTTTGTTTTGTGGCAAGCGTGTGGGTGCGTATTAGTGCTTTTACCGTGTGCGTGCAGTTCAGTGCAGCAAATAATAGAATAGTGCATTTATTGAGGATCATTCAAAGCGATACGTTGCAGCAGCAGTTGTAGCAGGAGTGGCCATCTACCTGCCAGACGCAACCCAAGAAGCGCCACTCGACCACATCGACAGGAGCAGCAACTAGTCAGTGTAACCAAAAGCGAAATCAATTTTCATTAAAAATGCATTAAAATGGGAGTCTGTTGGGTGGGGGTAGCAACATTGTGGGGGGTGCTTTCCGTGCTGGAAAGGGGAAGGTTTGTGAAAGGGGGAAAACATAACCTTACAATTTTCTCGTGAGAGCGAGTGAGAAAGGGAGAGAGAAAACTGGGTTGTTGGGGATTAGGTCGTCTTGGAGGGATTATCAGTTTTGAGATCGAGTTGTTTGGAAGGTTAAATGGGGGAAAACGTTTTTTTTTCGCAGGGTAAGAAAAAAAGCACAAAAAAGCGAAGTAATAGACCGCAGGTTGGACACTTGTTGCCAGTTTATTATCCTTGTGGTCTAGGTTCGTACCCAATAAACGGCAAAACGTTCATAAGCCGCAAAGGGAAGTAAATTTCTTAATAAACTACAGACAGTTTCAATTTTGTTCGCTTCCCTCGGAGCGAGCAGGGAAATGGAACGAGCGGGAGAAGATAAAACATGCCCATGGCTTTGGTGCCTTTCTTCTTCTCCACAAAAAAAAAAAATAAGAAAAGTAAAAACAGCAAATTCCCATAAGAAAGCAGAAGCTGTGAGTTCCACTCGATGGGAAATTGACCGAGCAAAGTGTCGTAAGGAATCGGTAGCTTTCTGCTGGACGCGGCCAGTGGTCATAAAACTCATCAATTTATGGTTGATATTAATTTTCATTCCACTCCGTGTGCGGCCCCACCACCAACGAACGACAACAACAACATCACCAGCGCACCAAATAAAAGCACATGGCGAAAATGTTCTCTGCGGCAGAAATTGTGAAAATTCGTTTTCTTTATTTTGTTTTCCTCTCCGTTTCGGTTGTCGTTTTATGCAAACGGTTTCGATACCCACCATGACGGTAATCGACGTTGATCGCCTCAAACGTAAAGCGCCGCCAAACTGGGTGGGTGGGACGAGAAAACTACCCACCCAAGATAGAAGAGGAGAGCGAGAGAATAGTGTGTTGGAAAGAGAAAAAAGGTCCTGTAAAAGATGGTTTTTCACCTTCCCATCACCCATCATCATTGCCAACCAAGTCCAGCAGTGTGGTTCCTTTTTCTTTTTATTTGAATTTAACGTTTCGCTTGTCCAGTTCCGCTTTTTTCCCACTGGTGGGAGTATTCGTTTGAAGTTTTTTTTTCTTCTCTGTTGCAAATAAAAAACACAGAACCGCACATAAAAGCAACGGTTCGAGGAGTTCCGAGCGAATGGAAAGGAAAGTGTGTGACAGTGAAGTAACTGTTGCATTCGGAAAGAAAACCCGTACCGCGTTCTGTTCCGGTGAGCTGCCATGGTGAACGAGAACGTGTGTGAGAACGTTTGCTGCTACGGTGTTGGTGAAAAGTGAGCGTGAGACAGACACGAGTGATGTAGTGTAGTGAAATGTTTGTTGGAAGGGAAAAAGGAAGTAGGTGCTAAGGATTACAAAAAAAATAAAACATTTTCCTCAGCTATGATAGGTGTCGAAGCTTAAACTCAAAGGGGATGAAGGCATATATTCCCTCGGGCTTGTCAAGAAAGACAAAAGCGGGATAAATTTATTTTTTTATTGATTCTTTTACCCTCTCGATAACCACACACGTACGTGTAGAACTTTTACCTCTGCTGAACAGGTGTAAAAGCAAGCAAAGTGCGTAAAGTGTATGAAAATAGCAAACAGTGCGGAACCTGTGCGACATGGGCTCAAATGATGAAAGGGCTGGGGCTTCTTAGTATTCCATTTTTCTATGTTACACCCTTCTACACAATAAAAGGGAGTAACGTGTTTGCACTTTGAAAAAAAAAACATCGTTTACTAGTCGTTCTTTGTACTGCTAGTAAAGATATTGTGGCGCCCTCTGGTGGTGAAAGAAATGCTTTGAAAAATATTTAGCACAAATATTTTTCCGTTCAATAGGGTCTTTGAGGTTCGGAGTTGAATGATTTGAAACAAAATGTAAACTCGTCAATTCTCTAATACGGTTGATCTACATAGAAAGATCGGATACTTCGATTTCATTGCATATTTTACGATCAACTTTTCATTCGAATTTTAAAATAGATTTAAACTATAAAGAGCGTGTGAAGTAATCCTTAACCGTTCTTTAGAGGCTTACAGTTTCTCTAAAAAAAAAAACACTAATCTATTTGCTTTTGCATATGACCGTTGACAGATACATCAGGTTCTTCTATTTTAAAGTGTAGTATACTGATTTTAGGTATTGAGATCCAAAGAACTGGTCAGTTGTGAAGCATTGCAACTCTTAATTGTTATAGAAACAGTGCGATGCTACGTATGTGAAATTTAAAATACCGCAAAGACAATAACGTCTTTTTTAAACCAATGTTGGAGTAAGATCATCATTATTTTGATATAAAAACAAGAATATCCTTAACATTTTTTTAAATATATTCGGCGGACTCCAAAGCTACGATATGTTAACAAAATCGATTTTTTTTAATGTTTTTGTATAACTATTTTATTTAATTGTGATTTAAATATCATAAAAATGACAAAACAGAGGACTCCCGAGGATAAGCTGCCCATTCACGCAAAAACAGGTCGATAAGCCCATTAGAAGAAGTAGTAGTAGAAGAAGAAAACTGCTAAATTTATTCTGATCCTGGTCATTTCAAGCGTTTATTGCCTGTCAATTTCATCATATATTTTTGCTCAAGTTATTGTAACTGCCAAATTAACCATTTATCAAAACTTAAAAAAACCTCAGTGTACAAGTTTTTTTCCTTGAGCCATAATAAACATATGTGGATCATAAATAATTTCACCACGAAAAGTTTTCCAACCCATTTCATCGACCTGCCTTAAAAATCAATCCTTCGAAACTTCGCCAAGGGAGAAGTGAGCATCCTTTGCGATAAATGAACGCACTCTTGCAGTTTCACGTGCTTCAACCTGAGCCTACCACCTCTGCACGTACGGGGAAGAAAATGAGAAAGAAAATCTTATCCATCAGGGAACGAACGAGTGGAAACATTGCAGGCAAAAATTCCAACAAATGGATACAGATATTTCATACAGGTCTTCCCACATGCCTACACACGGGCACACACTCATTGTGTACTGTAAGACAGTGAGCTGGAATGGTAAAAAATATGATCCATATAATTTATGGTTTCACTGGTGTGTGGTTTTGATTGTATTTTCACACATACACGTACAACCCACCCCGGCAACGATGATTGCGACAAGCAGTTTGCCGTTTCACTCCGTGTGCAGTGCCGGATGAGTGGCCGTCAGCAGCAGGAAACGTTGCATAGCGCCCGATGTACACACGCGGATAGCAAACGGTTCATCCGTGCTTTAGCGATCTGTCGGGTGAATGTTTCCAGATTGCCGACTTTAGAACCGCAATCTCAAATTCCTACCGTCCGTTGTGTTTGCTGCGTTGTTTACTTGTGTTTCTTCTTATGTGTGCGTGCGTGTGTGTGTTTGTATGTAAATGAAGCTCCGCTCATATGTACGTGTGGATTCGTTCATTTTAATGCTTTTCCTTCCTGTTTGAAGCTGGAACTGCTGCCACCACTGAGACTAGGCTTCGGCTTTCCATACTCAAACGCTTCGTTGCTTTCCAGCGCTTTGGCTAATCCAAGTGGGGAAGCATGTACGATGTGTAGCAGTACGGCCCCCTAGCACTAATTCTAACCTCGATGCTTCTTGGCTGGCAAATGGAACGCAGGGTTCGGGTTCGAGGTGGTGGTTTGTGAATATTTTATATTCCACACTGGATAATATCGGTTTTCGGTGGCTTCGGTGCACGGCCTTTCGGCCCGGTCCGGTTCTTCCCGGGCCCCGAAATCTAATGGCATTAGGGAGGAGTGAGTTTCGATGTTAATTAAATCCATGTACGGGTACCGGCATTAATTAGCCTCTCACCAACCGACCGGTCCCGGGATGGTCAGACAGTGCGGCACCAGGCGCCTCCATTCGGTTGTGCAGCCGGGTGCGGCACCAGGCGCCTCCATTCGGTTGCGCAGGCGGGGTGCGAAATGATCATAAGAATTCGCAATAAGGCAAGGCAAGGGCAGCAAGCATCCGGTAATGGGTCCACCGGTCCGGTGGCGGTGAAAGGCGAGAAAAGGGGGAAAAAAAGGACCCGGGATGCAAAGGGACGGATTATCGCTAGCATTAAAGATGAGCTGTTATTAAAGAATGTTGCTCTTGAACTATGGCGAATGGCCTGTACACAACCCAACAAGCCCTTCCCGTTCGTATGATTGAGAACGAACGAGTGGCCACAAGTAGCTGGGCAGGCAATTAAAAAAGCTGGTTAGGAGATACTGAAATAAACTCTAGCTGCTCGCAAGCGATGGTCAAAGTTTGTCAAGGAGTGGTGGAATGTAGAAAAAGGAGAGAGAAAAAAAAACAGTTCAATTGCTAGAAAGAAAAGTTGCGCTATTGTTCGGTAGGAGAATCGGGAAAAAAACAAAAGCAATAAAACCTCTGCTATAGAAAATTTTCCCCTACCATGAGTGCACCAGGAAGAGGTTAGGATTATGTGCAAAAGTTTCAACCAGTAAGATAATTGTTTTAACATTATTTAATTACAACAGAGCTGCATTCTGTAAGGATCGATACTAAATGCTACATTGATATTGCTACAAAAAAACGCTTTTATAAAAACTTTACACTGAGAAAAAAAGTCAAGCACTTCAAAATATAAAGGAATGTTAAAGGTTAGTGATGAGTTTGCTGGTTGCCATTCTTTCTAGCTACATCCAGTCCTAGTGAGTGCCTTCTGAAGTACGAAACTGGTGCAGTTCTTTATTAAAACAATTTCCTGTCTGCAGACATCCTGTCGGTCGGATGTCCCTGGCCTTGTACGGTACCGTTGCCGATGCAGCATTAAGTAGTGATTTTACAGAATGTCCTTTAGAAAAAAGGGCATTGAGTTTCTGATCTCAATATCGCTCATAAAACAAAAATAAAGTGAGTTTGCAATGAATTTGGCACACATAAAAAAATAAATGAAACATTCATAGTGCAGTTTGTGATATATATATTTTTATATATATTGTAAATAAAATTGGATCTCTTTGGTACATGGTTACATTTACCGAGAAGCAAAAAGCATTACAGCTAAATAAAGCACCACGAAAGGTTAGTTCGTGCGTTTCGCTCTGTCTGCAAAATGGTTTCGTTGCACAACGAGGAACATTTTTTCGCTTCGCTCTTCTCTTGCCTGCAGAACACAGTAAAATCACATCGAATCTACCCTCCAGTCGGTCTTTTTTTTGCAAGTAAAAGCGAACGTGATGTTGGCACGTCCGAAAAATGTGCTTTTCCAGCGAAACCATTAGTTGATTTTGTGGAATTTATTCGCCCCAAAAGAACGAAACCCACCACCACTTTCACCAGCAGTGCTGGAAAAAAGGGAAAAGACAAAAGCTCGCAGAAAATAAATAAGCGCAAGCTAATTCAATCGTTGCATCGTTCCATTTCCAGCACCGTTCGGGCGACGGTTCATGTGGAACGTAAAGGAAAAGCTTGAAATCGATTTCAGATGTTCCAGCAAGATCTTACCATCAGTTAAGCTGCTTCGGTGTACGGTTTTTAACCATGAATAAAATCAAACTATGCCAACCATTCACCTAGCGTCATGATATAATAAATAAATTTGAATTCGATTCGAGAACCTTATGCTTTTTATGCTAATGCGAGCGTCAGTGGCTGTCTGATAGAGTAAAGTTTTAGTTTGAATAATTTTCTGACCATTTCCCTTGATGTTGGATTCAGATCGATACGATTGAAAGGAGGATTCTTGCATAATCCTTTTCATACTATTCCCAAACGCGACATTGAAAAAAACAACGCGAGATTTGAATATAAATCTAAGAATAATACATTGCAAACGAACCTTTAATGTTAACGTTCCGGTCAAAATAATGCGATTCCATTTGTGTATTGATAAGGGAACGAATTATTTCATAAGCAAATCTCATTTTTTTATTTAACGTATCAATTTCCACACGAGTGTTGTTTACTACCTGCTATTTGCATGCAACAGTATTCGACACCGATCGAAAACTGATTGCAAGACTAACAAGCATCCCTATGCAGACCGATAAATTCGTGGAAAATGGGGCTGTGGGGGAAAAAATTTTTCACAACTTCTCCCAACGGAATAGGCACCATTTTCATACCGCAACACATTCACCAACAAAAAAAAAAAACATCACACTTCGGACATTGGATCGATGGAGATTTTTCCCACCACACGTTCCTATTCCTTACCTTCCATCACGCCAAACAGGGGGAGCTTTTTCACAAACAACAAATATTGACAGTGAAATATGCACAAAAACAACCCGTCTTCGTTTATTTTTCTCCCCAATCTCCCAACGAAAAAAAAAAGAGAAAACATTGGGGTGGGAAAGGAAATACATATAAAACGGTTTCCATTCCCTCTGCGAAAGCGTAATACATGTTTCTTTATCGATTGCAAAGTGGAAAACATTGACAGGATCGTTGGGAGAAAGATAGAATGTGAGTGAAATGAATACTTTCACGATGTGACAGGCCGATTTTCAGCCTGTCGCTTCGCGAAGGGTGCTTCAGAGTGTGGGGGATGGAATTGTTTCATAGCTTTATTTTATTCAAACACTTCCATAAAGTGTCACGTCAAGAGAGGACAAATGTGTTTGGTGGTTTTAGAATAAATAGATCAGAAAAATAATCACTTGACTTGCTCGGAAGGGGCAATCCCCTTAGCAACGGGTGAATGAACTGAAACAATTTTAAGGATGTGACAATTTTATCTTATTTTTTCCACAAATTGTATCACAAACGTAGAAACTTGTCTTCATTTAGTGGCACCCTTTGTTCTTGGCATGATAATTCGACCCTCTTATAACAAACTTCCTATTTGAAGTTTTCCACAAGAAAGAATGCTTCCAAGTAGGGAGGGAAAAATAGACACACACATACACACATAAAAGCCGATTGTAAGCCGACGTTTTGTGTAAAACCAGAATACACAATAAATAGAAGCCGTCCATTGGACGGTACAAAATGGTGGCATCAAAAAAATATAAAAAAAATAAAAGAAACAACCCCAAAAGTCGGCAAACTTGTTGAACCTTTCCCAATTCCGCCAAAACCAAATCATTACGGACTTGGAATGACCCGAAGCTGCCGAGAAAGCCGTGCCGAACAAGGTTTTTTTTCTCTCTTTCAAAGCCAAATTAAGCCAGAGCCCGAGAAGTTCTGCACCGGCAGCTGTCAAATTATCGTCATTCCGTTCTGGTACGATTTTTCCTCCCGGCTTCATTCGACTGGCAATGACCGCGGAAAGAAAACATTTTTTTTCTTACTCACCATTCTTAGGGTCGGAGGAGAAGAGTCCAAAAAACAAAATTGTGCTGTAGGTTTGTTTTTCAAATGTGTCCCACCTCTGGCCCAGAACTGTTGCTGGTTCATATTTCGGTTCTATTAATTTCTGTGAGATGCTGAAATAGTCGCGTTCGTTTGCGTCCTTTCATGCCATAATTCCGTAAGTCAACGATCGGCAAGGAACGGAAAACCCCAACCATTCCAAGAAATGGTGGTTGGTTGTGCGAAAAGCGAAAAAGAAAATTATCTACCTTCACTACGTCCAATGAAGTGGACGCTTATTGAGAAAACATCTTGTTTTGTCACGTTCCGTCTGAGCTGGTCTTTTACGATTGTTTTAATTTATACACGCGATGGTTTCCTGCTGGCGTTCTGCTTTATGATTATGGGTATCGTTGTTTTCGGAAACAAAAATCCAACAAGTTGTCATAACACCGGGTTGTCTTCATTTGTACGAGCGAGGTTGTTGATGTTTGTAAAAATTATCGCTAGGAAAATGGATATGCTTGCTTGATTTAACATTTTTTTACGAACAATGATTAATGGTACTGTTTTTGATTAAAGAGAAATATAACACTCAGAAGCTTAGAAGCAAAATATGTTTGCTGATTTTTTTTAAAGGAATGAAAACATACTTTGGAAAGAGAGTATTTCTAGTTTCACTAGAAAATTGAAATGATATTTGCGAATAATGAAATGATTATTTAAAAAAAGCTTTAGGTTTGCATACTTACAGACTTTTTTTTGTAGTTAACGCAACCACAAAAAAGTTTAAAAAAATAGATAAATGCTGAAAAGACCATCTGATGAAAACAGCGAACTACAAGCAATTACAAATAAACTGATTTTTTGGAAGCGTTTAAAAGTCAAACTGACTTTAGAATACAACCCAATAAATTGCATCAAAACCTGACACACTGTTCTTTTCGGCTTACTGTATGCTGAAACATTTGCTCCATGCCTCGAATCATCCTCGGGATGGAATATTCTGCGCATAAATGGTTCACACTCCAACGCATCGCTGTCTGACACTTTTTCCATACCACTGGACACAAACAGCTTCCTTTCGGAAGGCGCTTGTGAAACCGCCACAACAATTCCAAACACCTCAGGCGTTGATCTCGTAGCGATTACAGCACGGCGAATGAAACAAAACAACAAGAAGAAAGAGCGAGAGATAAATATCGAACCTTCCGCCGAGAAGAAACGAAAGGAAAGTCAAGAAACAATGCATGGAATGAAAATAAATCGCTAACTGTTCGCTCACATTCTCGCTATCTCACCTCACGCATTCGGATAGCGAGTGCAGAAGAAAAAAAAAACACACACGAAAAGGCGTGATAACAACACAACAGCAGGCAATGGGGGACAATAGCAGGAAACAGTAGCAGCCCACATTCCGAGACTGCCATTGCTGCCGGATGCCGGAAACCGGAAAATGGGCAGAAATTTTCTCATCACCGGAAAGGAAACCGTTGCCACCGATGTGTCCGAATGCTCGCCACGGTTCCGAATGCATGGCGGCGTAGGCCGACACGCCGGAAGTGGAAGTGAAGTGTGAAACAAAAGTGAAACCAACCGCGGATGCGTTCCTATTCACACCGTGCCATGGCCCAGGCGTTTATCGGTGCGAGGGAGAAAATGTGGAAAATGCAACGAAGGAAAATAGAAATGAGCACTATCGCGGGGTTTGGGTGAAGCTGTTCTTCTAAACTGCCAGATAATGCTGCACTGTCAGTTGAAGCTTACAAACAGGATAGGCATAGTTGTTTTCCTCGAAGCGGAAAAAGAAATGTCTCCTTTAGTTGTTTACCATCCTGCCAGCTAGTCACTGAGGCTGGGAAATGGACTTTAACCATGTGAGAGAAAGAGAGAGAGAGGAAAAACGTAAAGACCAGCAATAGGGGGAAAAAATAAAGATACAATAATGACAGGAAAATGCTGACAATGGATACACTGGATGCTTCCTAGACACACATACAAACACACGTATACTATTCCATCGTATGTCCCCCGTTTCCTTACAGGCATGGTACGATAATGAGTACCGTTTAAGGATCTTTCGTCGGTTACGTCCTTTTCTCCATTGTCGGTTGGTTTCATTTTGTTTTATTCTCCATTCTAGGAAACGACAATTGTGTTCTTTTTCCAGCCCATAAAACTACACCCAGCATCATCATTATTTGCTTTTGGTATGAATTATTACTATAGCAAGTTTGACTCGGTAGAAGGATAGAACTACGATTGACTTTAACGAAAAATGTAATAGAATTGCTCTAGTGGTGTTATTGGTAATAGATTTTTGAGAGAGAGAGAGAGAGAGAGAGAGAGAGAGAGAGAGAGAAAGAGTTGTTGTTGACAGTATTAAAACAATGATATTTTAGAGATTATTATTGACGTTCAACAATATGGATTTTACACTAAGGCATGAACTGCAATTTCTGACGGTTTCTTCCTACTTTCTCATTGTTTTCAATTTGCATTTTTGTATTTTTTTATTTCCTAGACGTTATTGGCCTTTCTATGATAAAATGTGAGAGCTGCCAACAACCAAATGCTTCATTTTATTACTTTCTTCACTTCTTGGAAGTCTCAGAACCCTGCCAGTTATTGGAAATGTTTGAAGTAGTTCTGCTATCCTTTCCGTCTTTTCTCAATCAATAATCACACAAACGATTCGAATTGAAATTAGTAATGGAGAAAGCAGAACCTTTTTTTCCTATCCCCTGCAGAAAACAATCTTCAATATAAATACTAAACGACGTTGGGAACTGAGCAAAACGGAAATGCTAATTTCCTGACGGCATCTAACGTTGTCAGCTTCAGAGCGAAGGTATTTAAAGCAAAATGGGGGAAAATAAATATGCTACCGGGACTAAATTATTTATCGCCACTCGAGGGAAAAAAGAAAAGCAAAATAAAATAAAAGTGAAAAAGGATTCACTATTTACGCTTGCGGGTCCTTCTACTGACTGCTTTTGAGATGTTTTTTTTTTGTATTATCGGTTCGTTTTACTGGAATATGAAATCTACCACATACAACATACATGAATATGCACATAGAGGACGAACAATGGATTCATTTTGGTTCGTTTTCTGCACAATTGCACTCAGAAAACGAGCGCGTAGCTCCATCCGGGCCAATCGAAATGGCCAATTGATGTCCCAAAGCATCTAAATGTATGATGCACCGTACGACTCCACCAGGCCAGGAGAATCCTAAAAACCCAGGACTGTAAAGCAACCACACACACGGCATGTGCGTGTTTGTTTATCTTGCGGAAATCACAAAATCGTGTCGTACGCTTATTTTCCTACCCCAAACGAGACACTTCACGCTGCACGTTGGCAACACATTCGAGCTCGACGATTGTGATGTGAGGCTAATTAAAATTTAATTAAAACATACCTCGCCGAAGCATCCGCGAACGATGGGAAGCACATGAGCTTGGTGGAACGGCATGTGCTTTTTCTCTCGCGCACCACAATTTTACGTGTGTTTCCATGCGGTGAAAAGGCAACCATGTTGTTGTAGAGGGCGTTTAATTATTATTAATGAAGATTGATTTTTCGCCTAGCGTGCACTTATAGCGATTAGCGAATATATCTATTAAATCCTGCTTTATGCGTGTTTGCGCTGGGTTCTGTTCGGCTCGATTGCATTAAGTGCTATTTAATGAGTTACGATGGGCGTAACGAAAGCTGCACCGGATGCAATTTCAGAGAAGCTTGCCCATTGTAATCCAGCTGTCCGGGTGAGCAAACGATTGTCGCTTTTGAGCGTTTTTGTCGCCGATCCACGATGACAAACTTGCTTGCAAACTTTGTCACAACCTAGCTGGCTTAATTGTGAGTCTGTGTGCGGGAAAATATGTTCGTAAAGCAAGCAACAAGCAACACGTACTAACTTTCTAATCCAGCAATGTTGCAGCTAACACAAAACTCGTCTTACTTCGAATACCAACCGCCATTACTGCGTCGCATGCGGGATGATGAAGTAAAAACAAAAAACACAAAACAAAGTGTACCATTTTCCTACACATACCATTCACGAGTCACACTACACCGAGCTGTGACATCCTTTATGTGAAGCACAAACATAGTCACACTTGCCAGTTGCCAGTGGACAAACAAATGCAACAGAGTGTGTGCAGCAGCATCCAGCACCCATCAAAGAAGTACCCATCATCACACTCTGGATGGCGTGGGTTAGCTGTGTGTGAGCACTTACCATACCGTGGCAGTAACCGTCAGGGGTGTTTGCATGGTGTCACCATGTCGTAAAGGACGGTGCTAACGGGCGGTGGGATTTTTTTTTGTCACTCCCCAACGCTGTTGTTACTGCAAAGGAACAAACAACGGCAAAAGGATACAAAAGGGAGAAAAGGGAAGGAAAATAACCTACCCGGTGGAAGCTGTTGAAAGTTGGTTTAAAATTACCTGCGCATTCAAATAACGAGAAAGTGCAACGAATGCTGGTGACAGAAAAAAAAAGTTTTCCGCAGTGCAGTGGAGGCGCCTGGTGGTTGATGAGGATGGAGACGCCTGGTGGTTCACGTTGCCACTGTGGTACGATGCAGTTTGCGTTTGGAATTTTAGTTGGGAAGCAGTTGATATTCGCTAGCGTGACCGTGTCCCACTAACGAGCATTCGAAGGTGTGCACGCCAAACATACAGATGAAAACAACGGGCATGATAAGAAGCCCACAGCTGCACCGTAACCGATCTGGTTAGAAACATATTTAATTTCATATCCTTCAGGGATGCTCCCCGGTATAAGTTACGCCAAAAAACCCCCACGCTTACCTGAACTAGCGCACAACCAAGCGGGCATGATGGAAACATAACAAATCAACAACTGTTTTGCTGCTATCAGAACCGACTTGTTGGATGGTGGAATCAGCTTCCATTCGTTCGTTCGCGGTTGCTTCGAATCGTGCAAGAAACGTACGCGCCATAAAAGATGGAGACACACGTCGGGCATTTGGGATGGTATTGTTTGCCTTCCTGGTTGGGGGGTTTTTCCGTTCCATTTCCGTTTATTAATAAGGAAAGCCCGGGGTGCGCACTGGTTGTGAGCGTAAACTTTTAATTGGGTATATTCGGCCGCTGGCTGTCAGTGGCGGTGGATCAGCCAAAAGGTTAACGCATGATGATGCATTGAGGGTGGTCGTGCGAGGTTTGCTAAACTTTGCGTATGCTTTACGAGCATCCGGGGAAATATAATTTCCCTGGAACTGTTGTGCGCAGGATGGTGGGGGGAAATGTGGGCCGATCGATCCTTAAGGATTGTGCTTGTGTGCTTGTGTTCATTTAAGTACATTTTAAAAGGTTTTGTTCAGATGCTTTAACAATTCCTTCTGTTTGAAATCTAGTGGAAGCTCAATTTTTAAATTTGAAAATTAACAAAATATTATCTACATGAAAAGATTTTAAAAAGAAGTAATCTCCTAGAATGACTCTTCCACAGTAATGGAAAAGAAAGTGTCCTCATTTTCACTCCCATTTTTCCACTCATCACTCTTTTAACCACTTCTGCAACAGTACACAGTTAGAGGCAGTTATAAAAATGTTGCACAATGTTTCAGCGAAACTTCAGCCACATGAATAATTGCGCAACTGGCGCTCGTCGTGCGCTTGCCAACCATAAGAATTGCAACATAAACTGTGCCTGCCGGTTTGCGCCAATGTCGTTCGTTACCACCTTCTACTTTGCGAGCTGTTTGTTTGTTGACTCTGGACTTTTTCGCTGGCGTACGAATTTCCAACACTTTCGCTTCCCCACCCCCGTTGTCCAGTAAACAGTAAAATTGCAACTTTTATTACCTGCCAGCAAACCAAAGGAGTGTGCAACCAAATCCCATACGCAAATGTGAATAGCAACAGTCGTAAAATTGGCCACTTGCGCTTGGGACGCAAAAGGGAACAACGGACGGGAACGGTACCGAATACGGCTTACCAGAATGGCCGTACGAATATTGTCCATTCGCTAAGGGAACTGGTTTGTAGGGCAGAAGAGGAAAAAAATAACACCCAAAACGCACACACGCGAACCACTGCGCCAACCTACATAACAACGGTGGGATGGGAAACGTGTTTTTTTTTCACTTGCGTGCCTTTTGCAAACTTTTGAGAGGTTCGCAAAACAGCCACCAACAAACCAGACGAACTAACCAGCGAAACAACGGGCTTGTTTACAGAAGAAACATAAAATATTAAAGCGCTAAAACTTTCCCTTGTTGGCGAAAAAAAATAAACCTCCCAAACTGCCCTCAGTTGCCGGACGCCACTGAGGACTCGGTGGTGACCGTAGCCATTTTCTAGAACTTTTATTCCTTTCTTGTTTGTATTCCTCTTTCCTTTCATTTTGCTGCTATGGGTGCAAATATTAAGGGGTTGTAATGCTTTGTCGCTGGAGTTTGCAACCAGTTGCGGTTTCGTCTGGTTTCGTCAATACCTTTACTATGGGTGTGTGTGTTTGCGACCACCGTCAACATTGCTGCACGATCATGTAGTTCGGCCATCGCTAATGAAAAACCACCGCTGCTGCTGCTCAGGTCTGTTCCCGATAGGCCGCAGAAGTTTTTCTCGCGTACACAGCGTTACAGAAGGGAAAAAATTAGGTTTTCCCGTACGGCTTTGGATGTTTGTGAAACTTTCACCAGGCTGATAAAAACGACATAATAAATGTGCAGAGAGAGAAAGAGAGAGAGAGAGTCAATAGCAATCTTCTCCTTGCTTGTTCCTATTCAAGCTGATTAGAACACAAAAAGAAAATCGTTTTTTTTTCATCCCCCCATTTTCTGCCTACGGTCCGTGTTCTCGGGTTGTAATAGATTCCAATTGGTATTCTATCGGGTATCGTTCGAAAAGAAAATGAATACGATCATGAGAACGATGAACAGACTGCCATCGATGCTACGGAACCAATGGACTATCGAGGGATTTATTCATTAGTAAGTTTTTCTTTCTCTGCTTGCTCCTGTTCTAAGTGTTGTAATGAGTGTTTAATCATGTAATTCACATAAGCTGTTCCGCATTTCTTAGCAGCAAGAAAAGAGTGTTTCAAGCAATAAAAAAGTTAGTCACTGTCAAATAATAAATGCAGCATGAGAGATATAACTTTTTTATTTGATGATTTTAAAATAAGAATAACATGAAAAAGGAATTTAATTAAAATAAGAAGAGTATTGTAGATTTACAGTATGTATTGCAGAAATACCTAGAATGTCTCAATTTGCATGGAAAAAAATGTCCCAAATACTTAAAATTGCCATAAAGTATGCAATCTGCAATACAAATTATCTCTAATACTAAGAGCAGTACTATAAATTAATGCGTTTATTTAGCAAAAAAAAAACTAAAAAGGATTTATAAAAAAAATTGTTAGATCTGTAAAGATAAAAAATATCAATTATATTCAACCATCCACAGTTCGATAAAGTTTCACACAAAAAAAAACATGAAAAATGAAAAAGTAAAGCAATGTAATATGATCAATTTAAATAACTTGGATTTTGAAGACAAAATGTGGTTGCAAAACTTTATTTTCCTAAAGGTAAAACGAAAACGATATGGTTAAGTTACACTGTTTTCCAAATTTGCCGTAAAGTATACAATCTGCCATACAAAAGATTCCTAATAATAAAAGCGTTGAAGAAAAAATGGTTGTAGTTTTTTTAAAGAGACCAAAAATGAGTTTATTAAATATATTTTAAGCACTATAAACACTAAACATGTCACATTTATTGCAGCCATCCACAGTTCGATTATGTTACGCGCGTAGAATAAATCATTTACAGCAATAAATCATACTTTTTGACTGATTTATGTAACTGTTTTGTACATGCTGACTCGACAGCATTTGCGTTTAATGTGAACACTATCATAAACTGTGTCCATGTCTATTTATCGCTTACTCCCTCTCACTTTCTCTTCTTCCTCTCCAATCAAACCATCTGGCACAACGCGACGTGCCCGGTTGCATCCTGTGTGACGTCGGCAACACGCCACAACATGTCTGCGTCTCCTGTCTCATCGTTGGATAGCGGCGCCATCATACATACGGCGTATTTCCGTTCCGGTGCGGTCGGGCAGAAAATTGTGGCATTGTGCAGCAGATTGCAGCTTTTCCTCTACATCGTTTTTTTTTTTGTTACCTTATTCGATTTAGTGATGGAAAAGTTTTATACAGTCGGGGTTTTTTTTGTGTGTTTCTCCTTTAACTAGAAAAGAATTCTTTTTTTTTGTCTGCGTGTTAACAAGAGGCTTTGTCCTTTCCATTCCAGCGGGAGTTTTTTGCCAACGATGACGCAGACACGACTAATTGCTTGGGGGATCACCATACTGTTCCGACTACCCCAAAAACCATCGCTGGGCGTGCCGAAGCGAATAGTTATTTTACTCTTTGTTTTATGTTCATTCGTTCGGTTCTTTTTTTGATGCCCGATCGAGAACGAATATCCGAACACACGCGGAGCATGTGGCTCATTTTTGGAAAACTTTTATTTTTCATGTTTTATACTTCAGTCTGGTGAGCGTGGTGAGTGTGTGCAAAAGGGGGAGAATGCAACGGAAAACTGGCCTTTGTTAGCCCGTTTTCCATCATCAATCACACGCCACACAGCAAACCCATATGTGCACGGTGAAATTTGACGATAACCGCCGGCCATGGGTTTTCCGGAATGTTGCCAACGATTTCCCCGGTTAAGCACTGGTTTCGGTGCTGCCTGTTTGTTGGTTTGCTGGTGTTTTTTTTCTCTTTTTTGCAACTGTCGGCATTTCCTCTTGTTTGACCACATCAAGACCCATAGTCGGCCCTTGTTATTGGCTTTTGCTTTCCTGCAATTTTCCTCTGTTGGTTTGGTTTGGTGGTGAGCCTTGTGGGCTAGTTGAATTTCATATTCCGAGCGTTACATTTCCCGGATGCTTTTTGTTTGTTTAACAGGGGTGTAAAATCGATAATACACTTTTCGGGGGTGACTTCACGAGTGTATTGTAAATATCCAATAACAAAACAAAACATAAAAATTGTCCCGTTTTCTGCGTGTGTGTGTGCAGTATGGAAAATAAAGGCAAACAACTAACACTCAACAATCGGGACCGGATGGTATTATGGTTCTACGCAATCGAGCCGTGTATCAATTAATTGAATATTTGATATCGGCTTTTCATGTGGCTTATGGTTTCGTTTTTTGACATGCTTTTTTTGTGAGTGTAACGCAAATTCTTTTTTTGCGCTAGCATGGCAATACAGTATGCGGGGTAGTGGTAGTGTAATAACTAAATCAAACAACAGCACAATCGGATCGTATTTTGCTTTCACTGTGACGTTTTTGTACTGCGTGGTGAGCTTATAATGTTGGACGGATATTCCATTATACAGACAGTTTATCGTTTGATTTAAATAATAAATAATTTTCCATAAACCCATTGTGAAGTTTCCCACATATGTAATGCCCTTAACATACGGCCATCTTTGTTTGCAGATAGCTTGAAAATTTGAATAGATAGATTAAACTGAATAAATATGTTTCGCTTATAGGTCAAATTATCTTTACATTTATTTTGCACTTGCAAATATGTTATGGGTACTGATTAAGGGATTTACATATCTAGTTTGAACGGGTTTTTAATGCTATAATGTTGAAAAAATGAATCGAAATGTGCAGAAAACAAAAAAAAATTAAACTCGGCGAAAATAACGGACACTATTTTTTTAATCTAGTTAAATACTAAACATACTAATACAACGAACCACCAACCAGGAATCACCGCCTAATTTTCGGTGCTTACTTTTAATCACACTTTCACTGCCCCTAGCTACGTAAGTTTAACGACAGTACCGCAGCACACAATCTCATCCCGGTTTGACACCCGGTCTGCGTTACAAACAGGGATTAATTTAATGAAGCGCCCCTAAGTGCTCCAATATCCTTGACTTGATTTGTTCGTTGCTTAAGCACCCAACCGGATCTCCGCACCCCGAGAAGAATGCCACCAAAAAGTGTAACATTGATTTCCAGGTGCTAGGGAAAAACCTCAACATTTGTGTTTCACACCTCGTGTCTCTGTGTGCGCGTGTGCAGAGCTTCCGTGTGTTTGGAAAATGTGTGCGCGCTGAAGTTCATGGTACCAAAATGCTCCAAAACGCGAAACATTCCCGGCATAACTTATCTCTTCATTAACATGCCATTGGTTCTTTTACACCGAGCGCGTCCCGTTCACGTAGGCTGTGAATTAAGTTCAAAGAGGAACCCTTTTTGTGCCACGTTGGTTGTGCCTTTCGTGGCTGTCACCCACGATGTCTGGTTGCTTCCTTGTCTAGCGCAAACGGCACTCTGCATCCTTTCGCGCCCATTCTGTTCTGGGAAAAGGTGTTTAAAAGCGCCATAAAAAAGGATACCGCCGCAAATTCCAAAACAATGTTGTAGCTTATTCTTACATTTTTCTCCTTCTTTCTCTCTCTCTTTCACTCGCTTTCTCTTTCTATTTCTGTCCGGAGGCAAGTTCTTGCCTGGGTGTGTTAAATCCTCTCCCTTATTTGCACACTCAAATGAACACATTCATCTTGGCCTATCAGAAACCGGGACAATAAAGTCCGCACACTGCTCCCACGGTCGGCAATGGTCGGCGAACTTGCTCAATACGAAATCATTTATTTTGCGCAAGTTTTACATTTAACACTTGGCAGAATTGTTCGAATGGTGTTCCGTTTGCCGGGGCTGAGTTCATGCGCGGGTGGCAACCCCGAAGAAAGGCAACGTCAAACCCGCATCGGTGTCGGGCAGGAGGAACCACCGGCTGGGAGGGGAAAAAGTTGGTATAAATAATCAACGAGTTGGAATATTTATTACAGCCAATTCGGCCGCCCCGAAACCGTGCGCGCCCCATTCTATTAGCCGCTTGGCAAGTTGGGAAACTGTTACTGGACCGTGTGATCCGATGCGGCAGCAGGCAACGATTTCAAAACACTGGCGCTCCGGCGCTAACAATCTGACAACTCTTTAAGTAACCGATTCCACTTAATTTAACGCATTTACGCATGAAATTAAACATTACGCTAAAAGAAGGGATGGGAAAATGGCAAGCGAAATTCCCACCGTGTGCGGTGTGGTTTGCTTCAGAGCGCCTTTTACATCTCAATCACAATAAAAAAAAGGGCACTGCGGGCAGCGGACTCGACGTCTTTGCTTTGTTTTGTTGGAGAGGAGGAGAAAAAAATCATGCAAATACGGTGCCAAGGCGAGCCTTCTGCGAGAATACCTTCCGATACTGAGGCACCCATCCACCAAAGGGGGTGCCAAACCCACGCGTCGGTTCGGTTACGGAATGTATAAATAATCATCAAACTGATCCACTTTTAAAAGGTTTTGTGAATGCGTTCCCGGGTTCCCGGGCAATCTTTTTTCCTTTTGCCTTCCCATTGTGTAGTGAATCATATTCATAGATTTAGTACCAACCTTCGAATGTATCTATTTCGCATAACGGACCAAACGCTTCCACATACATACATGCTGGTCCCTGTTAGCAGCTCGCGAAAGAATAAATTACTCCCTTCGGTTTCCCAAACACACACACACACACTCAAGGGTGGGTTTCCTATGGGCCTGATGTAAGCAACGATCAACTTGCAAAAGGAGCTGGCCTACTACAATAGCATACAAAATCCGAAATGATATCAGGTAGTGTCCGTGTGCTGGAAAGTGGTGGAAAATACACACAGCAAACACGCACACACACATAGACATCGACCAAACGGGGGAAGACAGTGCTTTTTTACCCGGGATGGAAAACGGGTTGCACATAGGCGTCCGGGTGGGTGGAACCTGTTGAAAGTGTTTCATAAATCAAACGGAAGCCTGGATGGATGCTACCAGTTGCTTGCTTTGTTTCTACTACTAGTACGCCAAACCAGCCTGCCAGCCCTGTCGGGCTGATGTGTACGTGAGTGCTGCGAGGATCACGTAGAACCCTGGGCGGCACATTACGTCGACGGGGCGAAAAGTTACTTTAGCTGAGTGGATTTGATTTAATTTGCCTTTTTTCTGCTTGGGTTTTGGGTTTCCAACAAGGTTGATTGTGTAACAGACGTCAAACTGGGTAAGGAACAACAACAAAAATGTAATTTTATCCTTGATGCCTTGCAAATTGCATACTAGAAGGCGTTTAGAAAATTAAGCCTTAATATATTTGCTATGCCTTTGGAAAATGTTTAGTTTGTTTTCGTTTTCTCATTGTTCATTTTTTTGTGTTCAAAAAATCCTTAAATAATGCATAAAAATTAATTTAAAAAATCCAACACCAAAATTGGACACATTTCAGCTAACCCTCTTTAAAACATAATCTCAACGTTTAGCTTCCACGCTTTGCGCTTGTTCGTTTATCCCTTACAACGGGACGAACCACCTTACACGGGCACGTCCATCCTAACGGGCGGGGGACCGAAGTGTGCACACTTTGGAATTGAAAAATGCTAAGCGAAAGTGTGGAGCCCATCCAAAAAAAGAAGAAGAAGAAGCAAACTAGAACGAACAGGTTTTCCTTCCCCGTTACGGTAGCATCCTGTGAATCAGAAAATCGTGCCAAATCGTGCCTCGATGGTGTCATTTGGGCACACTGTCGTCGGTGATATGCGATGGTTTGCTGCTGCAAAGGTGGCGCAAGGTTTCAGCAGTTTTTCCCTTTTTTTTTCCTACTCCCCGGATTGGATGGAAATTGTGCTGGAAAATTGTAGTTACAGCCCAGGGTCGTTGCGTAGCTGTTTGATGTTCCGTTGTCGGGTGGGGGCGTTAAAATGCCAGACGAAGGCCGATTCAGGCGCGTTTGCATGGCTATGAATGATTAGCTTCAAATCACCTGAGCGCCATCAATCATGAAAAAAATGTGCCTTCCGTTGAAACCTCCCACAGACGGGGTGAGTGTAATGTGAATGAAACGGTAAACTCAAATGTTGACGGGTAGGTCTTTTTTTCCTGGGAAAAGCTGCTCCGTAAGGTCCTCCAGTTGTATTTTAATTCTGGGCGTTCGGTGTTGCGTGCATAAATTTTCCTTCCCACACTGACACCTTCACTTTCTCGGGCCCTTCACAAACGACACTTTGGGACGATATTTGGTAGTATTTGACATCAAGGGGCAACATGTTGCGTGTTGGTTGCGTGCCGTATACGACCGTTAGAACATCTACGTTTAGCCATGCGATGAAAAGCGGGAGGTGTTTTGTTTCTTTGTTTACCGAATCTAATACTTCAACGGGTTAGGGAAGGAGTGAGGGAGAAGAAGAAGTAAGGAAAATACATGCTCGTGTTTATAAAACGTTTAAATGGCTGGTGGGGGGAAAAAGAAAGAAAAGATTGAAGTGATTTTGACAATAAATAAGGGTGGAATTTATTTTCCGTCACGTTCAAGCTGACCATTGAGCTTGGTGCGATAGAAACAATCATTCATTATGATTTTTTTATTTAAAAAAAAACACAAATTAAATTGAAGGCGAACGTTGAAAGTTTACTCTCGAAGGGAATCCATTTTGCGAAAGAGTGCAAATGTATTTTTTTCTTTTCAAATAGCTGAAAAAGTCCTAACGTCATGATTGATTCAAATTAACTTCGACCCTCTAAGACATTAATGCAAACTGAATTAGTATTATCTTTTATGCTTTCCGCGCGGTATCATCACAGCGGAAAGATGCTCCCGATCTTCGACCATTAATATAATCTAAAAAACCTCCCTCTTGCCTTGTGCTACTTCCTGTCCATTTCCACACAGTAGAACGATTCCAACCCAAAACAAGCTGTTTATTGATGTTTCAGTTCGACCATTTTGCTCGGTGGCAAATGGTGAAAATTTGTTGCAAACAAGGTTAGAAATAAAAGATCAATATCCACCGGAACAAGATCAACCCCGGAGAAAGGGAGAGAAAACAAAAATGGAGACTATTTCGAATGAGTTTTCGTTTCACTATAGAGCATTTTTCGTCTGTCTGCCGATGAACTCATCCGCTTCAATTGCTTCCGATTTGGGTGATCCGATGGATGAAAATTTATATTTTCCGGTCCCTTCCGGGATTTTAGAAAGGCTACAAGGGTGCGCGGGAGAACCATAATGGTTTAATTTAGAAATAGTGATAATGATGTGATTTGTTTCACCGCCTGGGGTTCGACCGATTCGATTCGATGAAAATATATTTCTTTTTTTTTAAAATAAATTCATACTAAGCTAGGTCTGTTTGGAAAAAAAAGTAAAGATAACAGTTCATGCAATAGAAAACCCCGGGCCTGTAACATTGAGGGGGCTCCGTAATGTGCAAAATTGCTTTAAAATCTCACAACGAAAATAAACACACAATCGCAGCACCATTCCTGAATGTAACGATCGAACAGTCCCATTGCTGGCCATTTGCCGATTTTTGGTTTTGGGCCGGTGAACCACATTGGATGTTTTGTTTATTTACTCCACTCTCCGCACTGCGGACGAAGTTTTGATCGACCAGTATCGTGTATCTGCTTTTCCTACTACGCGGCTCGAAATGGTTTTGCAAGAATGCATGTTTCTTTTCTCCAAGAGATTAGTACCAAACCTGATACAATCGTTCTGACGGCTAATGGCGTTAATTTATCGTTGCCTTTTGCACACTATCAATCACTTTTTTTGTGACCGGCGCATCAAAGCGATTTGTAGCCGATGGGAAACTTTAATTCGAAAATCGAAAGCTACCCAGAACGACCGGTTCTGTAACCAATCATCAAATACAAACTATATCTCAAGCTCGAGCAGACACAGAACCGGAGCACCGTTCTGGCTTTCTTACTTCTTCTGAAACACATTTATCATTTATCTGAAGGGTTGGAGTTTCAACCATCTATTGGGGGGGGGTTTGGGAAAACTTTCCTTACAGTAACTTTCGAAGACGATCTCGGTGGTTGGTGTGGTTTCAATGGCGTTTGTTATCTGTTGCGCAATGATTCGTCTTATCGTCGCTGTCGTCCCAGCAGCACCCACCAGTCTGGTTGGGATTGTTGTTCAAAGTTGTCATTATGTTTGATCAGCTCGTTCGTTCGCTCGCGTAGAGATGCAGTACCCGCAGGTTCCGATGGTTATAAGCAAACGAAAGATTATAAGCCCGTTCCGTGCTCTCAAGCTCAAGGGGCAAAAAAGACAGCTTTGGAAGCTTCTTTTCTTTTTCGCTCCGCACTTACCAACGTTCCAGCGAACGACGCTCAATCGGGTTGAAGTTTCATCCACCATTCAACCGGTTGGCCGTATCGGTTTGAACGAAATTGAATTTTCCATCAATTGGATTGCAGTGGAAACGATAGCGAACGATACTATCCATGCCGAACAAAAGCTGGCCAGGTTTGTTACCAACGGTTGCAGCAAAAAAACAAAAACGATGAAAGAAACAAAACCAAAACATTGCTTTAGCCTGGAGCCATGGACCGGGTAGCGTAAGAAGGCGAATTAATGAACGAAATTGATAAATTGAAATGTGGGAAAGTGCGCAACACGTGCGGTTTAGAGAAGATTTTGCTTTCGTTTTTTTGTGGTGTAAGTGGAGGATCCATTTCTTTACAATATTTTTAAAAGGAGATGAATCATGATGAGTTCGTTCGTGTTCTTGTTCTTCAGGAGCTCAAAGAAGTGACTCGAAGATCCAATTTTAATTAGGGGAATAAAAGAGAATAGAACTCTTCTTTTCGTAGCGAAGTCATTAGAGCATAGTATATTATTTTAGAAATAAACTCAGGAGTAAGCATAAAAATACTTTGATGTAATTTGGGTTTTGATTAAAAATTTCATCCGGGTTTTAACTTAACCCCTTAACAGCTCTGAAATTGAACGCGCTGATTCTGTATTTTTCCATTCTCGCTTCACGTGCTGGTGAAATTTCGATCCCAATGTATGTGTATGGGATTATTTAATTATTGCAATATTTTCAATAATCAAATAATCATGATTTTTAAACAGTTGTACCAAAATGTGCATGAGGAATAAAATATAAAACTTGTATAAGAATTTTAAAACAAAAGTGAGAACAAAAATGTTAAAAAACATATGTAAAACAATCTTCAGAATCGGTTAAACTAATTGATTTTTTTATAGAACTTTAAAATGATTATTTATATCAGGAACAATCCTTATAATTATGTTGAAAAAAAAAGAAAGGACGTATTTTTTATTTTGTGCGACTTTGCAGAACATTATCTTACCTATCTATTTATTTTTTTCTAGTTTTCTAAAAATAATAATTGTAATAAAAATAAAGATTATTGGAACCAAAGTTTCCATAATTAATGAAGCTGATAATTGTCAACTTATTATTGGTGTTAATTGTTAAGTATCAAAATAATGTTATTCATGCGAATTTCGTATCTTTGCTAAATGGAATTACGAATCTCTCAACGTACCTTGTGGAATGCAAATAATTTCTTCTCCATCCGGCCACAACACACCCGTAATACAATCGACCACCGATATGCCGAAATAGATTTGAAATATTTTCCCTCAACTCTCCCATACGCATACACTCCCACGATATGGTTCCCTTCCAACCGGGGCTGAGTTGCAAACATCGTGCAAACATCGTTGTTCCATGTACGCATCGTATTTTGTTTGGACGCGTGGCAAAATTTAAACACACCGTTTCGGAACGTGCGGCGTGTGGAATCGAATTTAATTCAAAGATTTAAATAGCGACCGCTCTCTGTCCGACCAGAGGGCCAAGAGCAGGGCCACGGTACGCCTGGCAGGGAACTGAACTCTGAACTTCAAACAATCGATTCACCTTGGACACACACACACACACACACACTAAGGGGAGTATTCTCGTTTTGGTTGCGGTACTGCGAACTAGCACCGATTGGAGCAAAAACCAATCAGCACTAAAACAAAATCCAGCCGTGGCTAAAAATAGAAAGATGCCGATGGCAAAAGAATGCGCTAGACGCCACCACCCACGCACCTAAGCAAACGAGGGGGAGGGGGGGGAAAGCTGGACAAAATGGTGGAGGGGGAGAGGGGGCAAATATTTGGACGCTGGTTTCATGTTTTCAATTTAAAATTAGCTTTTAATTACTATCAGCTAATGGCAGTGTTTATCAATCGCTTTTGGGCTGATAGAAGCGGAACCCATCAGTAAATGGGGCGGGAAGTAAGAGAGAAAAAAGTTGAAACCACAACCTAATCCCAGACCATTAGACGGATATTGAGAGAAGGTGGGCGTTGGCGAAACATCTTCGCCCCGATAAGATGACCCCTTGGGAAAGGTCTTTCATGCCATGAATGAATGAATGGAAGATACGTAACGTTATAATCCACAAATGAAGAAATGGCTACGGAGCGGATGGTTTGATTAGGAACGCTACTGACGGTAGCGGAAAATGGGAGAAAAGTTTGGAGCAACTCCAGAAAGAACCTCCGTCATCAGCCTCATCATCATTATCGCGATACAGCGCAGTGCGGAGAAGCTGTGGGCAGACGACTGTTAAAATAAAACCCCCCCGAGTCGCTGCGAGTTAAACCAGACACACACTCAACAAGTCGAAGCCGGCTTCCAGGAACTTATCCGTCTGCAGAAAAAAAAAAAACAGCCAACCGCCAAATCATCCGTCGCCCGAGCGTCCTATCTTCGACCGGGCCACGACCTTCGGTGTGGTGTGTGTCTGTGAGTTCAACTTTTTAAGTGATGCGTTTAACCTCAACATGGTGCGGAAATGGGGACCACATGGCAGGGGAAAAACAAATGGCAAGCCGACCGGAAAAAGCCGTTAGATGACCATTTGTGGGCCATGTTTCTTTTCTCCTCTTCTACGTGCTCTCTTTTTACATCTTGCTCGATAGCTCTCGACCGCACGACGCGCCTCTTCGGAAACGAAAACACATTTGACATTTTCTCATCCTCCCGTACCTCCACACGACCAGGGTACGCTTAATCTCTTTCGTCCATTTTGCGGTTAGTTTGTTACGGTCATTTCGGATGTGTGTTTGGTTGCCAAATCACCTTCCCACGCGCCACATACAAGCTCAATGAACCGTGATCGGATTCCCGGATCAGATTTCAAGACCCTCTGCCTCTCCTGACCCGAGTCCCGAGATGGATATCAGGTCTCACCAATATGGTAGCACAATTAGTCAACGAACTCTGCCATCGGGAGGGGTTCAGGGTGTACGGTCTTCATCCGGTTACGGTTTGAGTGATTGGTCATTGACAGCACGGATTTAGTTCGGGCGCTCTTTAACGATGGTGACGATACTTTCTTTCACATGTTGTCGGATCGGGTCCGATTCGTATCTCGACGACAGAGAGGGCGAGATGATTGACGTGCGAGTGATGGATCTATTTGGAGCTGCTTAACGCTGTTGAGGCGCTAACTTTTCCTCAACCATTTATTCGAGTCCGGTAGACCGATGCGTTTAAGATAAAAAGAGCTTATTACTTTAGGTGGATTAGCGCTGCAGGTACATTGACCTTCGCAGCAAACCAAATGTCAGCCGAAACAGATTACACCCGGAGAAAATTTACACTCACGTATCAGCGACAGTGGAATTCCTTCTAATGGCAGAATAGCAAAACTTATCGGAACTACCGTACCGGATGGGAAAGTTTACCTTCCTTATCTTTTTGGGGAAAAGTTTTTCCAAACCTCCTCCCAATAAAAGCTCGTCTGGCGGAAATCGGTTCGGAAGCTGTCCGCAAACTTTACCACGTTACGTTGTTCGCTACACTAAATTGCCTCTCCACTCTAGCACGGCACTGAAGTTATATACATTTCATTGCTTTTACACACACGAACACGATGGTTCGGGAGGTAGTATACACTTACTTAAATGGTATTTTGTATGCGGATGTAAGGGGTGTAAAAACCCTAAAGAGAAGACGGGAAAAGGGAATTCCCGTAACCAACTATGGCGTCAACCCGGTCTGATACTATTGGTAACTTTTCCATTCAGCTGTAACTTTCCGATAAAGCGAAAGCAACAGGCGATTGCAAATAGGGAAAACTCAAACTCGCCCCCCCGAAAAACCACGATCGAATAACTTTTGCCGACCTTCCGGTCCACTGTTCACTGTTGACACAAGTGATTACGAGCGTCGATCTCTTATCATCGCCGGCCGTATGTGTCGTCTAAATCCGGTACGGTTCGACTATTCCGTCCCATTTTACTGCTGGTTCAATGGAAAAGATTCCATACTTTGTACCCGAAAAGGAACCCTCAAACAGTGCTCCGGAGAACTCGCACGTGAAAGAGTTGGGTGTTGCTAATTCGTATTCAGAAAGTATCACACATGGAGGCGAGACCCACTACGGCACTTTGGTAAAGCAACAGGGTGAACTCAAATTGAATCATGTTGTGGGAAGCCTGGCTGTGTTTTTTTTTTAGTAAGGCCACTCAATAGTACTACTTCTGGGTGATGGCTTCTGCACTCCCGATGGCACGAGTGCAATGGCGACCAAGGAAAGCGATACGGCACGCTCCAACCCACGCTACCGGGTGGACCAATTTGGCCCGAGAACTCGATTTGATATTCATATCTTATTGGTCTCCCAATCGGAAGTGGTAGGTTTACGGTTCTTGGCGTCCTTATTTCCCAAGTGTGGCTGTGTGTATGAGCCACCCACATGTGGAGCACGGTGAAACACGAGTGGTGCACAAGTGCCATAAAAATATGCAAATCATCCCGTACGATGCGTGGGAAACCCGTGGTGGTGGGGAATTGAAAGCTATTTGATAGCCTTGCACCACCATCATACAGGCGCATCCCTTACGAACGCTCGTTGAACACGACGAAATGGCTGTATCTTACACGTCGTCAAGTTTCTTTTAGCATCGTCGTTCTTCCAAAACGACCCGCTTCTTGACTGGATGGTGCACCCCACGGACACTATTCGCGAACGTTGGAACTCACCTTCAACACGCGGTGTAGGTAGCTTCTCGTATAGGGCACGTTTATGGCAAACGTTCGCGAAGTACGTATTGGTAATCGAAAAACACATCAACATCACCATCATCATCAGTATCATGAGGTATCGGTTATGGCACCGTTTATCGGTGGCCTCGTTACCGCGAGATCTTCCCTTCCCATTCCTGGAATGTGTGGCAATATTTTCCAGGAAGTTGTCTTACGGGTGATAGGGTTGTGAAATGGTTTGTGAACAATAACGCGCGTGAAATGGAAACTTACCTTGTTTGTGAGGGAGAGATGTTTAATGGGTTGTGAAAAAAATGACTCTTTGGATGACTTCTGTAGATAGATGGCATATGTAGAATTTTTGAGGTCTTTGAATTTCTGATGCCTTCCGTGTTTTTGACATCTGGTGAATTCATTAGATATGTTCACACGGTATATCTGTTTGAGTTTCAACTGTCCGAGACTATTTTTCTTATTGATTTTAGCGGACAACACGACTCTTTTACTTGTAATATTTGACAGTTCGTTCTATGATCAGCGGTTACTACGATTGATTACTTGATAATGACATATGAAGCGACTTCAATACATTGGAAGATTCCCCAAGAAAAGAATCGTTACGTTATCGTTACTCATTCAAAAAGATGAGCCAAAATTCGTCAAGCTGTTTTTTTTGGTCGTGTGCATTGTAATCAAAGAATCGTATCGTGTACAGCTACGTATTGGTGTACAATCCTTTCTCGATTTATGAGACACACGAGCAACGCGGACTCCAGATTCGTAAATTTGAAAGTTTGCCAGTGTGTAGATTTTTTCGTTAGCAATTTAAGTAATTAATTGTTATTTTCCAAAGATCCCTGATGATTCTCAATAAGATAAACTTCATAGCTTCAGGTAGACAGTTAAGACCTCGATAGTTATTACGTCCAGATTTTGGATTAACAGCAAATAGCGCTAGTGACCCTAAGAATGAAATGATGGCGGCGATTTAGTCTATTTGCACATGGCGGTTACAATTCCGCATAAATCATTATGTTGTACTTGTTCAGTGCTATGTAGACAAATATGCTAGATAACTCCAATAAATCGCATATACGAACGAGTTACGTTTCACTTTATCATTGAAGAAATTACATTTAGGGGTTTTTTTAAGTAGAATATTACATTTCAAAAATCTTCTTTTTTAAATAAAATATCTCTAAAATTTACGAATTATCGAAAAAAATCTAAACTATAACGAAATAAATATCACTTCAAAATGATTTATACATCTTCAGTTCATTAACCAATCGTTGCAGCCAGAGTGATTTTAACAAAACCTATACCTGCATTTGAAAAACGACGCCACTAGTGCGAAACTATACACAGCGTCATAGTAAAGAATGAAATTTATCATCGCACACGTCTTGAATGATTTATGAGCAAACGGTAGCAGCAGAAGGGACAAAACCTCAAGCGAGACAGAAAAAGAAACCGTTTTTTGCACGGCAGCTACACAATCACGTGCCAGTGGCTGTAGCAGCCGAGAATGACTGACGATCGTGTGTCAAAACGGTGTGTATCTATGTGTGTGCAGCGTGGAAGCGTGTCGGAAAGTGGAACAGCATCGTGCATCGTGCATTGAAAAATTCATCCCCCCTTGCATGGACGAGTGTGTAATCTCGTTACTTATGAAATAACGTTTTCGTCTGTCGGTGCGATGTCAACTGTCAATCTATTTAGCGCATTCTTATTCCGCGCTGCTGGGAGAAGATCCCGTTCTCCGTCCGTTTGTGCTCAATCAGCCTAACGACCTCAATAATGTTTGAAGTTGCTTTGCAAACCTGTACATTAGTTTTTTTTTATTTTAAGTATTTAATACAAAATTTTACTTTTTTTATGTGAAAACTAAAATACAAAAGGCACATTTACAACTCGCTTTGTAGTTCGCTTCATCGCTCCAGTGCGCGATAATCCAACTGACAGACGACAGCGATCATTGCCAACGACGATTCACGATGGGGTAATAAATCCTACGAACACATGTTCATCGCTCCCGTAACCGTCCGATCCGGACATAAACAACAGGGGAGCTCGTTGAACATCGTTTATTTGGCTATTAAATTGGGCGTATTTTGCCAACGTCTTCCTCGAACCGGGGTCCAGCCTGCACCCGTTAAAACGAAGGCCACGGAAATAGATTTCCCTGTGAAGCACAAATAAAAGCAAGAAAACCCGCCACAAAACAAACTACCGCATAGGACATTTATATTGTCACCCTCATCTCATGCATGGGATGGAACTGAACAGTTTAAAGCATCGTCCCATATAACATCTTCTTAATAAACAGTTAACGGGGCGCTAACAGACCATCAGCACGTGGTGGAGAGGTGTAGTAGAAGCCGTTTTACCCTGCTTCTGTTTGGATCTGCTCCATTTGGAAGGGTGAATTTCTGACTCGGCCCAAGTGACTGACAGTGATGGTAGCTTTACGACGTAATAACTTCCGCTTTTTATTTACCAGTGCGGTCAGTTCATCTTGCTTCTCTAGCTAGATGATAGTATGAGGCGTTGTTTCGATCGTCTTCTGGGACGATACAATGATTGTCCTCTGTAGAAGATGAGCTACCAACAAACGGTCCTGGAATAGTTAGATTTTGTAGCAGCATCTGTGCGAACTGCACAAAAACGGGTTGTAGCTAATCGGCTACGTGTCAACATTAGACATTAAGGCAGCAGAAGAAACGTTTGCGTTTTTCGAGATGGACAGTCGAGCATTATCTCTCTCTCTCACCGGCTGATTGTGACTTCCAGTTCTAGCCCAATTCCGGTCCCTATTGGAAATGCGTAAACGTGCTCCATTCCAGCACAGTTCTGACTTATTGGATTTGTTATCCTTGACGTGTGTATGTGTTCCGAAACGGGGGACCCCATCTGTTCGGTTTACCCAAAAGCAGAATGGAAGCAAACGGGGCACACGCCAAACCTATCGTACCCGAATTTATCCCGCCGTGCAAACAAGCGTGTCAGCAAACGCACGACATCCGAAAACACGATAATGATCAGGGACAACGGCTAGAGGCGGCTTCGATGACGTGACTACATTTTTATTCCTCCATTTCGAGTGGGATGCTTCGGGTGCCGATTTAGCCTTTGGGACACATCGGACACAACCGATAAGAGATCCCGATACGGACAACGATTACAGCCCGTGCACCGGTTTTGGAAAGGAGGAGTGGAGGAGTGTTGATGGAGGGTTCATCGACGATTAGCATCATCATTTGAAACCGACGAACGACCTGATCACAGTGAAAAGGGCACACATTTCGGTAGACAAATTTCAATTTTCCGCATTGGACGAATGTTTCGTCAAACTTTCATTGCTCCAAACAATTCCCGCTCCTTTCGGTTCGGGTTTAGGGGTTTGGCTCCAAGCGGAAAACATTTCGACGGGCTCTTTAAGCCGTGGGGACCACTAGACGTCGGGGGGCTGACGCTAGCGTATCCTCCGTTCCACTAATGGACGACATTATTTTTGCTGATGTTTTCCGTCCGATCGTTTACGGTGCGTGGAAGGTGCTCTTGAAGAATGAATTGCTCGAGGGGCCTTTTCCGTTGGTGAAGATATCCCTCGAGAGGGCCATTTGAATGGTTTTGTGTCATTTTTAGATCCTTTATAAATATCCTAGAGTGGTGGAGTTTTCTTTTTTCTTTCATTTTGTGCCAAGGAATGATAAACTGTCCCGTAGAATGAAACTATTGACAGTAAACCTTTCTTTTGCTGGTTGACTTTGGTGAAAGATGAACACTAGCGCCTGGATGTATACAATAGATTTTTTGAGGTCCAATTCTACTTTAAGTGCTTAGACATTGGATACTAAGTTAAAGATGACATTTAGGAACCGGAATGGTGTAATATTTATCTGATTTACCTGAAGAAACTATTTTATTTTATATTTGTTATTTCAATCGATACAAAAATTCCAAAATCCAACCTCACTGACGGTCGTTTATTTCACTAACTCGCGAGATGCGGCTGTGTGCTGAGGTCGGCCATTGCCATACTGCCAACCTGGCCAAAGCCGAATCGAATAAACACAGGCTCACGCGTGAAATTTATGTCCCCATACTGCCGCACAGATTCGGGCTTGGAAATAGTCGCTAAAGGCATGCCATTATATTCACCCAGTTCCGAAAGGGAGTTCGGATTATGTTATTGTTATTTACCACCCACAATGGACGGGTATCTTACGTGAAAAGGTGAATGTGGGGGGTGGTGGACCTATGGAGTCAAATATTTTTACGCATGTTTACAGTAAGTTTGGCGCACGTTCTGAAGCTCGGAAAATTTATAGACCACGATTAATGACATTTCCACCGGGGTTGGGGAAGAATGTGGGCCTTTGGGAAGGTGGTCGTAGTGTTTGCATTATTCTCACACGTTCTTTCCATTGTCTATCGAAAGAAGAATGTGTATGTGTGTACGGGCGTTTGGAACAACCGCAAAGTCACCAGTCTAGTCATCCACCAGGGCAAAACGATTGATTGGGAAAATTGGAAAACTATTGAAGTCCTCTCATCTGCCCGGTTCCGTCCGCATTCTGTTCACCTTCCCCAGGAGCGTGGTGAGAATGAAACGGTGACTCTGTAACTATGGTGAGATGTTTCGACAGCTGGACGTCCCCAGTAACCCGGAACGTTTATGTCGGCCCGTTCGGATGATGGATCGTTTCACCCTTGATGGAAAGCAGTGCTGATGGAGATTGTTGAAAGCGACCGTCGGAAGCAGGTGGCGGAGTCTGAACCGTTTTACATTTGGGGCACTGCTGTTGGTATGATGATGAGGCACATTATGATCATCGATTTATGGCCCACCATGATTCACGTTCCTCCCAGTGGGATGTCCGGTGTTAATCCTCATGCCATTGGTGCGTTTCTAGGCGTACTTGAACCGTTAAGGTGTTAACTATCCGATTGTCGTCGATTTATATCGATTTACGTTCTATTTCAATCATTCCAAATCGTTCCACGTGTGGCCATGTTTCGCGATGATTAATCCAGTCTTTAATCTGGGTTTTATAAATATTTCTTCCATACCGATTATGGAAGATTTGCTGAGATTAAGAATGTGGATGAAAATGATTAGTATATAGTCATTGTAAGATGAACGTATGCAAATAAGGATAATCACATAATAATTATCATAGATCAGTAGTCAGCAAAGGACGGCTGTTTAGCACATTTCATTGGGCTCTTTGTCACAATCGACCCATGCAAACCTCGTTGAAATGTTGCCAAAAATTGTAGCTTCAACAATAATTAGAATAAGGGAGTTTTCTAAACACATGAATCAATTATTAATTAGAAGGAGATTTTCTAACATAATGTTCAATATTTTATGGATTTTGAATATTTACTTTAAATGCAATATCTAAATATTTCAGTTTAGTACTTTTAACTTTCACATGTTTTTATTTATTGTGGCCTCTTTTATCCCCATTAGTTCGAAGAGATTAGTTTTTGGTATATGAATTGTATGAGATTGATTTAAATCCTTCTTAATCCATTTCAATTACAAATGTGTATTATAAGCGCACCTGACTACCTTTTATATGAAATTCACATTCATATTTAACTAATATTTCATCTGGTTTCATGCTTGATGGTTTAAACATTATTATTTTAAAGCACTTTCAACCAAGCAATCAGATGATTCTATCTATTCCTCTGTATCCAGCTTGACCTACATACCTCCGTTTTATTAAATTCCAGTTCTCGGTACGAAAACACATTTATCATTCGATAAACTAATCGCTTTCAACGATTTAACAATTATTTTTTTTCCATTTTGAGCGCTTCGCTGTAACACAATCCAATGATGGTGGAAAAATTCGCCTACGGAATAAAGCAAAAACCAAACCAAAAAAAAAACACCCAATTCTCCGCCCGAAATCTGGGTGTCTGTGGGGTGGGCACATTTGGGATAATCACTCGATAGAACGGCTTGAGTTTGGCAAATGTTTAAACGGATCGTTTGGTGGGTGGAACAAAAATGAGAGAGAGAGAGAGAGAGAGAGAGAGAGAGAGAGGGAGGTTGAAGCAATCACCCGAGGGAGCAGGGTGGGGTGGTAAAATATGATCTGTCAAAACAAATGCTATTTTTAAGACGAGATTTATTTTCCCCACTCGGTAGTTTATCTAGTAAAGATTGAACTGCTACCGTGTGGCTGCATCACCATCATCATCATCATCAGCATCAATGGCAGGAATATGGTAGCAGCACCATCGACCTTCGATCGGTTCGTGTCTGGCCTGTGCTGTGTGTGCCTTCCCACAATGGGGGATGCAACGTCATTGATTAAAAGTAGTAACACCCGACAAAACACCCGGTTCGTCATGAACGATCGTTCCGGGTGGTGGTTGCGCTCACGATCTCAGTGTCCCAGGTGGTTTGAAGAAAAGCGAGCTTTAGCGTGATTGAAAATCTGCCATGCAGTGTTCTGGTAAGTGTTGCCGTGTCATCGGAGATTCGGAAGGTTTTGCCACTGTACACCACTTAGTGGGTGAATTGAATGTTCTTTCTACTATTTGCTTCTACAACGGCAGATAATCTATGGTCACGTACCGCAGAAGAAAACCAGAAGATGGTGAATATTCCTTCAAACTGAATCATTTGCTACAAAACGAATGCTTCCGCAAGTGGTTGTACCCATTTGGCCCAGAAGAGTAGATAAATAAAAAAGAAGAGAGAAGCAAACTAGCCCCGATAACAAACGATCGTCCATCGACGGTAGCGAAACGTGCCCGGAAGTGAATGTTTTCCCCCTGTTCGTACGTGAATTACATTTTCGATGCTCGTGCTCCTCGAATCTATTCCCATTGTGCCATTTTTCTTTCACCGGTACTTCCTTCGCCGTATGTCTGCGTGGCGCCGGCATATGCGGGACAATCGGAATCGGTAAACAACATATTTATCCACTGGTTTGGGTGAATTCCTTCATCACATTCGCTTTCTGCTCCCCGGGTGGTATATGGCATGGCAAGTGATTTCTGGATTTCAATTTGCAATTTTGTTCCCATCCGACGGTTTTCCCACGGTGGAACGTCCAACATATTGGTCCCGTGAGACTGCTCCTGCTCAATACCCGGCCAGATCGCATACCGGTGGCGGTGCTATCGGAAAAGTTCTTCGTATTACACGCTCAATTAAATATGACATGATACGGTCACTGGTGTGCCTTTTGCAGATGGTGGTGTAGACAGTGCTCTCTCTCTCTTTCTTTCTCTCTCCTTCTCTTTCGTGGACTAACTTTCCCTAAGCGAAACACATAGCCACTAGCTGTCATGTCGAAATATGGCGAATAAACGAACACAAATTCCAGTGAAATGGTTCACGCTTCCTTTCCATGGTAGGTGTTAGGTTGGAGTTTTTTCCTCGTCCCATTTTCATCTGGCATACACATTCGTGCCGTCTTTATTGGAACCATCAAAATCCGAAATGTGCCACTTCTCAATAGAGTTGATGATGATACGGCACAAGGTCTAATCGGTTATCGAAGCAAAACTCCAGCTTGAAAGGAGCTTCGGTTACTTCGCCCACTTACGGACTATCGTTGGTTCTTCGCCAAAGCCGAAAAGGACACACAAATGTCCAATAGTCTAGTGGTGAATAAAGTACCTCCATGTGTGTTTTTTATTTCACATCAAATGTGAAAGTTTTCCCCTTGACAGTGATATGACTCTTCGCTTCAAACATACTATTGGAGCGCCCTCTAGCGTATAAATCATGCAGCACTTTTTTGGGACATGTTTTTTTTTTGTCGTTGTTGGTCTACTCTCGTCCAGCAAGATAGATGTTGTTTCCTTCCATCCCCGAAAGCGAACGATCTATCGCTAAACGAAACTACCACCAAATGTGCGTTCGGTTGACGAGCCATCCTTAGCCGAAAATCGGGCTACACAGTTGGAAAAAAGGGGTTATAAATATTCGACAATGTCCGGTTCGCATGTATTTTTCTGTCCAGTTTTACGTTTCCTTGGTTTTTTATTATTCATTTTAGCACAACATCTCTCCCGACGATCTAACGAAGCTCACGGTTGAGGGGCTCGTGATGTTTTTGTTGACCCATCTGGCAAAATGGCAATGGTGCTTAATGGATGTGTGTCTGTCGGTATCGTCTGTCCCATACGACTTCCCCGTGGGACGTTCCATATCAACCTTGGATGGTAAATCTTCGGTACCTTTTCCGACGGGTTCGAAGCTCTCACATGTTTGTCGTTAAACGATTTAGGTTTGGTCGCTTTTACTCGACCGGGGGTGTTTGTGTGTTTGTCGGGGGTGTTTGTGTGTGCGTCGGAATTGGCACGGAAATAATGCTCTTCGTAAGCGGAAAGCATTGACACTTTTGGCTTTCCTGTTGAAGATACATATTCCATTCTCCCAAGGACACTCGTCCGAATGCACTTTTTCAAGAGTGAAGCATGTTTGTTTTATGAGATGATACTGTGAAGAAATATTTTTATTGAGTTGATAATTTACTTATCGAGTTTTATATTATTTCTTCTACGCATTCGAGAAGTTTTTAAAAATGAAATACTATAGTAAATAGTATCACTTCAAGTAGCTAACGGCATTTTTAACCACAACCAAGAACAGCTGTCTAAACCTTTCAACAGTTCCAATCGCTATCCGCAACCTTGGGGCACACTAAGGACACTCGTAACTAGTAAAACAATCGCAAGAACAACAGCTCACCAGTTTCATACAAGGGTGCTCTACAAGATAAAGGACATCATTACGTCAAGATTCACTCAGTATCCTCAGCCATTGGGAGCAGATTTTCATGCCCGGACGACTATCGGCCAAACGTTCATTCGGCGACAGCAAACAAAAGAGCATGTCATGTCGGCAACAAGAAGCCACGTCCACCGGCCACATCGGTTGGGTGGGAGTACTCTAACATTCCATTAAAGCGCATTCTGCACGGAATGGGAATGGTTGGGTTTTTTTTTGTTCTCTCTCTCTCCCTCTCTTTTCTATGCCGTTCTCATCATAGCGACATTTCGAACACCAGGCGTCCTTGCTGACGTCCTTGCGCCATTGTGCGACGCCACGATGGGGATGTACTTAAACGTCAGCTAATGAGCTGCCGGGTCGTAAGTTGCTCTACCGTATCACTGACCAACCGTTCGGACCGGCAGCTCGACCGGTTTAGTTTTTGAGGTTAGTAAACTTCCGGCCGTCCAGGCTGGGTGTAATGGGTTTGTGGATCATTCTCGAGTACCGCTCTAATGCGCCGGGTATCATTGAAGAACCATTTTATGGACGGTTTTTGTGTTATTGTACAGAAGAAAAAATAATGCTCGTATAGTGAACTTTAAAATGGTTCTAAATTAATCCTTTCAAATGTTTTACTGTAATTGAAATGGATTTCTACTATGCTTCTCTGTCCATTTTTGGCTTCAAACAGATTTCCTGACAGAGATGACTATTTTTAATGAGCAAACTTTAATTCTTTTTCAAAAGCCTATACAAATGAAATTTAAAACGGTGTTCTACATTGTCTAGCAGAGTCGAAAATTTATAATTAGTTAGAAGTTTTTGAATTCGTTTCAAATTCTGAGTAACGAAACGATATGTCATTATCAGGCGTTATCAAGACGGCTTTTATGTTAAAAATAGGACTGTTCACATAATGATCTTTGGGCTGTAATGGCATTAGTTCAGGATATCATTTGGATACTTAAAATACGGTCTGTTACTGTCCTTCCATATATAGAAAGAGGAAACGTTGCTTGCTCTTAAAGCAATACTCTACTTGAAATTCTTTTTCTCCGTCCAAAATGATGGATATCTTATTCTCACTACCAGAAAGCTAACTCCATTATGCAAACAATTGTCTGACCTACGACAATCTGCTGTCGTCGACGGAAGAACGTTGTAAAATTGTTCGCTGGTGCAAACTTTTCCACCATTCTTTTGAGCATTCTGTTACTGTATCCTTCTTCAAGCTGGGTTTCAATCTAATTTCTTGCTCTCTTTTCTTGCCCACAAGCACAAGCTCTATCCATTTCGGAAAGTTGCTCTTATTCAATTGCTCCGGAAAAAAGAAGTGCCAGATTTATGCACTGCGCGCACTTTATTTGCATTACGATGACCTACGCTTTTCAATTTCCTTTCCCTATTCCGGAGAAGATTTGAAAGGGAGGAAAAATTCTTTAAGCCATCGTTTGGTTAAGTTAGTTCCTTTGTGACCCTCGGTGACATCGTTAACGCTATTCTTGAACTTCTCCTTTAGAAGTTAAATCAATTTCGAAAAAAAAAGAACTCTACCGACTCTTCTCAGTTTGCCAAACGGAACCAGCTTTAGTGACTCGGTTCTGCTTAGGGACATTAGCTGTGCCCTATCGGAAAACTTACGCACCCTCTCCCGTGTGCCCTTGCACGAGAGGTGATTTATATCACTCCATTTGCCGTTTTCAATTTGCCACCATTTCAATTTGTCCCTCCCTGAAGTTGACACAGATCGCCCTTTGCGATGCAGTGAACTGTGGTGACATAATTTCTTTCGTTTCGTCGGCTAAGGCGAACCCCGAAAACTTCACTCTTTCCCTCCACCGAAGCACGAAAGCACAGCCTCGAGAAGGAAGATGCGTGCAAGTACCTAACAGGCGCTCTTTCAGATCTTAGCATCAGATTCGCTTATCTGTGACTCACGCTCACTCAAACCGGGCCAGCTCGTTCACAATCTCATCTGTCAGCTTTGGGCCCGGTCCTGAAGCAGGTCGGTGAAGCGGGAAACCAGGCGGGAAGGCGGCGATGCCGGAGTCGTAAAAAATCGTATGTTTCAGTTAGTTAAACTTTATGGCTACGCAGGGAGTGAATATTAAAGTTAATGGTGCTCGGTTTTGTTTACAAGAAGATCCCATTTCCCGCGAAAGTTGCGTATGAGGGAAATGTGCTGTGCGAGTACCGGACCGGCACCATGAGCCATGAAGCTGTTGTACGGTGCGGCTGTGCGTATGGTTTCCGTGCATGGTTGGATGATGGCTGGAGCACATGCCGTGTAAGCCATTTCTGGGCTGAAGGCCAAGGTAGGCCTGGTGAGTGGTTTCTAGGGAAATGTTTTACCGTGTGGAGTGATTTTTTCATCTGCGACGAATGAACTTGTTTAATGTTATTCGCTCTAGCAGCGTGTTCGAGAGCTTCTCACATTAATTTGTAAATAATGTGTCATGCATGTGTGTGTGTTTGAAATATTTAAATCGGATCCACTTTTACGCATCATTGCTTATTGTAACACTTGCATGAGTACTAAGTTTAAAAATCTATTTCCATAATTTCTCAACAGATGGCATTGGCGTGAATTGTCATTTATTATAGACGCATTTAAATCATTGAAGATCAATTCGGAAACACGTTTCACAAACAAACAAAAAAAGGCATTCAATTTACTTGGAAATCAATAAATCCAAATCTAAATAAATCCTCATTAATGTATCGGCACAACGTGCCCAACGGAAATGGAAGTTTAATCGCCGCCAATTAATAACTTCCGATGAACTTTATTTTTCAGCACAAATTCCAATGATCGTTATTTTGCATGATGCCCCTAATAAGTTTGCAAAAGAAGCCGTTCGGTTTTCATTTCTTCTGCTTTCAACAACATCCTTTCCACGTTGTTTCCTTCAAGCTACAAGAAATTGTTCATCGTTGAGGTTTTTTTCTTCTTTCTTTTTTGTTTACTTTATTTCTTTCCTTTACTCCATTATCCACGGTGTTTCTTCGTGCTGGTGTGATACCAGACCCAATAAATAATCGTCGGCCAGTAGGGGGTTCCGGTTTATCATTCGGATCGAAACGAATCACAAATCATTTGCAGTTCCGTTCCTTGCGGGTTTCTTAAGGCTATAATCTTGTGTAAGGATGATCGAAACATGCCTCACTGAGGTGGACCTTGTATTGCGAGTGGCCGTACCGAACCGGCACTGTTCGTTCAACCCACCGTCCAACGGAACGAACGGTGGGACAACTTTTATTTTGTAATCTGCAAAAACAACCAATTATCGTGAACCATTTGTTGCTGTTCGGGGAAGTCCGCGTTGGTGTATTTGTTGCTCCACCGGTAAAGGCCACCGTAACTCATGCCGGTCGGTCTTATTGTTCGTACGAGTAAAATATACACTAACCTCAAACTTAACAACGGAACCAAGTCACCTGGTCAATAATTTTTCTCTCCTCGTACGCTTCGTTTCGCATTCTTTCGCATCCTTAGTGCCTTAGCGCCTTGTGTATGTCGATCACCGTAAAGCCGCACACCGCAGGAGGTCCAGCACTGTGGGCAAACGTCAAGCGTGGCGTGGATTAGGGCGCGTAAGGCAGTGCTTTACGGTGGTGGCCCCGAAAATCCTAGAAGCCCTCGCCAGAGTAATGCTACAGCAAGATAACTTGTTTGCTGTGGCGAATGCGAGACAAAAAGCAACGAGGCCAAGATGATCATGGGTGATGGCAAAGTTGGCAAATTGAATATTATAAATTTCACCTGCAGCCGTTTTCGTTCACGTTGGTGGTAAGCTGTACGATGAAGAAAATCAGGGAAAAAACAGTGAGGTTGGAGAGAAATTAAATTTACTTTGGCGTTATTGATTTTCGGGAATTTAATTAATTGCTCACTTACGAAAGTTCCCACCATGCTTCTCAATATTCCAGCACCGGTGAACCTTTACCTGTATTTGGGTGAAATTCTGTTGCAGAAAAATCTTCACACAAAAACATAAAGAGTGTGTGTTTCATTGAAAAAAAAGCAATACAAAAAATATCAAGGACGCAAAGCCGTCTCAGTGTTCGGTTGGGACTTCTCCCACCGGGCGGAAGTTGTCCGTCCGACACTTGAAAAGGTTATGTCACAATGTCAAACGGCTGACATTCGTGTTGGTGGCAAAGACCGAGCCTTCGGGTTGACATCTTCAATGTAAAGTAGGGCAGGCAAGGGGTAATTAATATCATCGTAAATTACACCGATCCTGTGTGGGCTCTCCAATATGTGTGGCGTCATATGAGCGACTGCTGCTCTCCGGAAAACTTGTGTTGTCTTGTGTCCTTACGGGATATCCACCCGGGACACGTCGAAACATTACTTTGTGCTCTTTTCGAAGGCGTAGGTGATATTGACATTTTTTCTCCGCCCACGACCAAAAATGGTCCACCAAAGGTGAGGTAGTACCTTTGGCAAAAGGTAAAGGGATTGCTACCGGATTGCCACGTTTGATGTGGGTAAAAGTCGTTAAATAAACTGTCAGTTTCTGTGTCCCCCTTCAGCGCGGTCCGCGCACAGGGAAGAAAATGTACGCAAACCATACAACAGCAACAACGATGAGATTAATCGATTTTGTGTCGTGATTATGAGCTATCTCTTCCCGCTCAAGTGGGTTCTTACCGGAGGGCGTACACGTACTGCGACAGCACCACAACAAACAAGACGGGTTTTCCCACACCGCTCGATCGATTCGGGAAGCATGAAATCCTTTCGAGCTCGTTTTCGTCGACTACGGCTAACCTTTCTAACCCGAGGCCAATTCTTTACACCCGGATCGAAACGTCTAGCTGCGAGTGGGATTTTATCTTACTTGGGCCAGCCTCCCGGGGAACACGAACGAACGCAGGGTACAAACTATTCTATTGTGTAGCAGTTTTGCAGTACAGCAATATCTATTAGTGACTCCCGTGTACGCTTTTATATTAAATTGTATTGAAGCTTGTTGAATGCTTTCATCGAAAATCAATGCTCGTTCTGAATTTTATCAAAATAAGAACAAATTCCATAAATTCCTTTCTATTCATCGTAAGCACGAATCGGGCATAAAGCAGATGATTTTTCGTTTATTGATTTTCTTTCCATCAAATCGAGTGCTTCGGAAGGTCGGAAACTCACACATTTCCTTTCAAAACGGTACCCAAAAGGCGGCCTGGACGAGGGGCAGGAATTATGGCCACTCGTTCTTCAACTTTCGCTCGATTCGACCATTCGGTTGACCATTCCAGAAACTTACACAAACACCGACAGGATGATGCTAACGGAACGGGCACGGAGAGAGGTTTATTTGCTCAAATGTGTTTACCTCTTCCTCAGGTTGCATTTCTTCCCCCTCCACGATCCGAAAATCCGATTCCTCTCAGCCGGAAGTGAGTTCCACGCCATTGCTGTTTGCCCTCCTTTTCCTTCCCGTTTGCTTTTTCACCGGGAAAAGGTTAGATTCTCATCCTCGTGTTTTTTTTTTCGTTTGCCGGACTATCAGACAGAAAACAATGAAGAACAAATAGCACCAACACCCTTAACACGTCCTGTATCTTCTCCTTTTCCCCCTTTGACGGGGGATTCTACCCATTCTGGAGCACACGTACCGTTGATGACGTGAACTGATCGTTGCACAGGTTGCCTGGCTGTGACCGTGAAAGTGTAACCTTTTTGAGTGATATTAATGGGTTTACTTAGCCCTTCTTTACTTTTGTTTCTGTAGGGCGGGTTTGTGTGTGGGAAGATGGTGGGGATAAGGGGGAAACATTGCGGGATAGATTACCTTATAAGCAATCTAATCAACATGCAGCAACAAAAAACGTTACCTCTCTTCTGTAGGACGCTCAATACTGATACGTTTCTCTCCCTCTTGCTCGGTTGCAGGTATGCTCCCGGAGGAATAAACCCATTGCAAGGACTCTAAGGAGGTAAGTAGCGTCCATCTTTAACAGGTACAAATAATTGTGATAACTCTATTAAGTTTCACTTATTAAAGTATTTATTACTTTGTTCAAAATAAATTATTCCAAAACCATCATTAATTTGATATTTGTTTGAATTTTATTAATCCACCACCAGCAGCAAATTATATTCCTCTCAGCTGGCGGTTTCATTCCCCGTCCGGCATTTAACTGTGAAAAGATTACATTAAATCTTGAATAAGCAAACGTCACGCCATCCGAATGGTTGCCTATACACGATGTATGAAGGTGCTACCCATAAACACGACATGAAATTTCATGAGGCGTCACGATGGTAACATTTTCTTCGCCTGCCGAATATCCGATTACTTTGCTTCGTTTGTGATTTTTATTTTTGCTTTTTGCGGTGCGCCAGATAAAAGTTCTGATTATGGTAGTGATGGGAATTTCGTTCCGAACCTTCTTGGATCGTTCCGTTCCTTCAATGGAACGAAGGGCTAGGTTCTAACCATAATGAAGTATTTTTACCTAAATTTTGTTCTTTTTCCTCTTGCTGCAGCAAATTAGAACGCTTACATAAGCAGCACAAATGTTCACAATTTCAGGCGAAAATTGATCTTTAAAATTGTTAAATATTTATAAAAATATTTTAACAATTTATGTTCAATAAACACAATCAAAGCTGATAGCAATATTGCAATCATATTTTGTATGTCTTGTGTAACTTTTATATTTAATCTTCATATTCTGGACCCTGATTTTTCTTTTTTTTTCTTTTCCATCAAATCAAATTTCCCATAGAAGTAGGTTCAAAAAACCTACCAGAATCCGTTCCGGTCCGAAAAAAATAGTACTTCCATCACTAGTTATTGGGCATATGCGTGTATCGTTTATTTATCTTTATGAGCTATTTATTCGTCCCGTATATGGTTGCGAAGTTTAGATTGAGCCTAGCATAGGCAAGTGGCAATAAAATGTAATCTTATCAATACAACCACAAACGCACACACACACACACACACAACAAGACAGTGCTAATTACGATTAAACATTCGGAATGGATACATAAAACCACTGCGTGTTAGTAATTCAATTCAACTCATATGCTGTGCCGAAATCTTGCCCAAAAATCACACAAGAACGTGACTGAAATTGCTCACCCTAGCATTGCTCGCCCTAACAAACCATGAATGAGCATGTGATGAGCGAACCATTATGAACAAATTATGGTCACTCGACTATCTTTTACGCACGTGCCCGCGTGCCACTGGCCACGGAGCGCACCGCTGGCATGATTAATATTATGCGGAGGTGCCGACATCATGGCAAGCGTAATGTTTGTATAAATATTCATGACGACGCCTTCGCTCACGTTGAATGTGGTTCATTTTGAGAAGAAAATTGTATTTTTTCTTATTAGCAATATGGCGTTTTTTTGGGTGTTGTTGTTTAGTATGGTTCACACTCGTATTGGCCTTAAACCGCCCTCCTGAAAGAGAAAGCAAAGTATCTAACTAGACAGATAAAATACGCCAACTGCACCCGTTTCCGGTTTGCTGGGCTGGGGTTACACAAATATTGAACTAACATTTACAACCCATCCGGACCAAAATACGTCCGTCCAGCACAGAAAAACACGCTGCTAGCACTTTTCAGCAGTGACGTCCCTTACCGTGTGCTGGGTGTACGACATGGATACAACAAATCATAAACGGCACGAAACGAACTGAAGACGTCGACCGTTTCCTACAAATCCCTGCTGGGCATCCGGCATCTCCGAACTTACAAACAGTGCCCCGAACGGGGGGAAAAACACCGGAAAGAAAACATCAACCCAGTACCACGGTGCTTGCCATCGTTGTCGTAACGGCACCGGAAATAGATAACAAACAATAAAATTGTCAAATGCAATTTACACAAAAGATTTCCTACACTCTCGAGTGGCACCAGCGCACTCGCCAAACACACATGCCGACATCGGAAAGAAGGAAGCCGGATACGTGTATGTGGCAGAAGACACCATTGTACGGGTACGGGTTTTACGGAAGCAGCAACCAGCTTTTGAACGAACGAGCGCCACAGATTTCTTTACCCCCTGTGCGATGCATACACCGGGCCAGACTTCTTTTTGCATGCTAGCGAACTTAGAAAGCTTCGTTCTTTTCCGTGGGGATATCATTGAGCCTGTGAACAGAATAAAAAAAACTGTTGTAACGAAAGCACTACGATCCCAATACGATGGTTCGGCACTTTTTGCCGGTAACAACGAAAACCTTTTATGAGGTTTACCACTTTTCTATTTCTAAGCCGGCTAAGTCACGGTGCACAATTGGTTGTGCCACTCTGCGCAGTGGAGATGGTGGACCTGTTACTAACGGTAAAATCGCTGTGTGACGGTGTTTAAGCAATTGGACAATTCGGCGGTCGGTGACTAGAACGAACGAGTTGTTTTTTTCTTCTTCTTTCGTTTGAGGACACAAAATGGCTCCTCTCAAGTAGTGTGGTAATGGACCAACCAATGGATGTACCGGGCTGTAAGCATTTGTTTTGTGTCTATTTACTTATTTTTTCTTTCGCGCGGTTATGGTGGGTTAAGCACTTTGGGACGTTGTCAATCCCATGGGTGTGCTGTAGATGGTGCGTAGACGACCAGGCGCCTCCATTACTTAAAGGGTGGTTTGAGGAAATTATTGCAACTGATGGCACGAAATGACATTCAAAAAGAAGTTAAGAGAAGAGTGCTTCAAATTTGATTTTGTACTAATATTTTACTTTTCTAATTTGAATTGAGCCTCAATAAATACTGCATGTAATTGAGAATTGTTGAGAATTTATTATACACTTTGTTTTTGCATTATTATGGTCGGTTAAACACTTTTAAATAGTACCAATCTCATGAGTATGCAATAGATCTGCCGTAAACCCGATAGACAACCAGGCGTCTGCATTATTCCAGGATGGTTTGGGGTATAATTGAAAACTGAAGGCAAGAAATTTTTAGACGGGCTTTATAGTATGTTCTTTTTCTTCTTTTTTGAAAATTTTAAAAATAAAATAATTAAAAAGATTATAAAAGACTGCTATGAGCAATAATTAAACAACAATTTATAATGAAATTGCTTTAAAAGTAATACCTTTCCAATTTTAAATGAACCACATGAACCTAGTCAAAATTATATAGAAATTATTATCTTATCCATTATTAAAATTTCTATTAATTATTGGAATGGAGTCAATGTCATGGGTGTTCGCTAGACGGTGAGAAGAACTTATGAACGACCAGGCGCCTCCATTACTTAGAGAAGTTACTGCAAATTATGGCAAGAAGAGTTTAATAAGGTTTAAAGTATTATTTGGAAAGAAAATTTAATAGAGTGTGCTTTAAATCTGGTTTAACATAAAACGTTTGCCTTTCTTAAATAAGAAAAAACTTCATTGATTTCTGCATATAGTTCAGATGCGTTTATAAATTATCATTTTTACAACACCATTTAAAATCCAAGAGGTAATATATTTCTATCCATTGCACATAAACACACAGAAAATTGACTCAATGCTCCACTCAACTAAGCTACAAAGTAAGCATTTATGGCCATTCAATAAAAATTCCACTCCATCAAACACTTCACACTGTCCGCTGGCTCTGTGGCTTCCCCCTGAGCACGTCCGCACAATTCAAACAACACACCCCACATATCCCGCGGGAGGTAATGAATGCCACAGACCAAATAGAAAGAAAAACCGCGGCATAAAAAATAAAAAATCAATTCCACCACAACCTCACACTACCCCCAGGGACGATTGATTGGCCACTAACGTGGTGGATTGACGAATATCGATCATTTTTTCCTACACCCCAAGTCATTTAGGGGTGGTACGGGAGTGAGCTGCATTTTATGACCCTCCTAACACCCGGTAGAGTGCGATAAATGGGAATCGAGAAATGGTGGGAAAATTGCTCCAAAGGGATGGATAATTCTGTTAGTAATTCTTTCCCTCGTGCGGCGGTAATCGTTGGATGTGATTTGAGCTTTATAAAAACAGACACAAACACATGCACACAACCACAAGCACTGTGCACCATTACAAGACCTCCACCCAAGAGAACACCATTCCGAACACGGCGCACCGTATGGGCCGAGGCGGCTTTTTTCTTGTTTGGTGGAAAAATAACTATGCAGCCACAAATGTGTACCGCAAAACGAGGGAGAACACTGTACGGAGGTTCGCTTTGCCGCTTTTCATCCCACAACCGATCGTAGCTGTAAAAAAAGTAGACGCGGAAATTTATCTTCACAAACACCGGCGACCACGCTCGGAACCATCAACAGCCACAAACAAACCAACAAAATACCATCCAACGTGGTAATGAAATTATGTTTTATTGCAACCGTCAACACCGAGACCGAATGCGAGGGAAGGTTTGCCGGTGCGCTTTCCATCCCGAACGCGGAATCTCCGTGAATGTCGATTTTCATCACCGTTCCGCGTTACCGTTCGGAAGGGAAGACAAAAAAAACAGAATCTGATTCAATCGCCCGGTTCTCGCAAGGATGAGAACGTATTATGAAATTTGCGTGCCGCAGTGTGAAGCGCCCCTGGTTTTGCAGCTTCTCCAGTGAAGGCATAAATTAAAAGTCTCGTTTTTTTCGAAAAGAAAGCTACTTCCTGAAGAACAAGCCAGTATTTCAAATATACAAACAACAATCCACCGATTTCAGTTCGGCGATCTGTAAACAGAATAAATTATCGCCAGCATGGCACCGTGCCCTGGTGCCGGTTGTTCGTGACCGTGAAGAGATTTTCCGGTTCTAAAATCTTAATGAACTAAGCGCGAGCTGAGCGATTTATTTATTTTATATCGCCAAATACCAAGGGCAGTCGTGGGCAAATTTATTGACACACTTACCGTTCAATATTACACGGCGTAAAGCATGATCGGAACACTTGGCGTTTACGGTTCACGCGAGCCTCCCCACGGCACACGCACGAGTGGAGAATTATTCGGTCTAGCACGAGCTGTGGCACGATTAGTTCAAACTTTGGGCAGCGAGAACACAAAATTTGCACACGTCCACGCTGGTGTGAATTTATTGATCCACGGTCACAATCGAAAGCAACATGATTAAATTATTGTGTTTCGCTTGGTTGAAACAGAACATCTTTTTCACGTGCTAACACACGTTAATTCAATCACTATTGCACTGTTTTGAATTGTACAATGTTCTTTCATTATGATCTAATTCGATTATAGACATAGACATTAAACCATTTGATGCAAAATTGCCGGAAAGACACCTGAAAATTGATTTAAAGCATTAATTTCAATCCATTTGCTGCAGCATCTCCCCAGTTGACCACAGGACAGGCTTGGTGATATGCAACCAGACACCCTGTCGGGTGTGCTAACGAAGTTAGGTCTGTTTCGTAATTGAAATTTGCATTGTATGATCTACAAAGGTGGCATCAAATAACTTCTCCAAGGGAAAGCGAACATTGATACCTGGCAATTTTCAAATTCACCTTTAATAATTTCACATTGAGAGCCATTTAGTCTCATAGTCGCCTGAAAGTATGCAATAGTAATGCAAAAGCTACTTAATTTTGTTGAAACCGTAAATATTTGAAAAGAATTGGTCATAATATTGAATTTTATTTCGAACACATAATAAAAAAAGGTTAAGTCTGTGTCAAAAAATTCATTTTATTATGTTAACCTCCTCCGCACTGATTTTCAACAAAGAGGTACTAAACTTTTTAATATATTTTGTACCTCTGCACTGATTTTAAACAAACCGGCATGCTGTCAAGGAGCAGAACCACCTCGTTTAAATGCTTCTACACGCAATGCCATCATTCGGCCGCTCATTCCTTAACCTTCACTTCTGCAACCATCTCCCGTTGAAATGTAAGCACTCCCGTTTGCATCAAACCCCGTGCAGCCGAGTGTCTCTTCTTCCCGGCAGCGGAGCTATTATTACAACCACCCCAACACTACCCGGGCCAAGTGTCGTGATTAAGTTGGCGAGTCCCCGAACGTCAATCTAATTAATCCGGCACAATTCATTCTCGTCAACTCGAGAGTTTGCCACGATCGTTATTTCCCGGGTTTTTGCCGGAACGCTACCAGGAAGAGGCAGCCGTTTGCCGTGGCGTGTACCCCTAAAACGAACATAAAGGAAAGCTGTTCTACCTTTGCCCATCCTTTCCGTCCACGGGGGCTCTTTCTAATGTGCCCGAGACGTGCTTGCCGCGAAGTCACACTTATTTGCATTGCACGTACGCCCAAACGCACCGGTTGAGGTCGTTTTTAACGACAGGCAAGCAATGATGTAGCTTCGGATGTGTTCGGAAGAGTGTAGGTTATGGGTGGGAAAGTTTTTTACCCACCCAAGTGCTTGATGCGTTCTTGCAGTTCCCGGGCTGCAGTTCCAGCAGCGGGTTGTTGCTGCTACGTTCGATCCGTGAAGGGAAAGTACTCGCTCGAGTATGCAACAAGGTGTGTCCCTGTATTGAAGTTTGTTGTCGCAGCAAAAGTTAGATCTTGCTGTTCCAACGCACCCTGCTTTCCCTGTTTTGTCCCATTATTTGCAGCACTTTATAAAACCACACGATAATGGTTCACAGTGGTTTAATAGAATTAGGAAGTTCGCTTCTGCTACCGGGAATCCCGGATGGATAGCTTCTGTTGCAACGTCATGTCACAGGAACATCTACCCAGTTGAAGCGAAGGAGCAGGCCCAAGTTTTATGCAGAAAGTGTAGACGGCCTCGAGTGGTGAGTCGTGACCGAAGCCCGAAGGATGACACGCTAATGAAAACCATAACAAAACCACAAGAATCAAACCTCCAACGAGTTGACGGTGCAGGTTGTTCGGGTTTTTGGCAAACAGTGTCACTATTCATTTGCCACTAATCGACAGCAAACAACCAAAGGAAACATGTTCGCAACAGCAATCTCTGCCATCGGTTGAGACAATATTGTTCCATTTCGCATTGAATACCCCGGTAGGCTCTTGAAAAATGGCCAACAGCAGAATGTGGTGTCAACTGGATTTGATTTGAAGCATTCTACCCCGGTGGCAAATAAATTGATCCCTATCTCGATTCAATCTACTTCCTGCCTGCTCGTACAATAATGATGCGGCAAATGGTTTGGTGTCGTTTCCTGTGGCACCCCGAAACTGTCACGAAAACACACTATCAAATCACAAAACCCACAGGATGGTATTTCCCTGTGGCTTACGGATGAAAAGTATCGCTAACGGTGGTCACAAGCGGAATATTGATTTTTGCTTCACTGGCCAACCACCGGCACTGTTCAACCGGCCCAATTTCCCGCGAGCAGGTGTTTTCTGTCTGCTGGTACGCGTTTCTTGTGCTCCCTGCTGCCGGAAGGCAAATACTGACAAACGGAAGTGACAATTCAATGCACGTGCTAATCCGCATGATTCACATGGTGTGGTTACCATCCCCTTTTTCCATGGTCCACCCGTTTCTATGAGTGCGTTCAGAGCGAAATGAATGTCATCTGCACGCACACACAGAAACACACCAATCCAGCACCTCCCCGAAACGTTCCGGAATGCGAAATATTATGGCACGGCTATTCAACCGGTCGTTTTGTGTTGTTTTCTTCCCGTGCTTTCTGCTACAAGAAACAACCGCATCTGATACTGCTTTAGGCCAAACGTCCGAACACGCCATGTTTTTGTTAGTTGCGCTCGAAGAGGTAAAATAACGGGGCGCCACAGCCACAAACAAGCGCACCCTTCAGGGAAGGAGCGAGCAACAGCGACTGAAACAAAAATTATGCCCTGCGAGCACGAGGTGGCTCCGTTCAACCATCGCAATCCACCATCTTGCATTCACCATCCAAACGCACCGAATCGTCATAAGCTTATGGTTGATTTTGTGTTTCACTTTGGTTTTTTTTCATTCGTGAACATGGATTAGGTGGTTTGTATTGTGTTTGAGATTCGGTTTTCCGTCGGGAAAGGTCGTATGACAGCATCTGTTGGACACAGGAAACGTTTCTCGCTCGCTATTGCTGCTGCTGTCATGAACGGTTGAGCGGAAGTTGAACGATGCTTGTGGCATTCCATCAGGAACAATTCACCTTAATAATATACATAATGCGGAACGGGAATGTGTGCTTATGAAATTCTTTTCTATTTACTCTAGAACCTTTTCTGCCATTTATTCTCGGCATTCGGAGATGGGCTGGAAGCGAAAATGATTTTGCGACAAACAATTTACAAACTGACGAATCATGTTTTTTATATTTTACTGGGTGTGGAAATGGTTATTTATTCTTTTTTTTGTAAAAGTCTACTAATCTTCAAGAGTTAACATTTATTTATGTTATTTTAACCAAATCGATGTCAATCATAATTTTTTTTTCAGTTTCTTAACTTAAAATATATAAAATTTGAATGAATTACAATTTGGAGTTATGCCAAACAATTTACAACCTACAATTTAAAACTATAACAATTACATGCAATTTACAAAAGATATTTAAAATTCTAAATCTTAAAAGAGGAACGTAATCTCTACTATTCTTAAAGTGTTGACATTTACTGACGTTAAAACCACTCAATAATTACGTATATTGCATATATTTCGGCGTTACTAGCTCGAACAGTGATAATGAAATGTCATCCCTAAAAGATTTGACAATTATATAGCTTATTATATTATATATAGCAAATACAATGCCTAATGTGCCCAAAATATACTATAACTCAAATAAGAAAAAGCTATAATATACAATAATTTTATATCTCCCATAATTACAGCAACTAAACCCGTGGTCAATAAATTTCCACTCACACGAGCGCCTTTCCCGCATGCTCAACAGTTTCCTCGTTAACGGAAAAAATCATTTCCAGTTCGTTAAACCGTGTGTATTAGTGCGTATCGCATTCGAACCTACCCTGGTTGTGTGGTACATTTGTTCATACTTTCATCTTCTACACGTCTGCTCCCTGGCTATTGTTGAAGCGGTCAAGTACGGCTCTCCTTTAGGTGCTTTCGTTCCCTCGCACGAGAAAAAACATTCACAATAAGCTTTTGCAATGGAGTGCACTGTGTGCGGCGTTGTAGTTTCCACCTGCCACTCGTAGCACCGTTGCGTCACAGCTGAGAAATGTGAAAGACTTTGTTTGGTGTTTTTTGTTCGGCCACTATCGCCACACGCTTTCACATACGTCGGTACCGCCAGCATGAAAATGCTGGAAACAAACATTTATGTTCCTTTTCAGGGCGAGTGCCGTTTTGTTTGTGATAATGATGAAAGTCTCGTTGCTTCACTGGGGAGTAGAATAAATTGTACTCTTAGTTTAGCGTTGAAATGGCCACTGGTAATGGTATTAATAAATAAAACACAAAGTAAAGCTTGAAGGTAAATATAGAGTTTTTTTTCATTGGAAGTACAATCTCAAATCAACCGACTGCTGCTTGTCAAACAAAGTGAAACTCAATCAGCAGTAAATAAATTTTCCAACATCCATTCTCTGAGCAACCGAGCTTTGTTTGCCACAGGATAAGCTAATGTGCAACCCAACTACAATAACAATCAGTATCGTTGTTGATAAATTAAAAAACTCAACTACTGAGCTACACTGCAGCGTGTAGAATGTATCGTTCGCAATAGTTCCGACGACGGAATGTTTCGAAAATATTGGCACGTTATCGAACAACTCAAAGAGTCTTTTCGTTTTTGCTGATCCGCACCCACTGCATTCGGATTGGAGCGAAAGTACTGAATACAGAAAAATACTGAATCAGAAACACAAACGCTAGCAACTTGGAGCGAGCTCGTTTTTTTCTTTCCTTCCAATCCGATTTAAAGTTTATCCAGCACTAAGCAGCATAAGAATGCATTAGTAAGCTGTACGGTTTGACATTTTAAACAGGCAGCGTAAAGGAAAAACGCAATTCCATCCATCACACTGAAGTGCGTTTGCCGTCGTAAGCCGTCGTGATGGAGCTGCTCAATCTGTATGGCCTTTTTTTCTGGTCCCATTTCCATTAAAGCTTCCCATTTGGCGAGTTTTTCATTTTTTTCCCCATCAGTTAGACCAATAAATATCGGCAGCTGACGTTGGCAGTCAGCTGAAAAATCACTTCCGCTGATCGAATGCCCGGCCCGAAAATACAAAGTAAGAGCAAAACTTCCGTCCCACCGTAAAGCCTCTTAATGTTATGAGCTTAAAAACCGCCATCGTGCAAATTCACGCACTGCCTGCCCTGACCTGCCGGGGGATCGGGGAATTTTCCGGGATACTACGGGGAAGTAAAAACTCTTATCTTTCCACCATTCGTCCCGCTGTACCTCTTCCGGCCCAAAAAGTCCCAATGAGGTGAATTTATTTTTTTTTGTTCAATTCTTTTTCGTCACAATTTACCGTAAATGGATAAACATCGATTGCGCCGGAAACGATGCGAACCATACACCGCCGCATCGGCAGACACTCGTCGGTCGTGCGGATACCCGAACTACTGTCAATATTTGACTGGGCCAGCGTGCCAATATTGATCGAATTGTTTACCGTACAGTGAAAATTGTTTACAGTACCAGCACCGGCTCGACTTGGTCGACTGACTTGGCCCGGCTGACGCGATTGACTGACTGACTGACGGGTTTTGGGGGCTGCCTGTACCGGGTCGGACATTTTATGCGGTATGCGATGTGTGTCTCCGTCCAAACCCCCGGACGGAGGATCGCGTTTCGTTATCTAAGTGGAATCACAGAACCGAAACCAATGGAGGCCAGATTTCATCCTAATCCCATCTACGTCGCACGGTATTTGAAGTGATTAAATGGCGTCTGCAGTGCCAAGGTGTGATCCTTTTTAGGGTAACTTAATCAATTTATTACTGTCAAAAGGTCAACCTTTTCTAGATATAGATATATTTTCAGAAAGCTTAAGAGTTTTAAACAAAAGTTTGAAAATAATTTAAGAAAATTAAAATTTTTGAAGTTTTTTTGTTGCTATTTGAATTGTACTTGGAAAAATTTTACATTTTTTTAACTTTGTTAAATATTGCAATATGCGTTATTAAATGAACAGTTTAAAATGAACTGCGTTTCTCATTCTCGTGTCTATATTTCAACTTTTTTACATAACAAATATACTCTCTTCGGATGCAAACATTTTATCGGGGAACTGATGCATTTCAATTATATAAACTGCAATAACTGCAATAATTGTGTATGTACTACTATCATACTAAGGTCGTTAGTAATTGATTTATAGCAAAAAACATAATTTTTATAATAAGTACCATGAATGTAATTCGCCAGGGTTATACAGCTCAGAGATCGCATTAAAATAATACATTAAAATATAATCTACTAATCTTAAATGTACGTTCACTAGCACTAGCTGTTGGCATGCCAATCTGACTCATCTACAAATTCCCCAAATGCACATTGTCTGATGTCATGCAATGATTACGATTTCTTGTTCAAACCCGTCAGCCACAACTCTGATGCTGACCATCCCAAAACCACTTATCTAATGGTGTCCACTCAGACTGCAAACAGAACAGAACCAAAAAACTTTCCAACCGAAATGCTCCGAACTGCAGCCAAACGGGTGCGATTCACAGGGTCACACCACTTTTGGGATTTTCTAGAAGCTGCTGACACAATCTCGCTATTATATTTTTTCCCGATGGGTGCTATGTGTTTTGGTGACAAACGGGCCCAAATTTCTATGTTGACCTTGTCGGCAATTTTTGCTTTTTCAACCCTAAACGGGGAGTGTGCCGGACAAGATAACACGTCCACCGGGGGGATTTTGGAGCAGTGTGTACCCAACCCCTCAATCATAATGGGGTCAGTTACATTTTAGAGAGCCACAAAGGTTTGGCTGCATTACAGGGGGGGTTTTCGAAATATTTTTGTTCCTTTTTTTTATTTCTTAAACCTAATTTACTCTTCTTTTGTGATGGATTCAACTGCTGACGGACTTCTTTTCGTCTTCCGTCAACCTAAATTAAACCAACGAACCACAATATAATCGAGTAAATTGAAACGAAATCATACGCCCAACTTAAGAGGAGCATCGAAATTCGATAGAGAGGAAAAAAAAGGAAACAAATAATCACGGCAATAAGGACTCTACTCAATCAAACGTTCCGTACAATCTGGTCTTTGTGTCTCCCTTTCGAAAGCAGTAAGAAGCGTAGGAATTCCCAAGTACAGAGGAAAGAAAAAATCATTTACCAAAATCGACAAAAATCAAACAACGATAAAAATCGACGGTCGCACGCCGTCGTACCAATCTCCGTTCCCTGCACGGCGACGAATGAAGAAATAAAATTTATCGATTTTTGATTTCCCATCGCTTTATCCGGTGCCGTTTCAGCGTTCGATTGTTTGTTCCATTTTTTTTTGTCTTCTCCCAACTGCTGAGTCAGATACGGCATTTTCATTCACGGTGCGACGTTTGAAGCGTTTTCGAAGTAATCTCTACCGCACACGCAATTTCGCTGTTCGCAAGTTCGGTGGCGCGAGCCCACCACCCGAAACATCTTCACTCCAGCACAGACACAATGCCAGTTTCTTAATAGAGTTAGCAAAGGGAGCGACCAATCGTTCGGGTGGTTCGGTTTCGAGAGCTGGCACATTTTATGGACATTTGTTAGGAAGCTTGTTTTACGAGCCCAGCGCACATTTCGCATTCACTGATCATCGTTCCCGTACACGGAACGGGACCGCAGTGTCTCTTACGATGAGCCAAAACATTGCAGAGTAAAATTTCAACCATAGCAAAGTACGGAACGGATGTAAAGCAAAGCTCCGGTGGAATGACACGTTGGAGTATGGGGCGTGCGAAATAACCCATAAAATAAGTCCCTGTTCGATTTCTGTCCACCCGTTTCCGGGTGGTTCTCGTTTTTCGGATGTGGAGTACATGCTGTTTTCCCTATCTTTGTTCTGTCAGAGATATTATGTTACAAGCTGTACTTACAAGCTTGTTCTCCCGCACGCGATTGACAGCGAATGATCGTAATCGGTTTCGGGAGCGCTTTGCTTTCCTCCTTGGCGCTCGTCTTACTTCTCGTGGCTAGCAGTGTGAGTAAATACAGCACAGCGAGTTGATGTAATAATCTGTCCTAGTTTGGTTCATCTTCCACAAGTACCCGCGCATATTATGGCTCACTATCCTCTGGCCGTTTCACCCCACTTTTTGAAAATCCATTGAAACAACGAATACAAGCGGTGATAAAATTGACATTCAATGTGATAAGATGACATGAGTCTTTTGTCCTGTTTGTCGCAAACTAGTTCATGTTTACAACTCAAATGACATAAACGACACAGCTTCAAACTACAGATGATATGTAGAGGGAGTTTGTCAGAACAAATTATAGCTCAAGCTATGGCCGCTCTAGAACACTTCAACAAATGACGTTGAGTGTCTTTTAAAGAGTTTACATTAAACAACTCATTCTGTTGGACATAAGCAAAGTCATTAGAACATAATTATACGAACAAGCGAATTGCATGCCGTTATGCAATTTGTAATCATGATTGCATGCTTTCTTGCTCATGGTATCTCATTTGCCTGAAAGTATGCATTCTGTAGAACAAAACGTTCAGAGTCATGCAATTTGCTTGAGAACGGGAGCTGCTTTTTGATTGCGGGAAGCTGGTTAGTATCTATTGAGATATCAGTTAAACATAATAATATTTTACTGACAGCTCTGAAACTTTAAATTGATGAATAAAAAGTCTGCTTACAACGACATAAATGTCAGCAGCAATAGCTCAATCTCATCTTTCATCTTTGGAGATTATTTAAACTTCCCTACCTATCTCTCGCTCCCAGTCGCGCCGGTAATCGATAATATCCACAAACAGCTCACTCCTGACATTGGCCCCACTCGTCCCGAAATATGGCCGTTGACGATTTAATTACAACTCTTCACCTCACGCTTAAGTCGTACACATCGCCACCGCGCCCGGGCTAGTGCTTCAAATTTGAGAGGCCAAAATAAATTATGCACTCACTCCTGCTATCAATCTATCTATCCTCATGATTTTAACACCATTTGTCAGCGGGGTAAACAGGCGCCCACCCAGTGCGCAAAATATCTTCACCGGAAGTACGCTAAGGAAGATTGATTTCTTCATTCCATCCCGCTGGCAGAGGAACACCCATACCGATTGGACGAGACGCGCCCGTTTGATCCAAACAGCACCGGTGGTTTGACATTCGGTCGTTAATTTTATCCTCACCGCAAGCGAGCACTTCTTCATCGTTTGACGTTTGCCGTTCTGCACGGATATATTTCTCGGTGATGACAAGCGGGATGCGGGTTGTCCCGCACCCATCCGCTCCTTTCACGCTAATAAGCTCTCAATTTATTCCACGGTGTCGAAAGCATCATCGTGCATATTAATTCACCTACTTTGGGCAGCTGAAGGGCTTCACGCGGTTTGGTCCGTTCGCCGGGGAGGGAATGGCGCTTTTAATTCCTACTTGACAACTCACGAAGTCCAGACGGGTGGTGTTGGTATGCACACGTGTAGCATTTTGATGCGAACCAGATGGCCCGCGCACTGTTTTGATGTTGGGAGCGGCGGGCGTGCAGTATATAAATAGCGGAAGCAGAATCAGATGACCTTGCAGGATGACACGCGCTTCCGTTACGAACTCTCCAACCACCTGACAAGAGACATCGATCTCAATTACTTGCCGCTGTACTGTTTCGGCCCTTGCGTGTTGGAACTCTAAAACAAAGCAAAAAAGTTCTTCAAATGTTGACCCCATCAATTAGGTTACGATGTACATTTCGGAAGCCACTCAAGGGTGGATTGCTAATAGTACAACTCATCACTCAGCAGCAAACCATGTGTTTTAATCCATTAGGCAACGCACTTTGAATAATGCTGAAGACATTGAGCTATGTACCGGCCATGTTTTGGATGCTCACCAATCGGGATGCATTAGCATAAAAAGATGGAAATTGGAACGTGAGAGGAAATCTGAATGTTTGGCTAATTAATGGCGCTTTCCTTCCGAATATTAATGTCTTTAGAAGTGGTGATAGAAATACCCTTTGCTATTAACATTTTTTGTCATCCTTTACACCTTTCGCTCCTCGGTCTTCCACATTCCAAAAAGGGTTATTAAATCATCTTCCATCTGCTCACCCCAATTCTCAGTCAATAATTGATGGTTTAATTATTTGATGTAGCCGATTCCCGTTCACTCTCCCGGACGACACACCTCGTCGCAGGGAAATCGCACTCCTCTCTGGCCGTGAGCCAATCATACCCTGGGCTGGAATGTGAAGTGTATCAGCCTCGGTCGTGGGTGTAACTGGGCCATCAACACACTTCAGAACGACACAAAGCGAGCATTAAGGGATGGGTGCTGCAGTCAGTATGCACCGTAAACAATGCACTTGCCGTAGCTCGTTGAAGCGGTCGGCACAAGTACATCCACTACCGAACCGTACGCCATTCATATTCATCGCATTGATAATTGGTACGTGTACAGTTATGACTGGTGCCTGGTGCGGTCAGTTGCTGAGAAGAAAATAAACCATCGCACTCGGCGGCACTAGTTTGAGATTGTTTGCTTAAAGAGATGCACGGTGTTTCGACTTATGGTGGTAGTTTTGAATTTAATTATTTGTACAGTGCATTAATCAATTGAAGTCTTGTGATGGTAATGATGACTCCTCAGTTCGTTGGAATTGAACTTGAAAAAACAAGTGTGGAATATATATAGGAATGTTCTCCACAATCTCCACAATGTTGGATTAGAAAACTCACTTAGCTGTATCTAAGTATCTTCGGCATCCATCATTAGTGACTCGCAAGCAAGACGGGATTTCTTTCAATCCTTTACGCACACTCCAGCTAACGAACTATCGCAGCCGAGGTCACAAACACTGGAAGCAATCATCCACGATCATCCAGAGCTGGTTCATCAAGCCTATAGGTTGGTTCTGGTCAACCGCAGGAAACTTCATCCGATGCTGTGTGCGGTGTGCCTACCAGGTTCTAGTGTCGGACTCGTTTGCATTCAAACCCCACCATGGATGAATACGTTTGTTCGAGTGGCATTAGCTGACAAGTTTGCCCCGTCAAGAGACCAAAACCACTTGACTTGTCTTACAAAAGGCTTTACCGGCCGGTGTTTGAAGTTCGTCGAGACTTCAGTGACACATCGTAACTTCACCACCTAACACCGTGCACACCATCGGAAAGTGATAAGTCGCTAGCTCTCTTTGTCTGCTTTTTCTCGTACATTTAATCCCGATCCTTAATGCTCTTAGAGCGGTGTAGTATAACGCCGTGCTACGTGGAATGCAAAATGCTAAGCTCTTGTTTGTCGCTTTTTTTGTAAAAAGTGTAAGTTTTACTTGAAACAATTCCAGCGTTGCATTGGGAATGATTGTTTTGAGTGTACAATGTTTTGCAAAGTATTTTTAAGACATATTTGAATATCGAAACTACTATATTTTTTTGAAATTCTATGCATTTAAAGCAGTGCTTTATTAAGCAAATATAACTTTATCACAGCTTTAACGAAAAAAAGTTCCTTAAAAACATCCGCATTAGTTGCCAATTTTCATTACATTTCACACAAACTTTCCAAAGGTGTTCCTGATGGATGATACACGTAAAAGAAAATCCTCCGAGACCAGCTTGCTGAAATGCGTAATGAAACACGGAACGGAAGCTACGGGAACGGTACACGAACAGGTGCGCAAAGAAATAAAGAAATTAAATGGAACATTATGAACCCCGGGACTGGCGCAGCGAGCCGACCAGTACTGCCACAGTGCAAGAAATGATAATGAAAGTTTTATGCTACGGAGAGCGAAATAATCTAATTCCCGCCCCTGGTCCCAACCCGCATGCTAAACCACTCACCACGCCTGCACGCCAACGTCCGAGTGAGGAGTGGGCACCAACGGAGAAAACCGGTACGCTTTCCCCAAAGCGGAGACAACATTTCGGCAGATTCGGACCGAAAACCGAACACAGCGTACCGATTCCCGGTGACTGGCTGCAATAAAAGTGGCTCGCTAAGTGTGCGCATAAAATAGAATCCGCAGTGGAATATTTACACGCGGGAGGATGGGGATGCCCTTAATGAAAGAGAGGTGGTAGAAGAGGAGAAGGTTCTGGAGACGAAGAAAAAAAAAACACCAGGACGATGAGAATTTGAAAAACGGGAAAATGTATAATTTTCCATTACACATCAACCGGATGAAAGACACTCTAACCAGCGTCAGCTAAAACCGTTCCGTGTACTTCCCTGGCACGGAGCACGGCACTGTGCCGAGTCTGGACCAAAGTGATAAGATCATAAACATTTCCATCCACCCAGGAGAATGCATGTACTTTTAACGACCCAGTGTGAGTTTGCGTGCCACACGTTTTATGTTGCATACAAAGCGGTGTCCCAGCCACAGCCAGCATGAAGGCTGAGGTGCTGGCACTACTTAAGAATATCGTTTTTATTTTTGGGCCAAAAAGCTAATGATATGCCGAACAAAAAAAAAAAACAGGGAGAAAGGTTCACTTTAGAGAAGATGAAATTTGTCGCGTAATGTTACCCAGCGTCCCTTAGGTGGTAAAATGTAAAGAGTAAGGTCAGCACGCTGACAGCAGCTTTCACCGGGCGGTGGACACGTACGGAGCGTATTGCACCCTTAAAAATCTCATATGCCTTAAGTGAATGAGATGCGAGATGGATATGAACTTTATGGGTGTCATTTTTTAGTCATCCCAATAATGGTGAGCTTGCTGGAAGATTTTGAGTGGCTGTAAGTAGATATTAAAGCAAATGCAACAGTACTCTTTGAACTGTCATATCGCTTCGCATTGATGTGCAACAGATGGCGCCACTAAAGAAAGTATATTGGAGTAGTTATTGGGACAATTTCTTTTCTATACATGTTTATGTATATTCATATACAACTTTTTTTACTAGTTTATAGAATTCTAATACCCTAAAACATGAGCAGACACGTACGGAGCACTTTAAAATATTTTATGACTTAAGTGAAAGAGATGGAAGATGGAGTACAAGATGGAGTTACGAGTGATTTATTTTTTAGTCATCTCAATAAAAATTAGATTGCTGTACATTTCTGGATGACATTGGTAGTAGATATTAAAGCAAATGCAACACTACTCTTTGGTCTGTCATCTCACTTTCCATTGAATTGCAACAGATGGCGCTAAAAAAACGTATTCGTGTAGAACTTGGTGCAAATTTCAATTGAAATATACTCATAAGTGTTCTTACAACTATTTTCACTAATTGCCAAAATTCTGTTGCCCAGAAACACACCTTCTTTCTGGTACATCTAAATTTAAGTTTCTCTCACTACAACCCGACACCATTAATTTTGCAGCAATCAGATACGGAGCGTGCTAGAGCGACGGGACAGCTCAGCATTCTACTAGATGCCCACTTTTAAACTTTCTATGATAAATTATGCATCCCCCGGCCGCAGCAGTACGACAGCACGGCAGTGTCCGGTACATGGTAAAATTTCATTTCAAACTAAAATAGCATCCCAACAGCGCAGGCAGGAAACTTTGTTCCAAAACTTGCATCGCACTTTGCAGAAACTGCTGCTGCTCAACCCCATTTGCCCGGTTGTATACAAACCGAGAAGGTAATCGCTCTGATTATTCAATTCAATATAAAAAGGGAAATATACGGGAGGAGGGAAAAAATGACAGCTCGTCTCGTAAACTTTGCCCCGAGAGAAGGGGTCATGGCGAAGTACCAGGATGAAATGTTTCATATTTCAGTTTACCGGAGACAGATGAAGAAATGTACTGAACGGAGAAAAAAAATAGACGAAACAGGCCATAGGTCGGAAAACTGAACGTGAAGTGCAGCACCAATAAGCTGACGCCATTTGCGTTCCGGAATAAGTAGCGGGTGAGATGGAACTGAAAACTCCATTCTGGGATTTAAAATCCAGTTCAGAAACTTTGAAACTTCAATGAAAAGTGCACAGAATTGGAGTCGACAAAGGGGAGAAAAACCGTAACACCACACGACAAAAGGAATGATGTTCCAAAAAATGTTTGTGTCCAGTTGTTTCCCTATCAACCGCCGTTGATACGCGAGGTCCATTTCTTTCTCGACCATTTGTTTCTTTTTGTTTTCGCAATGTGCCATTGCTCCAACCGACAAAAATGGAAGGGGTTAATTAACGTTTCCGCTAGCCGAAGTCGTAAAAGAAGATCCCCATTCACAGTTGAGCCCTTTCAATTTTTCCATCGCCAAATTGACCGAACCCGAACTGTTGAGCACTGTCGAGCCTTTTTTTTTTGTTGAATTGGAGTTTGTCTTTTGTTGTTATATTTTCCACGCCATCCCACGATCGTGCCCTTCCCCGGTCGCCATTACGCGTCACACGATCGCAAAAGTGATGAAAATTGAAGAAGGATAATTGGAAATGTTTTCATTTTTAATTAATCGTCCATTCGAGGCGGGTTTCTCGAACGCTGCGTGGGAATGCTCGAGCTGATGAAAATTAAATCGCACTGGCGCAGAAAAATACATTCAACCAGCTTAAACGGGGATAAGAGTTTAAGGTGGAACGAATTTAAAACGAAAAACAGAACCAAAAACCACCATCGATAATACTGCCAATTTTTCTTTTTTTTTTTTGTCTTCTAGCTTTTCATCCGATTCGCTCGTGTCGATGAAAATCTGGAATTTACGTCGCCTGGAAATTACTTATTTTGCACCGAAACAGTTCCATAATAAAATTAGCGAGATCTGTGTCCCGGGATTTTGCGCTTTCCGTGCCCACCACGGTAAGGCATAAATTAAAAGCCAGATCAGTGGAAGCTTTGGCACACTGGACCGCGCACAGCAAGAAAGCAATGAGATGCAAAAACGAACGAATTTATTCCGCTACACTAATTCCTTTCATTCGTGCATTCGGCAGCGAATTAGGTGGTTTGTTTTGCTGCCAATTGGACAGGACAGCGCACGAAGGGAAAAAGCAACATCCGGCCAATCGGTCCCATTGCGGGGCGTGTACTGCTCATTTGCATCCTCCCCCGGGCTCGAATGGAGCTCCGTATGAATAGCCACTGATTAGTTGCCGGCAGCTTGCAACTGTATGCGCCGTGCGTACACCTTGGGCCAGTTAGTCGAATTTTCGATTCATATCCGCATCCGGTAATTGGAAATCGATTTTACATTTGCCAATGCGATGCTGCGTATTGCAGACAGGCGTGGTGCGGAAGCTGCGTAAATCTCGGCCACGTACCAGATGGATGGTACGTTTTACGTACGGACTCCGGCGTTAGCTGTGCCGGATCGATTTGCATCAATTTCCTTTCCACCGTGCTATGCTAATATGGTTGCTTTTCCGGGCATGGGAACGGGATTGGATTGACCTGGCTGGCATTTTGTAAACATGTTACGGGTGAACCTTTCTACAGACGCACCATGAATCAACAGGGAGAACATCGCTGCGTAATCATTGGAAGATTACGAATTACTTCAGAGTGAGAACGGTTGCGTACTAGAGATTATACAGTGCGTAACATAGTAATAAGACATCAAGTAATTTTTTTTAGTTGTCAAATAAAAAAATCTATAACTTATGAAGAACACCTACGAAAACTTGTGTTTTGCGTGACACTTAATAATTTATTGTTATATTTTAAACTGCAAGAAGTATGAATACATCGCTGACATAGTGGATATTTATTTTTTTCAACTTCTCAGAAATTTTCTGGAAACATATACGATTAAATAATGAGGCCTTAAAAGTTGGGTAGAAGATAAATGCGACGTATCGAGACGTTCGAAGTAGTTGAGAAGTTTTGCTGATTTGATGCCATCATAACTTTTGGATAACAACTAAGGTAGCATAATCCGAGGTGCTATGGGCTGCTCAAATTTCTACGATCCCGAAGACTCCACCAAGATACGAAAGTCGTGGACGTTGGACGCCAAAGCTCTCATAATTTTTTAGCTGTATACTATCTTTGGTGAAATTTGTAAGCACGGGATGTGAATAAAGAGAATGAACCGCATACTAGCTGATATACATAGAAGAGCAGACATCCTGATGAAGTGATGAGAATTCCGAAATCACTAATCTACTAGGAAGATGTTTGTGAGCGACCCTAGGTCGAATAATCGCAGAGGGAGACAGACTATGTGGAGTGGAAAGCCTGTTGAAGATCGAACATAGGAATGAATTCCTGGGTCAAGTTTCTTGGAAAAAGATGTGTGAAGAAGTTCTCAAAATTCCAAAGTATTTTTTTTATTTGTGTCCATTTCCTAAAATTTTGATTCCATGATGGCAAAAACTTGCCTCAATATGTATGAGCATCAGTCAAACGACATTCAAAATTCAACGCTCAAACCTACCAATAACATGTAATTATAATAAATTTGAGAATATTAACACCCTTTTAGTATTTTTTCCTTTGAACTTTGGTTGTTAGTATTATCGTTACAACTGTGTTGCTTCTATACACTGAATTATTTCATCAATCAGCAGGAAAAACTATCATATACAAACTCATTTCGTACTTCAGAAGCTACTCGAACTAGTCTAAAGCGTTTGAAGTTAGGGCCACCAAGACTCACCTTACAAAGTACATGCACAGTCTCTCCCAAAATTGCAAATATGCTTTTCTCCGAATTTTCACATCCCTAACAGGGCGTTTCATTAGGTAAAACGAACGATTCCGCTCGGAAGCTTGATCGATGACGATACAGTCAATTAAAAACTATTTCCATCACCCTTCGGGCGTCGAGAGTCTGATATTGAATATCGCTGTTCCACGTCACGTCCAACCGGGTTCCCTCTATCGATCTTCAACCAGGCACCAGCACCGACAAACGATATTTTACATGAAAACTTCCTCCATCAGGTAACTGACGTGGAAGCAAAGACTATCGGTGGTACCACTGTTATATTGGCGCTATCAATCTCTTTCCTGTGTAATTTTATTGAACACCCCGTTCGGGTGGATGGGAGAGGGCTAAGGGCGAATAACTAACACCACGACACATTGAAAAGAAAACCGTCTTCCACCACCCGGTACAAAGAAAGAAGAAAACTTCCCGTACCACTGAAATAACAAGATACGGCCCCTAACGGTTGCGCGTTCGGGAAAGGAACGTCGTCCCACACCGTCACCCGGATGAGTTGACACTAATTTGCCCGGAAATCAATACCGGAAGCAGCACCGCGTGTACGTCACCGACGGCGGTGTGAGGTCAACTCCCACCGCTTTGCCATCGGTGCTCCGGTATCATTTGACGTGATTTTGCTTGCCCCGTCAGCATGACTTGTGCTGGCCAGACATTAAACCTCAAAAAGCTCACCCACCAGCTGCAACGTCCACTGGTGGCCGTGCCGCGTGGGAAACGATTTTTAAAAAAGATTTTGCTGACTGTGCGCCGTAGCAACCGGATGTCGCCATTAAAGTGGCCGTCAAGACGCTGCAGACGATGGTTTTCAATCGACCGGATACGGAAAATCGGAAACTTGTGCTCTTGCGCTTTTCCTTTCGTCCCTCTCGCTCTCTCGCTCCCTCTCTTTAGCCCACCCACCTTCGATACCACCCGAAAAGCAGACAGCTCACGGTGGGAACCCTGTGGGTGGTATTGAAACATAGTCTTATCGGATTATTGAATCCCGTTTCTCCCCTTTGCGTATAACTACAACCCCACAAAACGTCATCATGGTTATGGTGGTCAAAAACACACTCCAAACCCAATCATCGTTAAGTTTAATTCGATAATCTTCACTATCGTCAACCAACACCTTCCACCTTCAATCGGGGTCCAAATCCCTTCGGGGAACTCGACTGTCGGGTAAGTTTCAATACAGTAAGCCATTGTTTCGTTGTACCATCCCTGTCTGCTTAACGCCACTCACTTAATATTTCATTAAACAACCGGTTTTACTTATTTAAAATCTAAACCTCACTGCAGCTAGTTGCGAGATGTGTCGCACGAAACGTAACACACCCGCCAGGAGCAAATCTCGTCGGAAATTCGTAAAAACCATATCGAGTACACGGTGGTTCGGAAAACTCGTTTACAGCCGCGGTTATGGATCAGCGTTTGGAGCTTTGGGTTAAAAGTTGAGCCAACCCCTCCATGGAGCAAGCTTATTGGGTGGTGAAAATTTGCCCCTTTTAAACTTTACCTTAACCCCTTGTTCATCGGTTAAGCTTAATCTTTGCTCACCCCGTTTGGAGCATGAAATCCCCATCGCAATAGACCGCTAGCACGCTAACGAAAGCGCTAGAAAAGGGGCTAGAATTACCAGAAAATGAAACAATAACATCACGAACAAAGCCCGCCGGTTTGGCGTTGTTTTGTGAAAATGGATGCTCCCGGCGTATCTTGAAGGGGAGGAACTTTAAACATTCCTGTTAGGCAACCGGAAACAACCTCCCGGAAATGAATCCGTTCAATTTGTCAGATTGTATTAATACGCATCAGACGGTGCATGATGGGGATGAAGGAAGATGGATGAAATTGCCACTTCAACGTCCATTTTGGAATCGGTTTGAGTGTGGAGTGCCACATAAATTTGCTTCAATTCGTCGCAAACTTTATTCATAACCAGAAAACTTCGGTTAGCTATGTATATACGGAATTGGGGAAAAGATTGGTTAAAGGTACCCCAAAAACTAAAGGGAACAAGATTCCATCAAACTACACTCCATCACAAAGAAAGAAATTGTCATTTGTCCCATTACCAAGGTTATAACCTCACTTTTACGTGAGTAGTGAACGAACGAATACCTATCACCGGAAACCCACTCACAAACGTTCGTGAGTAATGATCCAATAACATCCGCCAGCAGTAAGATTTATGATCATTGGTTGTCTTTTATTTTGTATCTATTTCCACCGTATCACTCATAATGTCCACCAGGACACAACATTAACACCCGGTTCACCTCGGGAAAGCGACCTTGAAGAGGTTGTCCTTAGGCTAATTAAATTAATAAATAATTGCACCCAACATAATTTGTCCCCGAGGGAACGGTTTAATGAGGTTACTGATTTTTGGCGCTGGTACTCCAATGAAGTTAATTCTAGAGAAGTTTTTCTTGAAAATGAATATCATTTTATAAGATTTATCTCACAAGCTTCACTTGTCTATTGTGAGTAACAGTAGCTAGCGTTTGTTGATGGTTGTTAATCCGGAAGGAATAAAAGCATCAACCATCAAGCAAATCCGAACAATATGCTCTGGGGAAAATCTCGGAGATAGCGGACAAATAACGAAAAAAAACACTCTCTCTCCCTCTTTCTTGCCCATCCTTCAGGATGTATCTCGTTAGTGCGTACGACGGCGGATGTTTAGAGCCGCTTCCTAATAGACACCATCTGGAGCAGTGTGAAGCAGAGCGCAATGATGGATATTCGACAGACGCCATTTCCGTTTGACAGCTGTCAGCGCCTCCCACCACGGATAAGCTGACCAGCGCAAGAATATCCCGCCAAAAGCTCTCACCACAAATGAAGTGGGTCAAGTGGGTTTTGCTCCGGTTTTTTTCCCGCTTCCTGGGAACTTGGAGCTTGGGAACTTCATTTGTCAAATTCGTGCAATTTATTCTCGCTTTGTTATCATTATTTTTACTATTTTCATTACACCGTTTGGTGCTCACCGGCAGCTGTCGGCTGGCTGCGGCTATCCCGGTAAGCCTCGTCAATTCAGATTGGTTTCGTTATGATTCTTTCCGCCGGGTTGCTTTTGCCTTTCTTTTTGCTGCGTGAGCGAGCCATAAATTTCATGAAGATTGATTTTTGTAGTAGTTTTTTTTCTTCGGGGGCTTTTGGAACACAAAAAGGCATTCGGAATGGGAATCTTTTTTTTTCTAATCGTCCAGTGATTAATGGTCGTAAAGGAAAAAAAAGCATGTGTGTGTGCGATCACCAATTCAGCACAGGCGTGCTATCTATGAATGATTTATAATTTCACGGCTCACGTTTATTGTCGGGCCGGACAATAGAAGTGTCCTTTTTTCGGTCTTCCATCTTATCAGTCTTAAAGATGGATTCCCAATAGAACAGTTCCGGGCGCGTACGATCGACGTCCGATACGTAAACGGGATTATAGGTTTGCTTCAATTTTCGACCAGCTCGATTACGACTTGCCCCCACACTGACGTACGACGTATCCGTCCGCTGACAGACAGCTTCTCCCGTGGTGGATTAAGCTGTCGCTGACAGTTCACTCTTCACGTCACGTCAGTGTGCACCGGTGGGATGGGATTATCTGCCATCATGAAGCAGATGTCGACCCCGTGCAGGGACACACATTTCGCAACAAACATCGTGCGTTCGAAATTGCTTCTCGATAAACCTCACCGTATTTGCCCTTTAGGTGCCATTTTTCAATGTTTCCCTTTGCTGCCCCTAACCTTCCCACAATTTTCCGACTTTTCGCAATTTTCTCACCTTTCTTATTGGTGGTTTCGGTTCGTTTGGTTGGACCATTTCTGCATCCACCACAGCTTCTTCGGGGATACAGCCGCTAAAGTAAATGAAAATTCAAACAACCCACCGTACGTCGTCCTTGTGCGCACCATGTTGAAGTTATTTTTCGTTCTTTTTCGGTGCCACGACACCTTCCAACAATCAATCCCGGTTGGGAAGATTTTCTCGGATGAGTTGCACGAATCACGCTTTGCCCCGGAAAGTTTGTCTTGGCTGAAGGACGGATAGAAATCGATCCCAATCTCTGCACCGTTGCTACCGGCACAGAGAAGAAAGTAAAAACGACACGTTGTACCAACATGCCCGCCTTCCTGCTCCCCAACCCTATCAGCATTCCCCCCTCCAATAGAACGGTAGCAGCAACAACATTTGCCATATTTATTGATTATATCGGCCGAAATGGTGATTGGGAAAGAATAAACTATGCTTCCCGTGCTTCCACCAGCTGTTCCAACCGAATACCCAAATATTCAAAGATTTTCCGAATCTCAATTTCATCCCGCTTCGTCCCAACTCCACGACTCCACGCCACGCGAAAAACCTTCCTCCATTGCACAGTATATTTACATCCGAGCCGCTGCTGAATTTTCGCCCTGCGCGACAATAAAACGGTCGGTGGTGTCGTTTTGCGTGTCTTGCTGAAGATCGTGCAGCAGATTTTGTGGTCGGTATTTGTACGCCCGCTGTACGACACGGTTCGATCCGTTTCACCGGGCTATTTACGCATTCGGTTCGATATCGGGTTCTAATCTGTGCGACCGGATCCCCCCACCACCGTTTGGTGCGTACGCACGGGAAAGACATATTGAACCAACACCACCGTTCGGGATGGGGTGTTTTGTTTCACGGCGATATGGAACACACGCGCCGGTGGACTGACAGACGCTATTAATGGCGTACGGCCCGCTTTAATGGTGGAGTCATTCGTTCTGATTCGCGTAAGCGTACGTTTCATGTACATGAAGGCATGGAACGTTCCGGTAAGGTGTTGGTGGATTAATCGGTCGATCCAATTGTCATCCGGCGGTTACGGTGCTTACGCCGCTCGTTGTGCGAGGAGATATAATAGGATAACGTTATGCAATGGCTACTTTCGACTTTCGTAATAAGCTACATTTACTTAAGGCAAGATTTCAATAAAATCTGGTTAAAGATTGAAACCAATTTACCAAGAAATAAGCCCAAAGAGTGAAGCCATACAAAATTACACTTGTTCAAAGTTAAAATGCTATAATTTTTGTTAAAATTATCCAACTACGTGGTATGAATAAGTCTGGTAACCCATTATATGGCCGGCATGGTTGAATAGGTCGTTACGCCAATCAAGAAATACAATAATTAATGATTTATCAGTGATGGAGTGAAGCGATGACTTAAGTGGATTACTTCAAACATCAAAGTATTTGGGAATACAGGTTTGAAGTAAAAATTAGTAATTTTGCTGTTAAACTAACCTCTATAAGAATGAATCCGTCACAGCAAAGTTTTAATCTGGTTAAAAATTGAAATCAAATTACCAAGAAATTATCCCTATAAAGAATAAGCTCAAATTATTTAAATTTGTCGATAGGAATGTCTAAAAATAACGAATTATAGGTTTACGACGTCCGAGAGCAGATTAAAACTTCAACTAATATCCCTCTGTTCCCCAATATGAGTGTTCCCACATCCTGAAGGGAAAGGTTACATTATAAAAAAAATTTTTGTAACGAACAGCAATTATTTGTAATCAGCTTGATGTGGTGACTCGTTCAAATGAGGCATCTCACGATTAAGTCTCTTCCGAAAAAAACCATAAAACCTCACTAAATAAGCAAAGAGAGACCTCATTTATTTATTTATTTTTATTTTTTTTTGTATGACGGCCTGGCCGTATTAGACGAGACCTCATTTATATCCTCATTCAATTTGTTTACATCAATCATCATAATATATTATTGTAAACAAATTGAATGAGGATAATAATATATTATGATGATAATGACTCAATAATTGGTGATCAAAAATCAAACATTTAATTTCCACCATTTTGTCATTATTTGAGGTATCGAATTACAATTAGGGATGTCTTTTTAAGCTCTTCTTTATTGAAGAAGCGATTAAATAGAGTTTATGCTTTAATGACATTTTTGAAATATTGAGACAGCCAAGACAGGAGATCTAAATATAACAACCAGAACTTCACATAAAACGCTACAATAGCGTCAATTTTTGTGAATTTTCAATAACTTCTTTAAAATACTCTTGAATGTGTATGTTGTTTAAGGCAACTGTACTTTCCGATTCCTTTAAAATTTGTTTATTGTTTAAATAAAAATATCCTGACCCAAGTTTAGTTTTGATCAGTTGAAACTATCACTCGAACTACTCCAATACGCGCGGGAAATTTCCGTGAAACAATTCTGCAGATTAATGTTCATCACACCATAAACGCCTTACAGAAGACGAATCACCCAACATACACGCACACACCGAACCAGCAGCGGATGATACGTAATAAAATATGACCGCTGCTAGCGCCATTACTCTGGCCAGCCACACATTACACGCAGCGGAAGGAAATTTGTCTCCCATCATGCACCTGATTTCCCCGATGAATGTCAGTTTCCCATCCCAGACACTCGTTAACTGCAGACATCGGCGCACGAAAAAGCATCTCCATTGTTTACAGCCGGCATCATTCCGTTCATCGTAGTGTGGCTGAATTCCTTCGCGTTCGGTTGGTTCATTCTCATGCCCAGGTCGGTGCGCGACTTCGGTACGACTTTTACTGCTCGTACTTGATGGAAGCATGATTAATGGGTTCGCGTTCAAGATTTATTCAAACCGACACATCAACGATTCCCGGCCACCGCACAACGAGCTGACCCACTTTTCACGCTGTTCTGTTGTTTGTTTTTCTCCCCCCAACTTCCATTTGGTTTAAGAACTCAAAATTCTAGCCAATCGGTCGGTTTTTAACGTCATACGGATTGAAATCCCTGGAGCATTGAAGTGAAAAGCCCCCGAAAGCTGAAGAACAGGCGAACACATTCACGCATCTCGACAGCTGGAGGTACATTTGTTATTGTAGATTTAATTGGATTGCACATTTTGCATATACATCAACCAAGGATATATGGAGCGTACACGATTTTCCCATTACCGTCGATTGCCGACGGGTTTGTTTTCAAGCGGAAAGAACATAACAAAACAAGGGATGCGAAAAATAAAAAAAAATACTCATATGAAGCAAGATTCAAAGCGTAAAACACGGTTGCCAATTGTTTCGCGTCGTTTTGCTGCGTCGGTCAGTCAGGTTGAATGACTCGCGGATGAGTGTGTGTTTCCGAAATTAATTCCAGTCGATTTAAATAACTGATTGAAATGATGCAGCGCGTTAAAAGTGTGTACGATTCAGTGTCGATCGTTGTTTACCTTCAGGGGTGTTCTGTTGTGATTAATCATGTTCCGTCTTTAACGTGACGTACTTTAAATACAATTTTATATAGAAAAATAATCAGATAAAGTGATCGTACCTACTTTTTAATTGATTTAACTAATAGAAGTAAGGCTGAGTATATTTAATAACATATTGTGAAGTTTCATCTTCTTCTTTTATGATAATTCAAAACATATAATTTTAATATTATATTCCTCAACAACTTCGTAATTTGCTTTGAAGTACAGCATAATTTTACTTGTTATTTAGCTCCACACCTTAAGAAGACCCAGAAGTCTAGCTTGAAGGTTTCCTTCTTAAAATTAGTACAGTTTGGTTTTGTAAATTAATTTTTGTCTTGTCTTGTTGACGATGTATAAGGCGTAATATAAAAAAAATTCCAATATATTGGAGAAAAAACATGAAGAAGGAGGATCATCCAATTGAATAAAATTGTTAGGTTTATTTTATATTTTATAAATATTTCAGCTTACTGGTACTGAAAAATGATTTACCAGAACTGATATTTATTGTTAAATCATAAAAAAATATCTAATTTGTGTAGCTTTTCAAAAGTATTTTTTTAATTTGTTTTGTTTGCTTTGCTGCTCATGTTAAATATTTTACGTTAAATAAAAATAATTTATTTTATTACTGCAAGTTTATTCTTTGGATACTGTTAATATCTTGATGTTGTATGAAAATTTTACTTAAACAAGACAAGAAAAATATGATTGAAATCATTTATACTATTACATAACGTGCCATCTAAGGAATATTTTATTTTTGCGAATGTTCAAACTAGTCAATAAAGTAGGAAAAAATTATCATATATTTTGCAAGACGATTCGAGCTGTAAGTTCGTTAAAGCGCTTGGAGATTTCTATTGGATAAATTCGTCTCCACCCTTAATTATTAACCCTTTCGTTAACTAATATGTCAAACGCACTCCATTAAACAATTCTTAAAGTTGATTAAAGTCATAAAAGAAATCTTACACAATACAAAAAAAAGATTAACAAATTCCACCCACTCACAGGATGCTTTTCGTTCCTGAACCTCCCTGGATGGATGTTATCGATTTTCTTACAGGGTTTTTGTGGCAAATTTAATTTTCACTTCCCTGTAACCGCTACACCACACGGAGTAACGCAATTCGGATCCCGTTCGGAACCCAAAGATCGTAACCCAGCGCAACAGAGCGAACTGTGATCAATCTAACGAGTGTACCATTCGCTTTCTTTCACTCCGTACTGCACGTACGGTAAAGGGATACATTCCGGTTAGGTATGGAGCAGGTTTTTCCGATGAAGTAAAGTAAGTGGAAAATCTTCATACACCAAACTAACCTCGGGAGTCTCGCATGGTAGCCGACGGGGAAAGCAAGTTACTCTCAATCCATTTTACCACAGCAGGGACTTTCCGCAAGCAGGCAAGGATTGCAGATTGTTGAGTGTGTGTGATTGCTACAATTGGCGCAATCCGAGCCGATGTGATTTATTGCTAGCTACTACCATATCATCCGTAAGTGGTGGTACGAAATGTGGAGCGTTAAATTAAATCAGTACGACGTTGCATTGTGGCACTGCTGGTTGGTAGGGTATGACGAATAGTATGATTGATTTTTCGCCTTATTTCACATTCACTCTAAACGATTTGAAAACAAATTGTCATTGACACCTTTTGCAGAGTTGGAGACCAATAAAGGTCGCATAATATAACAACAGGACATTTATGTTAATGTTTTAAAGCTCAGACTGTCAGAGCATCGTTGACGTTAACTTGAAGATTCGAATTGACCCGATTTGTCATCCCTTTTTCTGTTTGTAATACGTTATCAAAAAACCCTTTTCAAATTATACCAAAATGGGATTGAAAAAAAGAAGGTTAATTGATGCTATTCCCCAGTATCGGGTTTTTTTCTTTGTGGGTAACATTTTGCTGAAGAATGGCAAATGGGTACCGATGAATAATTCAGTGTGGTCGACGTTTATCGATGTATATTTATCGCCATTATCAAATTTGCAACAATTTAAGCGCTCTCGCCATTCCCTATCACTCCCCAACCGTGGTTTTGTTTTGCCATTTTCGCACGCATCAAAGCAACGAGCCGGGCAGGCCAAAACAGCTGGAGCAGGAGTTAATTGACTTATTCCGTGACCGATGATATCCCATTATTTGGCCCAATCATTGGCTTTATCGTTCCGCCTGTACTGAGCTCGGCCGAAACATGTTCCACGTACGGCGGAGCGACGTGTTTTTGTGTATGGGAACAATAATTGAATTAATAACCGTGTAGCGTAATGTTTAAACCAACGGCACGGAGGTCGGAAGGGCTAGCTCGTGTCACCATTGTCGACTCCTGACTTCAGTCCAGCCTGAACTGATGAATATTCATATAAATCAATAAAACCCTCTGGCACAATTACCGGGTTGGGTAAAGCATCGTATGATGCTGTAGTAATTTGTACGTTGGGTGTACTTTCAAAAATCAACAGGCACCCAAGGGACTAGTTCCAGGTCAAGGGACAGCAGCAGGATGGGTTGGGCGAAGAGGTGCTTTACCGATGTACACTCCCAGGCTCTCTTTGATCTGTCACCGGATCTAACTTCCCAAATCCCGGGACTCACTTATGTCGCATCTCCGGGCACGGCAAGAGCTCCCGAGCATCCGAGTGTAGCACGCTTTCGCTCTCTTCTGTCCGTAATTTAGCGTGACATCGAACACGAGAACAAAAGCTTCAGGAAGGGAGTCACTTTTGGGTAGACGATAACTAGCTGCACTAACAGCCCGTCGGTGTGGTGCATATTTGTGCAAACGGTTCTACAGCGCACCGTCTCCGTACGGCTGTGAACGAGGAACGAGCCCGTGATTTATGAGCACACCGTACGATTGTATGCGTGCATTCTGCGGGAAGTGAACCATTTCGAATCACTGTCCGATGAACTGCTTGCTAGCATTTGACCCAAATATGGAACGACTGCACAGTAACGCAGCATGACAGAAGAAACACGACCCTCCACACTACTGTCTTATCCCGAATACGAAGCTCACCCTTTCTGATAGGGAGATTTTCCCAGAATCTACAACGAAAGATGTTTAGAATACCTGTTCTACCAGTAAAGCTCATCCTAGAACGAAGAGTAGAATATTTCCTACCCAATTGCACAACAATGTTTGTCCCTGTTTTCGTTTGATAGAGTACAAATGGAAACTAGCCAGCTCACGGTGACATCTGTTTTGGGGTGTGCAAAGGAAACGAAAACAACCCGGGCTTGGGGGATGAATTATCTGCTGATTTGCTGAGTGCCAACAGTTGCTTCCTGCTAATTGGTACCACTGTTACGAATTGATAATCAGTGCACCGTGATGATGGTGGGCACCATCACTAGACGTGATTAAAATAATTTCTCGATTCACAAATTATTTTATATTAAAAATATCAATTAAGGTTGAACGCATTTGGAAATGTTCCATAGCAGAATTAATTAAAAATCTCCAAAAATTTTATCACTTCGTTTTGAAATTTAATTAAATTGAAAAATGAAAAATAATATTTTTTTTTTCTTCATTATTTCTAAATCAAAAATCATATCTTAAATATTTGATTATATATTCATATAATCATATAACATAACAGTTTTCATCGTATATACTTCATATTTCTACTGAAATAAGAAATATATTGTTTATTATTCTAAATTACGGCTGATGTGGTAAAGTTAGATAAAAAAAGTATTTTGATTTGTTTAGTGTAATATTGTCTTGGTAAAAAAAACATAAAAAAAAAATTAATTAAAATTTACTGTTTTAAAATGTATTGTTTTTTTTTATGTGTGATGTTTTAGAAAAATGTTTGATAATTATTATAACATAAAATAAACAAATAAAATATATTCATCCACTCAATCTCTAATTATTAATAATATAAAACAAACGAATGAAATATATCCATCCACCGTACGGAAAAACTCATGCAAAACAAACACATCAAATTAATCCTTGGAAGCAGCAATAAACAACCTTAAGCCAGAAGTTTATTTGCACAACAAAATGAACTTCTTTAAGAAAAAGGCCAATTTGCACCCGAAAACAAGGGCCCGAAAAAAGATTTTGTATTTTTTACATACTTGAATCTTACCGCAGAGTTCTTTGTGGTTTGTTCTTGCGCGATCCAAGAAAGAACCGTCCAAACCTCTACTAACGGTGGCAGGAAAAATATTCACTTCAAAGCTCATTTCCTACCCGAAGTTAATAGACATAGTTTGCTCCGTGATATAAACAAAAGGCACTGCTTTGTTTACATCCGATTGTGCCGCGAGGGTCAGGGAAGGAGCTGAGAGTGCAGAAGCGCCGCGAGGTGTTTGAACCAATTTGGATCCAACCCCGTGTGCATGTGTGGCTGCTCTATTTTACACCAACACGTTTATCCAGCACCACAAACTGTCCGTTGCGCTGTCCGTGCGAGTACGGTAAACCGCAACATCCTGCAACTGTCCAAACAGATTGAAGGCCCACCCGATCAGGAGAGTGATCCGGGGAGCGGGAACACAAATGAGAGCAACAACGACGAAAAAAAAACGGTCCTAAAAAGCCGATGGATGGAGTGGAAGAAATAAAAAAATGCGATGAGAAAAAAAAATCATATAACCCACTGCTAATCAACAAACTAACACACATCCAGCATCCAGGGTTCGGTGAAAATTGTTATGACTTCAGCCTTCAGCAAAATTCACGGAGTGGCGCGTGGAAACCCAAAGGAAGGGACGGACAAAGAGAGCACCTTTTAATCATAACATCAACCTCACGCAAGCACCATGACGTCATCGCGTCATGAACCATCGCTCTGGGAGCTCTGGGAGCACTGCTAGAGCAAAACATTAGCCGGAAAAAACTAACCACGTGTTGACTGACATTTGACTTCTGGATGGGTTTTTTTTTTCAACCGTTGGCGATTCTTTTCACTGATTAGCTCGTACATTTTTCCATTTTTTCCACTGTACTGACCTGGTTTTATTTTTTTTTGTTTGGTCCTGTTTTTTCTTCCAGAGAATGTTTCCATAGCAATGGGAAAAGCCGCGCGACGGTCAGTTGCGTCAGATCCGTCGTCGCCGACCTTACCCTACCACTATCAACAAGAGCAGCAGCAGCAGCAGCAGTACCAGCAGCAACAACACCATCAACGACAAGTGCACCAGCAAGAGCACTTGTACTATCCCTCATCCTTATCCTACTCCTCGTACACACCATCATCACCATCCTCACCGTCGTCGGCGTCGATTTACGCCGCAGCGGACGCTTACACCGGTGCTAGCTACTCGGTACCATCCCTTGCCTTCTCCTCAACCCCTGCCGGTCCGCAGCTGCAGGCACCGAGAACCGCAACACTCCAGTCGGCTCCACCGGCCATTGGTGCTTCGTCGCTAGCACCGGGAGCAGCAGAACCAGCCAGGTCCGGCACGAGTGATCTGTTCATCCATTCGTCTACCGCGGCCACACCCCACAGCAATATCACACCGGAGTTCAGGTATGCAGGAGGCAGTCGCTTTCCATCCCGATTCCCGAAAGCACTCTTTTGTCACCAATTAATCCTTTTCGGTCCTGGCATGTCAATCCTGTAATTCGCTTTTACTACTCACATTCTCTTATACTCCCTTTGCGCTTGAAGTAGTGCTCTTTGTTAGTAATTCTGCATGCATGTGTCACTCAACTTTCTTTTCACTGAAAACTTCAATCAATACCCTTAGCTTGAAAAAAAAACACCAAACCCTCAGACAATTTTCCAATTCTACAGCACTTCACACTCACAATGTTCCCTCTTTCATCTTATCGCTCTTTATCTCCCATCAATTATGGATTTGTTCGTGTGGTTTTAATTACGTTGCACTCTCACCTTCACCGTGTGGCCCCGTTGCACACGGTGCATCCTTTCACGAGCATTCAACAACACGAAACCCCAACGATGCGTTTCACTCCGCACGGCCTTGCTAACAAATTAACGACCACAGAGAAGGCGGGTAGGTCGAGTAGACCCCGCCATTACACGACCGCGCACGGGTGCTCATTGCTCTATGTCGGATACAAATGGTTAGTAATTTAATCTTCTCCATCCCATCCCGTACGCCGTATTTGCGGTGCCGTGGATAGATTATCGTGTTGTTCGTTTGCTGACCCCACTGACCCGGCTGAGGTCGATTGGTTCATTTCACTGATCCTGTGATGCACGGGTTCGGGATCTCATTAGTGAAACCTTGCGCATCACAGCACGATGTGAAGGTCACTGCGTATTTCGTACTCGCATCTCTTGTATTTGGGAGTGATGGTTTAACGTGAGGTATTGAGCGTTCCACTCCATTAGACGCACAAACTAACCGGATTGTAAGCTAATAAGCAAATAAGGAGTTTGTACATCATTTCCAATTTATGCATTGTTCACTTTCTAACAACTATTACTCTAAACCGGGTGGAGGCGCCTAGTACTTTAAAAAAATCAATGGAGACGCCTGGTATTTTATAGGTGTTTAGTCATGGAGACGCCTGGTACGTCAGGACATTAATTCTAATGGAGGCGTGTAAAGGTTTAAACAAAGTTTTTCAATTAATAAACCATAGGATAAAATTAACATTATATTATTTTTAATAAGATATAGATCATCAGAAAAAATTAAACTATTTAATAATAGCTTGTTTCTTTTTTGCACTACATTATTTAAAACTCAATTCAAAAGTTTCCTTGCAATGATTTCATCACACAGAACGTTGTAGTACTTCAACAACAACGATCCACGACCGAAATAAAAACAATCATATTTATTTATAAGTTTTGTTTTACGCCATTTTAATTTTCTTTTTATCTTCCTTATCAACCGATACAAGCACCCGTACACGCGCCGTAAAAGCGTCTAGACCGGCTGCGTGCCGACTTTGTGCGAATTAGATTGCTTACATCGTCTAGTATTTAATATACTGCCACCCTTCGGGAAAATTTGCTTTCCATGCCAACGGTCAATAAAGTGTATTGCCCTGTAAACGTCTGGGGTCAATAAATTAGGCATTACAATCATAATTTTTCCACCGTGCCGGAATGGGTCTCAAAATAAAATTCCAAATTTATCCACGAATACCCCATTACCATAATAGGCTGTGCGCTTCGTTATGATTTTCCCTTCTGTTTCTCGGGACAATCTTTCTTTCTTTCTTTTTTCCCTTAGCTTGTGCCCTGATGGTAGCAGCAGCATCATGCTGTGGTATTTACCTCGTGTACCTCCTGCAGCCTCCACCTGCCATTTACTGTCCCATAAATCTTTCCACTTTAATCCCGTGTCGTTGTTTCATCATCGTCCTTCCGGAAATGAGTACCCTCTTTTTTGCCAGTGATCATCAACGGTGAAGCCGGGTTAGTTTGGGGGAGAGAGTGATGATAAAAAAAATTGAAACGTTGTCGGTTTTGTTGAAAGAACCATCCGACGTCCGGGGATCTTTACGTCCCAGCGAGAACAAGGGTATGATTCACTTTTTATCTCTTGCCACCACTTGAGGTGCCCGTTCCCGGGTGAACAGGGCACGAAAACGTACAAATAAGCACAGGGAACCAAACAAACCGTGCATCTAAATGACAATGTTAATCTTTTGCGACAAGATGGCGGCATACGCTATATTTATCCCTAAAGGACACCCGTACTTATTATGTCACATATACACACACGCTTTTACACGCGCGCACGTTAATTGCTTTCACTTCCAAACCATGCAAAGATATGTCCACAAGATGTGACGAAAAAAAATCCCATCAACTCGATGTTACAGAGTTGACCCTTACAGGCCATCATCTGTTCACCGTACTATCTGTCTGTCATTGGGTCTACATGTCTATCTGTCTCTCTTTCTCTTTTTTCTTTCCCTATCGCTCTATCCTCTTTCTTCTCCGCTCTGTCTGTGTCTAATATCCTTTGAACTGAAAAACGTTCCCACTATATCCCGGTCCCGTCGTTCGTTGTTTGTGTAACCCTTCTGTCACCTGCCAATTTCCTCTGGACAACTACATGTCAAAAACAAAAAATTTAACCCCACCATAATCCTTCAAAACACCCAACTCCACGTACTGTACGTTGCGGTCATTCGGCCGGTGGGTCTTTTCTTGCGGTAGTCCAACATCCCCAACCAGCCCCGCTACCCTTGCTACCCACGCAAGCGAACCCAGCAAGACCGGACCCCCGGTTACTGAGCCTATCCTGCCCACCCAAGCCACCCTGTTACCGTCATTTCGTCTCTCCAGCAACCAAACGCAGGTCGACCGGGAACGGGAACGGCTCAGGATGGAGTTTTACGCTACGTACGACGTGATGACCGGTGTTCGGATAGCGGCCACACTCGGCGGTTTCTTCGGCCTAATGGTGTTCCTCGTCATCTACAAGAGCCGTACGCGGTCAACGGCTAAAGCACTCAAGGTAGGCTTACACATAACATACAATTAAATTTTGAAAACAAACAAAAAATATTTTTACGAATTTTGATTTTTTTTTAAATTAAGTAAACGCTTCATGGCGTTGCACTTTTTACAGGTGGAATTATTAGAAAGTAAATTCCTTAATTTCATTTAACATACTTCTAATATTAGAAAAGAGGTGATAATCTCATAGGGGCCAAGTCAAGAGATAAAGAAAAGCTCATTATAGTTAATATCCTTTTGTTTCCACGTACGTACAAAGCAATTTAATGCCAAATTCTTTAATTTCATCCAAAGGACCCAACGATAGCGGCCGTGGCAGCAGCTGTCATACAGGAGGAGGAAGAACGTGAACTACAGGAAGCAATAGAGGCGACAGCATTCTCGTTACTACAGGAAGAGCTAAACATCAACTACCCGGGACTGCAGCGGGACCGTTTACTGTCGCTCGGGAACATCAGTGCACCGCCAATGTTGAGCCGCGGTCGCCGTATGTCCTCCATCAGTGGCGGTTACAGCAGTCTGTTGAACCCCTCGAGACGCTTCTCCTACAGCAGTACGCGGGGGCACCGGAACAGCGTTTCGGTGTCCTCGCGGGTACTCAGTGCCTACAACATGGGTGGAAGTTTCGGACAGGATGACTACGTGCTCGAAAGTGACGGTGAGGAGGCGGACGACGAGTTTGACCAGTTTACCACTACCGCCGAAATTGGATATCCGAGCAATTATCTTTCAGTGCCGAACAAGGTATGATACTGTGGCGGTACAAAGCGGAACGTACTGATTACATCTTTTGCTACATTTTTCTTCCGCATGGTTTCAGTGCAACGAATCTCGCCGCAGCAGTGCGATGACGTGCTGCAGTACGGAGAGTTCCTTCCTCGAGCGGCGATGTTCCGCCATCACGCTCGGCCTTTCCTCCTTACCACCGATATCGCGGTCACCGTCGAGACAGCAGAGCCGCGACGATACGACCGACTGGGAACCGTTCTATCCCGGCATTAACATCATCGAAGCGACACCGAAGTCGTCACCCTGTCCGAGTGAACGGATTGCCCATCGGATCCACGGTCCGGATTTGGATCCACGTCCCTCTACGAGTCGGGGAAGGACGGGGCAGCTACTCACAGCACAGCCCTCAACTTCTGGTGGGCCGCGGGTCGTTACATCTTTGTACGACGATAGCTCGATCGATTGTATCTCGGAGTATCCGATCGGAAGCACCATAGAGGACGGCTTCGGGTACCGTCAGCGGCAACAGCCATCTACATCGACAGCTCGCCACTATGGTAATGGACGGTCGGATGATGTTAGTTTAGCGAACGGCAGTACACTGCACCAACCACGTACGGCTAATGTTGCCGAAAGTCGCAACGCCACCGTACACACTAATACCAGTAGTAATAGCGCAAATATTAATCACAGCACCACGGTTCATCCTAGCGGTAGTGGTGGTGGTGGTGGTGGCGCAGTACGACGTGCTCCCCTAGCATCGCTCAGTTCCTTCAAGATGTCATCGATAGACTGTCAGGATACGGAACCGAAGAGTTGCGGTTCGGATTCGGTGTTTGGTGAGGATAGTGGAGCGGACACGGATGAAGACCTGCAGCAGTTCAGCACGGACAGTGACGAGCTCAGCTTAACAATGCCCTACGAAGACGATGAAGAATCGCACGACCCCCAACAGCAGCGGGTCCAACGGGCAGGGGGACCTAGCCGTGGATCACTCTACCGAAGGCAGTCAACTCTGGCACAGGGTGACGATGAGGATGAGGACGTTGGGACACTCTTACCGAGGGACGAACGTCCCGGTGGTTCCGCGTGTACGATGTACGAGATCGAGCACGAGCTCAACGATCGGCACCAGCATCAGCTGCAGCAGCCGACGACGGATACTAGTTATTTAAGTAGTCTTTCAATTAGCCACCGTTCCGGCACCAAGGCCGGCACGAGGTCAAGCGAACGGAGTGGACCGGGCGTGGGGAAACGCATCGAAACGAAAGCAATCATCGAAAGACAGCAACCAAATGACAACGGTGCCAGCTTCACCAGTAGCGGCAGCAATCAACCCAGGCAGTCGCCGCTCGGGGCCATACCGAAGGTACCGCTCGAGTCGGACCGTACGAAGCGAGCGTCTGGTTCGATGCAGACGAGAACACCAACAACGATGTCGACAGCAGTGCCACCAACCGTGACGGTGCATCTGCCGGATGACGATCGACCGAGTGGTAGCAGTAGTAGACGGAACGCCAGCGAACCCGACAGTCGACCAGGGAATTCTGAGGTGGCGCGACACCACCAGCAGCAGCAGCAGCAACAGTGCGTGGAGGTTAATGTTATCATTAAGAACAGTAGCAGTAGCAACACCACCATTAAAAGTCCTTCTGTGATTCTGGAGCTACCGATACTGGCGATCGACGAGGATGACGATCCGTCCTCGTCCGCGCCAGCCCTGTCGGCGAACGATCCCTGCATTCCCGGACCCTCGCGCAAGTGGTCCAAGGAGACACTCTTCTAGTCACGGGCGTGCAGCACTCCACCGTGCACTAGTGCTTCTGTTTCGCCCCGCACCGATCGATCTGTCAATCCGTCCAGAAAAAACTCCAAACCCGACCCGCCTTCCTCGGGCGTTCCTCCCATACCTCTCCCCGTCGTCTTCATCGCCAGACAAGTTGAACTTTTGAAGGTGTTTGTTAAGAATCCCAGAATCTCCCACGAAATTGCTGCTACGCAAATATCACGGTGTACAGTGGCGCTACACGCTGTTATTGGTGGGTTGATATGTTGTTGATGTTAAGTAGGAACCGAGTTAGTAGTCAAACGAGTCTGTCAAAACGTTTTTTTCCGAGTAGCTGTCACTTTCGGGTCCAACCTGATGCGATCGTTTTGTGATGTCGAGCTGCTGTAGATAGTAGAGCAAAAGCATACGCAACGGTATATTGGGGTATAGAAGCGCAACTCACTCACGACTCTCATTTCAAAAGGTACATCTTCTGCCTAATCCTCCCATTTCACACATACACACACGCACACACTCGTTCAAACTCTAATGGACCAATCGGAACGAATATTTAGGAACTAGCGGAAACACTAACGTAAAACAATTGATTCTCTCGTGACAATATAATGACCGGACATTCCTTCCAGCACAACTCTTCTTGCAAATCCACTTGTGTGTAACTTTGAAGAGCAACGGTTTGAAGAAAAGAAAAAAACAACGTTCAAGTGTTCCGCTTGGTAGTAGTTAGTGTGTTTCGGTTTTTTTTTTAGTTTAGATTCGAAATGTCCACCCCTTACGGGGACAGGCTGCCAAACTGAGATGAATTTGTAACGCATTGTAGGTGTGTATTGCTTCTGATATTCGGTAGTTACTTGTGCACACGAGTTTTCTAAAACCATCGTCGCAGTTTTGTTTAGTGAAAGCAATAAAATTACGACAGACAAATTAAGATAATCTAATAAGGGCAATTGGTAAAGTTGACAAAACTGTGGGATCGAATGTTTAACCATTATGTAATTGCAAATATGTGCCTATTGACGAAGGTGTTTGATTCCCGAAGGGCAACATCGACCCAGGAACGAACGGTATGAAATTTTTATCAAACACACACACACACACACATACAACTCTCTTACATACACTAACCTATTATACAAATCTGTAATATGTAAAGTGTTTTATTCCACTAGAGACCGCAACTAGAGCGATGTGTGTAGTCATTCAATAGTGAGACAAAACAAAAGTACTACAGGTCAACGAGCTACAATCTACAAAAGCAACAATCTATCTTCTATGCAAGAAATCGCAAAAACACAGAAATAATAATCGTGCCCTTGGTGGGTTATAGTATAAACAGGCAGGATTTTATGAGCGTTGTAAGATGTCACCAGAGCAAGCAATCAGTAGTTACCAATGAGGAGTGGAGTGATGGCACCGTACGTTCCAGCTGTTCCTTTGGGTTCGCGCTACACCGAGGATAGAAAGGCAAATTGGCGAAAAATGAATGTAAAATTGAAATAACCACAGTTTTCGTTACCTTGTTTTGCTCTTCCTACGCACCTGCAATATCCTTTGCAGCCATCGTTAGACGATCATTTTCACCCATAAGCACTTATTTTACTGCTCATTTTGAGTACTTACCGAGGTTTTTGATTTTTTTCCTTCGCTATTCGAGCTGCGCGGTAAACACAACGCAATTTCAGCTTGCTTTTTGTTCCCAAAACTCGCCTTTCGTTATCGCGGATTCGGGTCACCGTCAAAGCTTGGCAGAACGGCTAAAATTTCATCGAAATTGGTGCTTAGCTCGGTGAGGTGTGAAGCGAAAAGCAGTAAATGTTTAACCGAAATTGTGAAACGAAGCCGAAAGAGGGGGAGTAAAGGTTTTTTGAAAAGCCCGCAAGGAAGAGGTGAAACAAAATGAAAGGAGTCCCAGAAAAGCACGCCCAACAGAATAAATAAAAAAAACGTTACACGAAACCGAAGCTCATCAGAAAGCTTGACGCAATTTAAATATTCATGAGTTTGTGAATGCCACTCGGAAGCGTACAAGCGAGCCAAAATCTTCCGTCTTTCGATCGCCGAGATGTTACGGTGAATGTCTCTGTGCGAACGTTTCGGAAATGTAGCTTTGCACGGACGAAATATGAATGGCAGCAACACGGTGCAACAATCACAGACAGCATGTGATCGAAACGTAGGCTAAGGGTAACATGGTTTGGGGGGTAAAAAAAAGGTCAAAAAATGGTTCGGAATGGAAGAGATACTTTGTACGTGCACAGAATAGCAGCACAGGTGAGCGAGAAACTACTTCCGAATGCACAGCCAAAAACACTGGTGGAAATCTTCCGTTGAACGGCATTCCCATTACGAGAGAAAAGCTTGAATGCGACTCCATCCACGCAAAATTTCGTGGAATTTTCCAAACTTTTACTTCAGCTTCCTGGAGTATCTATCATGGTGTGTCAGATTTACTACTCAGATGTACACGTCCCGTACATACAGATTTTTTTTAGATTTTGTTTTCACTTTTGATGCGAAAAAAAAAGAAAACGGGTGAAATAAAGTTAATCACTATTTTCGTGTAACTGTTGATAGCGTGGTAAATCAACATTTCCGGGTAGGTGGTAATTGAAAATTAAATTGTGCTCATGGTTTTTACCACCCCGCAACACGTTGGTTCTGGCTTCGGTATATGGATGTTTAAGCTTGCGGACTTATCTGAAGCAACGAGCAACATTATATTCCAATTACATCACCGTCTGAAGCACGAGCATTCGAAGGTGTGTGAAACTGATTTTTGATTACTCCCAAAATTTGCTGTAATGTTATTTTCATGTAATTTTCCTTCATTATGAATGATTCATTCTTTCTAATGCTGCTTTTACTTCTTTTTTATTGAGTTTTAAACGATTCTCTAGAAATTGGAATAAATTTGCACAAAAAATAATACCAAAAACTCAACTTCAACAAATTAAAATTTTGCAAACGAAAGCTTGCACGAGTAAAACATGAAAAAGAATAAGAAAAAAACATAAAAGAAGTAGGTAATAGTTAGAATTGTAAACACCTTTGCAAAGAGATGGTAAATGAAAGGAAAAATTGACGAAATAAAGCATTAACAAGTAAAGACAAAATCCTAACAAGCGGAAAACTATATCTGAAACGTGAATTTGAACAAAACATTTAAAAGAAAAAGAAAATCTAGAATGAACTAAAAAAACACAAAAAACTAAACAATCAACCAACCAATCAATCAATCATAAGTTACAAAATAATGATAAGCATTTTACAATTCGTCATCACACAAATACACACACACACGGTAAAACTCTAGCCATGCAGAGGAATTGGGAAATTGGGAATAAAAAAAAAGCAAATAACTCGGTGTACTATACACTACTCTATGTTGCCTTCGGAGTTGAACTGTGAAAGACCAAAAATCTGTTTTAACTGAGCTAGGATAATGTCGTCGCGCGTATATGTGTGAGTGTGCGCATCAAGCAATCGTTTGAGGAAGAAGAAAAACAGCGAAATAATCACGCAAACGGCAAACGAACAACCCAATCTCAAACAGGTGCTGGGATAGGAACCGGTAGAAGCTGTAACGATCGATAATCAGAATGTCAATTTCAAGCACGAAACACAACAACAAAAAAAGGAGAAAAGAAAAGAATACAATCTTATTTTACGTCGAAACGTTTAGAATCATAGATACACTAGCTGTTTATGGGTGGGTAGCGTACTACTACCACTACTACCTGCACCACTGTATTACTGGCTGTACTGTGTAGTAGCTATATACTTCCACGACTACATCTGCGTAATGTCGCATCTAATGTGATTCGAATAGGGACAGCAAGGTAGAGAGAAAGGGATGGCGTGCGTTGCACCATACTTAGTACTGCTTGGTGCATCATTACTGGTTTCTCTTCTGTAGTAGTGTGGCAAATGTTCTAGCGTCATGTTCTACGAAATGATCGCACAGACAACTGCAACCAAAAAGTTAAAAATGTTCGTAGCGTCGGTATACAAATAGACAACAAACAAACAAACACTGCGGTTAAAAGAAACTGTTCAATGAGAGGTTCAAAGCGAGAATCCGAAAAACGTACTGGTAGTAGCACAGGACGGAACAGATAAAATCAAAACAAAACGGCTAACTATAATGACGTGGGTTAGTGTGTTTATAAGCACGGGATGACTTCTACAGTCGAGACACTCAAAAACTCTAGAATACTCAATTGTCGTGTTGCTGTCGGTGTGTACTCTGCACGCTTTGTTTCTCTTTTCAATTGTTATCGTTCCTTCTTGTTATGTTTCTATAGTGCAAACTGTTTGAGGCAATAGTTTTATAGTTTTTCAATTTTTTTAGCGAGAAAAATTTTGTTAAACAAATAAAACTATTACAACAGGTTCCACTTCGGTCCACTTTTTGCAATGTTACAAGCTAGCTGGTGATAAGAATGTTTTCAAAATTGTTAACTGCTTCGAACGACGCGATTGATATTTAGCTAGAACTCATAAAGTAAATAGAATGAACAAAGGGTAAATGAATGAATGTGCGTTTTATTTTACAGAGAGAAAAAAATTAAACATCGCTTGTAAACAGGCAAACAAGAAATCGGGAAGAGAAACGATATCTGACGTAGTGCTGTCGCACTTTCAAATCAAAACTGTATCGCAAACATTACCAAAAAAACATATGAAAACCTAGTAGAAGAAGAAAAACAAACAGAAACACACATACTACACCGATGATTAGAACAAAAAAGTTAAAAAAAGAATACATAAATAAATAAATGCATTAGCTTTAAATAGAGTGTAGGGTAAAACAAAACAAAAAACATTAAATGGTGGCAAAATTGCTTGAATGCTAGGCTTGAGTACGAAATTTGAAAATAAGGTGTGCATCATTTGATGGAAAGAAGACAAAAACAAAACTAGTATCAGAGAGTGACCAGTCATCATTAGGTCGCCAGTCCGTTTCGCGTGACGTGAGCCGGGAGCGCTTTCAACAATCGTAGCACACAAAAACGAAAATAAAACGAAATGGTTGAGCTGCGTGTCTTAGACAAGGATTTGTGATAGAACGACTCAATTTTGTTTGTCTAATAGTGTTCGTGTCCTCGTAGCGCCGCTCTCTATATCCACTACCGAACGATGGTGGGAACGCTCGAATGTCAACCTACTGACGTATATACCTCTTGTGCCGGTCTTGGTACACGCTATTGCTCCGCTCCACTTGTCCCGTACATCTGTCGAAACTAAGTAGACCACTATGGCTACGATTAGACCACTGAAAGTCACGGAAGAAGGTAGGAAACCCATTTTATGTCGTAGTCACTTTACTTACTACCGCTACTATACAGGTTGTCCAAACAGGTTGAACAGAACAAGACATAATGGGTGGGAGGCTTACTCATACGGCTAAGCCCACAACATATACAGTTAGTAGAAGTTCAGAGTTTAGTAACGAAAAACCGGATTAGTAATCGGATGAATGTAAGCGGTATTGAACATATCTAGCCAGAAGTAAAATAGAACTGAAACGAGTGAATTGCAACTTTACAAAACAGTGTAACTTCATGTCCGATAAGCTAAATAAACAAAACGCAAAATGTAACCAGCTGAGAAGAACAAAACAAAACAAAACAAACCAACCACTAAAAGAAAGAGAGAAAAAAAACATAAGTAAAATTGTTATACACATGTTATAATAATGGAAGAGTAAGTCATTACTACATGACACGTCAGTTCCGTACAGTTTTGATGCAATATCAGCAAGTTAAACAAACGAACAAAAAATAAGTAAAACAAAAATCTCGCAACATAACGATGGGAAAGAGAAACAATAAATAACACTGTTGAAAGGTCAGACATTTTAAAAACAAAACATCCGCTTCTAAACATTCGTTAGTCTGGTTTTTTTAACTTATTCCCACACTTTACTGAAGCTCTCGCTTCGGTCACCGAGGAGCAGAATTAGTTTGCAGAACGTTGCATTACGTGTAGGAACAAAACAACTGTGTAAACAACTTAGCACTAAATTGTAACAATACACAACTGAGCTTACAATCCGTCAGAATGGAAAGAGACAAAAAAGTAACAAACAAAAAATCGATTTGCAGATAAATAGACACATATATCCGTTGGAGAGCTATCTGGTGTGGGATCTTTGACAGAAAGGGTAAAATGGTTCGAAAACTCTAAGTAATAACCGTGCCATTCGGTATGTTAACGAATAATGCGATTAAAAGGGAAACGTATAGCAAACAATCCATGCTCAGAACTACTCGAGTAACGGGTAACCAGCCCGATAGACGTCATTGTTACTTGTACGAAGCTTACGAATCAAGCATACGGAATTCTGAAAGTCCTGGCAAACCTTGTTAGGCAAACAATTAGACGTTCAGCAAAGGAAACGAAAACTACCCATACTATCAATAGGCCGTCACACATTTCCTTTATGAAGGCTTGCAAAAAAAAAACAATCGTTATTAAATATAGGATAAAGCGAATGTAATGTAACAAAAATCCACACACACACAGCACACAAAAAACAAACTCACACACTCTTTAAAATAGCATACTGCTGTAGCGGCGGATGAGATGCCATCAACAATAAGAAAATGAAAGCAACACACAAAAAAATACACACAAAACCCACAGTAATTGTTTAGCCGTTGAACACATTCAAGCGTAACTGACATAAATCCGGATGTTTATATTAGTACGTTAATTAGCAATTGTGTAACCATTAAAGGAGGAACTGTTGCTTGCGATGTTCCAAACGCAGACCGAGCAGTATCTCGTTGCGCCAAAGCAAAACGAAACAACACCTTTCGGCACAGAAAAAGAAAGGTGTGCAGTTGAATTGAAAACCTAATTGAAGCTATGATTAAGTAGTTGCTAAATAATTGCCATCACTTGTGCGCAGAAACGAACGGACCCGTGGCCGGACAGAGTATAATCAATAAATAATTTTAGGATTGTATGTAGTGGAATCGCGATACCAGGCGGAAATCAAACAATCAAGGGAATGGCATAGAAACGCATGCATGTATCAACTAGCACAAAAACAATGAATGAATCGAACGGAGAATATAGTTCATAACATAATAATTATAAACAAATAATAATGATATTGCGTATAATAACTGTAGGAAGCATAGAAAACATGCCGAAAGGAACACAACAAAAGAAATGGAAAGAAATTAACACACACACACACACACATGAAGATCCAAGTTGTTCAACTTAATACTTAGTGCTGTATAAATTGTATAAAAAATGGCGAAAAAGAAAATAAAATAAAAAAAAACAACCCACTTTAAGTTTCAAACATTAGCATTAGCGAAAGGAGGGAGACAACCAATGCGGGACGATAGCCAATAAATGGACCGGATGTTGCGATTTCCGACGTCAGTAAATGCATAACACGAGGAATGTGACAAAACATAGAACACAGATCATTATTCCTGGCATGTGGCAGTACAGAGTGTGTTACAAATTGATATGTGAAAAATAAAATGCCCAAAGATGATGAAATGATGATTGAGTTTTTTTCCTGTGAGGATGTAACCTGCTTAAGAGCTGCATAAGAGCTGCACGTCCTTCAATGCTGTTTTGAAGGCAGGGACGGATTTAAGGGAGTAGGCGGTTCCAAGGGCTCCGTTAGCTGGTGGTCTCCGAGGAGCTCCAGAAGCTCTTCAGAACTCCTTTGTAGAGGTTCTTAATTCGCTTTAGGAGCTCTGAATATCGTCGACTTTGTATTCCTTCCCTCCTTGCCTTGATTCATCACTGTTTGAAACAATAATAATGTGTAATTATGTGTATTTTGTTACCTTAAAGCATATCATATATAGCATTAAACAATATAATCCAAGAATAATGTCGGACATTATTTATTGGTAGAGTCCTCCACAACTTTTATAGTCCAACGATCTTTTCAAACATGAGATACACTGTAAATTGAAACCCTACTTTTGTTCGAGCAGTACGTTCGAGCAGCTTGTTTGATCATTGATGTGCTCGAATGTCAGCGTGTATGGTGCGCGGTGAAAAATAAAACCACCATAGCAGTTGAACAAAAATGAACGTCGACGATTCTCCGCTCGAACACATTCGAACCCAAAAACGGTACGAACTAAAATGGGAACAAAAAACCCACCGGAAAAAGGAGCTCGACCGCAACCGCGCCGGTCTAGGTGAACTGCACCATTCGATCGGTGTGATTGAACACATATCGGAGCAGGAAATCAAAGGACTAGCCGGTCGAATCAAACGCCGCAAACGTTGCGATCCGTTGGATCTGGTGCGCCTTAGTTACGGGTTTCAGCAAAGCCGGGAAAACATTTCCCACTTCATTCGTACCACCGGTGCGATAAATGTGATTGTGAAGGAACTTACCGGGCACGATTACAATCTGCAGCTGCTCGCGGCCGAATGTCTGTGCAACCTGTCGCTCGGGGATGATGTGTGCTGTGAGAAGATTGCCAACTTTGCCGGCACATACCTGATTGCGCTGGCCGAAAATCCCAACTGTCGGCCACTGCAGCAAACGTGTTTCTGGACGCTGCAGAATATCGTCGGATCCAGTCCGAAGGGTAGCAAGTTGTTGTTTACCCAAGGGCTAGTGGACGTGTTGGTCCGTTTGCTGTCAACCGTTACGGATCAGGAGGCTGCGGATGATATCATTTTAACGTTAGAATTAGCGCTTAATTACGAACAGGAGTAAGTACAATACATAATGGTTGGTTAGCGGTGTTTTCTAATGGTTCTTTCTCGGCCTACCTTTCACAGCATCGAACCGAAGATAATCCCACAGATAGTGCAATGTTTCGTGGAAAAACAACTGCATCCTAGCAGCCTGCGACTGCTGTACAAATGCTACGGTCTGATGCACAACGACCTGCTGTTAAACGGTTCACTTACCTGCATTATCCGGCAATGTTTGGACTTCCTGACAAGCATTATGGACCGCCATCTACCAACCCATGCAGCCTCGATTTTATTATCCATACGTATACTGGCTCATCACGTACTGGCAAGTGCTGACTGCATCGAACACATTCTTCAGTACCAGCTGCACAAGAGTACGCTGAAATTTTCGACGCTTTTCAACGACTGCGCGAAGGAAGACATGCTCCCGGTTTGCAAAGAGTTGTTGTGGCTGTTGGGCCAGATCCACAGCAATGGAGGAATAGGAAACAATGCGGAATTGTTGGAATCGTATCTGGTATTTGACAACTTTGTGGAACAAATTGCCGTCCCAAAAGCTTTAGTTTGATCGATTAGATGGAAGGAAACGTTCCTTACTCTAAGACTGGTCGCAATATTGTTGAAATCTCGAAACTGTGAATTAAAATACGTTTTGTTTTGAATTGAAACATTTTATTTCCTTTCAACTTTTACATATGTTACTCTCGTTACAACATCTTAGACATATACGGTCCATCTAGCTCGTAGCCAATTTTTCGATAATAATTTCTCGTACCAACGCCGGAAATGACTGCCAGCTTCCGGCTGCCATGTTCCTCCCGCGCTATACGTTCCGCTTCCTCCATCAGCAGCATTCCAAAACCTTGATGCTGGAATTTCGTGGGATCACGTGCATTCACCGGTACCACCGATCCGTAAACGTGCAGTTCCCGCACAATCGAACAATTATCGATCAGCTCGGGACGGAAGGTATCCGGGGAACATTTGCGCAACCGCAGCAAACCCACCAGAATGTCCTGCTTCGGATCTTCGTACGAAAGGAACGTTTCCCATCCACCGTTCGCGACGTAATCACGCCGTATCAGCTCTATCTGATCTGGACGCACTTTGTTGTGGATTTCCTGTATGCCAACTTCGCGCGTACGCACATCCCTGCAGTCAGTGCCGAGATCTTTCATGCGAGCCAAGGCTAACTCGCGCAGATTTCCGTGCTCCACACCGGACGTCACCAGTGGCATCGGAATGTCACGCTGTACGCGGTACACACGTGTCCAAGGAGGCACTAGGGCCAATATTTTTGCCACTAAATCCACCAACGTCGAAGGTGGATAGCTCTTGTAGCGACCCGTCTTCCACAGCTCGTACAAACCCGTCCCACGGATAACGAGCGTAGGATAGATTTTCAATCCATCCGCTCGGAAATCGGGATTTTCGAAAAACTCTATAAACTGCTCAATATCTCGCTCAATGTCCACGTTCGGCAGATCGGGCATCATGTGCGATACCACCTTAAAACCAGCGTCTTTCGACATTTGGAAACTTTCACACGTTGCCTTCACGGTGTGGCCACGGTTTGTGTCTCGCGCTACATCCTCATACACCGACTGCACACCAATCTCGAGCCGGGTACATCCATACGACAGCAAATCGGAAAGGTGCCGCTTCAGACAGTAATCGGGCCGTGTTTCGATCGTAATTCCAATGCACTTGGTATGAGATTTCTCCGAATACTTGACCGCTTCGGCCACACTCGAGCTAGTGTGACCGGACAGAGCGTCGTGTAAGTTGCGTATGAAATAATCCCGATAATCCTCCGGCAAACACATGAAGGTACCACCCATCACAATGAATTCCACCTTATCCACCGAATGTCCCAGCTGCTTCAGTTGCTCCACACGATGGCGCGTCTGCAGGAACGGATGATACCGTGCACGGATAGCACGCATCGAAGTTGGTTCGTATCCGGTGTAACTTTGCGTAGAATACTCGAAATCACTGTCCGGTCCACCGGGGCAATAAACGCAGATGTTTCCCGTCATATTGATGTGTGGACATCGGTGCGGTTTGCACATAACAGCAACAACGGCAATCTGTGTGTGAACAACAACGATCAGGAGTAGTGTAGAAGCGTAAAATAAAAGAATCAAAACCAACTTACACCACTAGCCGTACGAATCGGTTTCGCACGGAGTTTCGGCAAAAGAATCGACTTGGCTTCGTGTGGTACGGCCGCTATAATGTCCACCAGACGCGGTGCCGATTCTAGTCCATAGTTGGACGAGATGCGCGTTTTCAGCCTGTTTAAATTTACATCCTTCCCTTCGTGATGTGCTTTCAGCAGTTCCTGAATGATTTCACCAACCACGATAAGCATCCGCTCATCTCGGCTTAATCCAACCCCTACAATGGTAAGTAAATCATATGTAGGTAAATGATTTTGAATAAGTTTACTATTGTACATACCTAAAGGTTTCTTTTTCGTCATGTTTATCGTAAAAAGACGTAAATAATTCCGACTTGCACGATGTGCGGCAATAAACGAAAACCAACACGCAGTATTTTGTTATTGTAGGAATGACATTTCCGCTGTCACGTTGAACCTTCCAGCTTGTGATTATAAACACACATAAATTTTATTCAACCCTGCAGCAGCTGGAGAATTTGAAACACGCACGTGTTCCTTCATCAATAGAAACGGTTAACGATTGTTAGTGGATGAATATTGTAACTAAATTATCACTACACAATTTGTTGGACTACATTATTAAAGTTACATATTTATTTATCCAGCAGTATATGTATAGCATCATGTAATATTTTGTACACCATCGAACAGATCTTGCAAATTGCACACGCAAAACCTTTCATCCCATTTTGGTTCCAGACAAGTGGCTCAGAGGTAAATAACCGAATCGAACGTGCCGTAGATTCACATGCTCAGGACGAGGGTACGATTAGCGGTCCACCCGGACCGCTCCAGCCCTAATTAATCCTTTTTGCAATGGTAACAGGAACAGTTTGTGGCCGACTTGAACGTCAGATTCCGTATGCCGTTAACGCAAAGCACACGCACCCGCACATCTTCCGTTTCCATGATGTTGCAGCACTGTCCCACGGACGTTACGGGCTGCGGAGGCTTCTGGCCAACGAGTGCGAACGGGGCCGACGGTACGGCAAACGATTCACAGAACCCACGGCAGGCATTGGTGGTGATGGTAAACTCGACACAATCCGGGATGCTTATCTTTCGTGTGTGTCCTGCAATGTTGGTGGGCGGAAAAAAAACATTGGTGTAAGTCTGATGAACATTTGCACTATTTAGCGTGATAGCAACATTCACTACTCACCCACTTTATGGCATCCCGGCTTTTGCCAAGTTTCGCGTGCATTCACAAGCATGATCGCACAGAACATAACCGACACGAAGCGAAGCCATGACATTTTGCCAATCTTGAGGTCGGCGTTCACTCCAGTGACCACCTTGTTTAACGTTTACGTTACGGAAAACGTGCAGTACGCTTACAGCAGATAACAGCTAACAGCCCGTTGGGCAAACTGATCTGACTTTGGTTTACTTTTAGGATCCTGAACTCATCCTCATGCTGGGAGTCTTAGGACACCGAGACCTGCAACACCTGTTGGAGTATATGCAAGTCGCCGAATTGAACACACTGATGCTGCTGGAAGCGCAGGCTCAACGTTTTATACTCCCGTGAAGAAACACCCGTGCTGATCATGCGCAACTGGTAGTGTACGTGAAAAAGAAAACGCGGATTATCACCGTAAGGAATGCGATTGACTTGTTCCTAACGGAAAACAGCTGAGTGCTTGGTTACAAACTTCCTGCGTATCAGTATAACCTTTCATATGCTAAAAATAAGCTTGAAAGCCCTGAAGACTCTCACAAGAAGCTATAAATGGTCATTTGAATAATGGGAACAATTTACAAAAATATGAGATGAACAAACAGCATAAATTAAACATCTTGATTTACAGATCATTGAACAAATTAATGGCAATGACATTGGGTATAGGCTTTGTTTTGGAAGGATTCTGAGGAATCTTTATGGGGTTTTCTAAATACAACCCAACATTGCAAGCATGTTTTAGACGAAAACCTTGCTTGACTTTGCACCTACACACTTTCATGACTCAGCTACTTTAATTTATTATTTACAATTGAGTTGATTCAATCACGGCCAGCGTTTTCAACTCCTTCCAATGTTGTGCCAAGCCAAAACATCCTCCCAAAGGAGCTGAATTTTGGGAAGTGAATTGTACGAAAAATCCTTGCCGGACAAATTCTCTCGAGGGATGACGATGTGTGTTTTTATTATTTCATCTTCCTAGACAACTACGTCGAAGACGCACCAAACAGAAGCTGTACATTTTATTGTTATCGTTTTCACCAATGTTTTCTTTTATTGGGGGCATTGCGATAGCTCGTCGGCTTCGTAAAATTTCAATAATTTTCCAATTCTCCTTCCTCACTTGACTGCCAATCGGATTATGCGGATTTGCATTTGCTCTTGCGCTGCATTCACCCACCGCAGGACACTTGAAAGTGAATGTGAGCAGGACGCCCGTTTCGCACACAGCTGTAGAGAATCAGCTGTTCTGGAGTGTCCACATGTCGACGATTTAATCTTCGACGACGGAGGAATGAAAACCTGGAAGGGCATTAAGCAAAGCACCACCTACACGGTTACCGGATGAGTGGTCACTTTGCTCAACTAGGTAGGACACGCTCAGTTCTGCGCATGTTCGATATTTGAACGGAACCTTCCCAAATGGGACACACCGTATAAAAACGTTCCGTTTTAAAAGTGAAGCTCTATTGTTCAGTTGAGCGTACCGTGCAGCGGAAGTGATGGAAGTGATGCTGTATTTGAAGGAAGTTTTAACCAGTTCCTAAATCTGGACGCACAGTCCCATCGCCTAACCTTGTTTCCCCCAAAAGAAATATCCTTTTCTAGCGGGCATTAGATTCGCAGCGCGTTTATTTGTGCGTGTTTGTGTACATGTGAGAAAGTGTGTGATTTTTAGTTGTTTTATTCAAATTTAGTTCACACACTGCTCAAGATGGCCGGTGGAGGGCACGGGCGTCTGCTATTCTCGGCTCTCTGTATGATCCTCACGCTGGGAGGATCATCTTCGGAGCCGGATGCGGAGGTAGGGGATCGACCCAAAACCGCTTATCTGGGTTGCCACAAGCGTCTGTTCACCTACCGGGTGTCCCAGACGGACAGTAAGGGACGTGAGTGCTGGGATCACGTCAGTGTACTGTCCTGCTGGGGTCGCTGTGATTCGAACGAAATTTCCGACTGGCGTTTTCCGTACAAACGGTCACATCACCCGGTGTGCGTGCATGCCGGGCGAACGAAAGCAGTAGCGCTGCTGCGCCATTGCCATCCGGATGCGGATCTAGCGGCACGACAGTACGAGTATATGGAACCGAAATCATGCAACTGTCAGGTAAGAGATGGTGCGAGATTTAGAAAGCCTGAAGTCCTTCAAACATTCATGAACCCCTACCATTAGACCTGCTCCAGCACCGATACCAGCTGTGAGGGACCCAAACAACTCAACACGGAAGCAGTGACAAAGATATTCCAAATCGACGAAGAGGACACGGAACCGGAATATCCGTAAAGTGTGCGCCGATGATCCTTCTAAATCTTTCCTCCCCATTATGGTAGCCATTCAACGTGTAGGTGTGTACAATCGAGCCTTCCCCAATATGTCGTGACGTTACGCCAGCCCCACGACACTAAAGAGCACAACGAACCGTAACATATATTTAAACTAGCGTGACAGAGATTATAATAAATGCGTTATTTTTATGCTAACAATGAGTTAAGGATGTATTACTTACTTGCATATCCGGAGCAGCAACCGCTTTGGGAACTTAGCCTACTACTGCAGGACCACTTTAACTGGCTCGTCGTCTTCTTGTTCGGTGATACCACGTAGTTGGATAGTCAGTTCTCACTACAGGGGAACGGTTCAGATGGGATTCGAACACCGTTCCTGCCGTTTAAGACCGACGTCGCTATCTCCTCGGCCTCCGGACCGCCTCCGCTCGTCGCCATTATTTCGAGCTTTCTGGTGCCAAAGCCATCACTCCTCTATATCTTCACGTCGAAGACTAAAAACAGATTTCGTGACACATGATCCACGACGGTTTTAATGGGTTAAGCGGCTGTTTGTCCCGAGTTCGCTGGAGTGTCTGAAGTTGAATGTGAGATTGCTCCGAAGAACGTCGAAATAGAACAATACATCTGAGCTCGTCTGGTGACATTCTAATCACATGATCAACGCAGAGGTGTTTCATAATTTTAGCAACTTCCAGGCATCATTTCTGGCTCCTTGATTTGTAGTTACTAACAACACTGACTATTGCTTCCGAGGAAACATTACGGGGCAAAAAATCCTTCCAATCATCATCCTCTTGAGGAAATCGATTAGGACATCCTGCGTTAACCGAAGTTTCGACTGTCGCAACAAGTATTTTAGGTGGATAACTTTCCTTACATTTTAGAATGGCCTCTCGGCAACCAGCATCCGCGCGGATATGCATACCTTTGGGCATATAAGCAGGGAGGAGTCACCATCGTCTTAATTTTCGTCTCGTTCATCTCCATCCTGCTGGAACCGCTGGTTAACTAACATCTGCAACGTAGAAGAGCTTTCTCGAGTAGGTTTCTTTTCCCCAGAGTTTCCGACACATTCGACATTCGAGACAGTATCGTTTTAAATTTATTCACATACACTCTTTGCTTAACACTTATCTAATCGCCACGAGACAAATTAAAAAGAAAGTATTAATTGTAATTACAAATCATAAAACATAATCATGCGTTCTCCGTGTTGTACTTTTGTGGGGAAGGATAACCGTGCAAGGAGCGTGCTATGTTTGTCTGTTATGTGTGTACTGCAAAACAAAAAGTAACCTAAAACTCCATTTGCTTTCCCTTTTCTACTGCTGTTCCGCCCTTTCCGTTGTCAATTTGTCATTTTTTCCCCCACTGGCTACAATAGTGTTGGAAAGTCAGTGCTTCCATCCATTACACACAGATGTTGTGGTTGGTAAAATATTCAAAAGGTTCTGGACCTGAAGAAAATATTACACACAGATGATAAGCGGATCTATTCAGACATTGGTTCATGCTTTGTCCATATTACTAAAGTCAGCCTAGAATCGGTGGCACACATACACTACTCGTATCCTAATTCTTCGATGCGCACCCTCCAACGCAAAGAGTATAACGGCGTCCAAATGAGGGGAGGGAAAAAGTAAAAGAAAGAAAATAAATGCAACTAAATTTCATACGCAAAGTTCCTGGCCGTTCAAAAAAAAAGAGGGGAGAATGTTTGCTTCGTATTTAAACAGAGAATGTCCTTACATCTGGTATTTCAATATTGTTTCGTATCAGTGTGAGTAATGAAAGATTTTCTCCTCCATGCGGTAGTTACGGTCGGCCGGTTAGCAATACGGTTTTTGTTTCTTCTTCCCCCGGTTAGCTTCATAGTTTGCAGTGGGTTTGAAAATAGCTACTTCTCCCGTCATTTGCTGTTACGCCTGTGTTACGACATACTCGGTGGTGTGAAAGTGCGTACTAATTGTAATGTCGCCTGTAATGCTTCCCTGTCAGTATTGTTTTTTTTTGTTTTGCCCCATTTTCGCTCCATTTGTGAGTATCTTGTAAACAGTTGGTCCGCATCAACCGCCGTTTAGCCGCTGCACCGAAGGCGATTAGAATGAGTTGTTAGTAAGGATACGGATTATTTTCCCCCGGCGTTCTCTTCTTCCCTCTTCAGGTGATAAGTAAGTTCCTACGTCTCCCGGTTGCTCGTCTCTTCCGAACCAGGTAGAGAGAAGAAACCCCCGTCCTCACATTGTAGTTGTTGCTGTTATGTTATGTTGAAAGTTCTTGGCGTCTAGTGCGGATTCCACTTAGTTGTGATCGCCATTACGATGGCGGGAGCGCGATCTCGAAACCGATCGAGACTGTGAGCGTGAAATCGATCGCTTGACCGAGCGGGAACGGCTTCGCGACGGGCTGCGCGATACATTGCGGCGTGGCGTTTTGCTAACGTCTCGGCTCAGTGACCGATTGTTGGCCACACCGCCACGCTTCGGCGTTGCCTTGGACCGCGAACGACGGTCCCGTGAGCGGGAACGGCTGTAGCTGCGCGAGCGAGTACGCAACTCGCGCGATCGCGACCGGGGGCTGCGCGATCTGTTTCGAACGAAGAGCAAAAGGAACGCAATTAATCGATCGCATCTGGTACAGCGTGCAAGGACATGGTGGTATGAAACGTGCGACAAAACTTAATCGAATTGAAAATAACGCGATGGATATATTAACGGCGTTTTGGAGTGTGAGTTTGGTTGGTTTGTTTATCTTACAACTGTAGAGCATGCGATGTAATAGAGATCGTTGGAGATAACACGCGAAAGATCATCTAGAGTATTGTACATCAACATTGGCTTTGTTTTAATGGAGCGTTGGAAGGGACGTCCGAATCCCTCCATTTCCACCTGTGCTAATGGAGAGATAAAATCATGGCTACACACAAATCAGGGAACATCCGCGCAAGGGATTAATTTTACACAACACACTCCATTGTTGCACGATCTACGGCCAAATTGTGACTCCATTGCAGCACGCTCATTAGCGCTACAGACAGTGCCCGAGTTCCCTGGGTTCGTTGCGATCGTACTAATATGCGATAACGGGTGTATAAACAATGGAAATTACGGTTGAAACATGTTAAATTGGAATGGCTTAACTAAACGGAAACACTCACGCGATTCACTTGCAGAACTCAAGAAGATCGTGCTCTAGAAGCGCTAGTAGTTGTCTCTATAACAGTGAAGTCGTAGTAGGCACAGCTTTATTTTTGCAAGCAAAACCATTCGCAGAGAAGATTCGTTCGATCGCGTTGCCTTCGACGACGAACAGGAGGCTAAACAGAAGACTGGCCCTCTCTCTCTCTCTCTCTTAATGCACCCGTGACGCACCGTGACCACGCTGTCGAAACAACCAATGCGAGTGGAGCTCGGTGTGGACGCGCGCTGTGTTTCCCAAACTGTTCTCGTCCGGCCATCGGACACGTTTCATTTTTATCGATTTGGTGTGCTCTCAGTTTAGCAAAACTCTTTGCCTGTTTTGTTCTATTGCATTTTGTTTTGTTTTGGATTTCAATCGATTCCTATCTTGCCGTCGTCGGCAGCTCTAGTAGCTACGATGGATAGCAAGTCGCTTCGATGCGGAACGGTGCCTGCGGTGGCTTCGCTGTTGCTGTACCGGGTTCGACTACTGTTGAGAGGTGGAAGCAATAAGGATGGAGTTGTTTGTTTTTCTTTTCTGAATGTGTAATTTTTAGGGGAAGGGCGAGGGGATAGGAAGATTCTATGTAGGACACACACACACACTGGGTGAGTTGTATTCCGGAATTCAATGAAAGAAAGCGAACAAGAAGCAATGCACTCATGGGATGACCCGGTCGCAAAAAAAAACAGATGAATGACAGACTTGCGGTGCGAAATGTATCAAATTCCCCTCGAAAAACAAGACAAGCAAATAATGCTCCCATTTTACATTTTTCGTTTTGCCCACCCAATGTAACCTACCTTTTGCGTCCCCTGCGCCCAGAACGTGCGCAATCGCGTGCAAAGTGCCCCCGGCCACCACACTCGTAGCACCGATCGTCGGACTGGAACCGGCCACCTTTGCCGCCACCGCGCGGTGGTCCACCACGACCACCGCCGCGACCGCCCCGTCCCGTCGACAGTTCCACCCGGGCCCGGCGGCCGGAAATGGTACGCCCGTCCAGACCGCGCACTGCGTCCTCGGCGTCGCGTGCATCCTCAAACTCTACGAAGGCGAAACCGGGCGGATTGCGGGCGACCCACACGTTGCGTAGCGGACCGTAATATCCGAAGGCTTCCTCAATGTCCTGTTTGCTGGCATTGTTACCTAACTCCCCGACGTAAACCTTGGCGTCGTGCGGGTAACGAGACATCTTTGACTGTTCGTTAACGTTGTGCCCCGAGCCGGCGCGTGTTGTTGCAGAGCGAGAGAATTGGATGGCAGAGAATAGTCAGCAAACAACAATGTTTACTACAAAACTACATTAATCACACGGATCTTGGTTCGTTACATGCAGCTGTACTTTAGATGTGATGGAGAATGAAACGATATGATGAAACATACCATACTTTGCAACCGGAACGAGTGGTTATAATCAACCCGGCCGCGGACGACGCTACGCTTCTTCCACCCCAAGCCGCACCGAGCCCAATTCGAAACGCAGATTTACGCTCGAAGAAGTTTAGTGACGGACGCTTTTCGGGCAGCAAACGGTTCACTGGATGTTTTGCTGTCCCGGGAAACCTTTTTCACACCGTTGTAAAGCAATAAAAATGGTCAATTTGCCTTTTTTCACCAACTTGGCTGAAACGCGGCAAATGTCGTTGTTCTTTCACACTAAACAAAAAAGATGTCCGCTTCGCCGCTGCCCAATCAACATGCTGGGCAGAAAATGTGCTTTGACAGCTGTCAAATGGTGGTGCGGTTTGGAATTGACAGCATTTTCGCCTATTCACCACAAAATGGTGAACATTGCTATGGTGAATGAAATTTTGGCGCAATATTGTAAATTTACGGTTAAATATTGTTAATTGTGAATGCTGTACATGTAACCATGCATAAACATAATAGAAGAGTAAAGTTATTCTTCACATCTTCACCAATTCGTACAATAATCAAAAAATCTAACGAAAATATTCGAGATCGCGCTTTTACCGAACAACGAAACATAAAGTAAACTTATTATTTTGTAGGTCAAATAAATTTCTCAACAATTGTTTTTATTAATAATTGTTTGTATCATCTTTTCTCAACAATATTGTCTAAAATTATGAAATTGGTAATTGGTTTGAGTCATCCTGCTCATGAAATTGTGCAGGTTATTATAGAAAAACTTATAACTGATTGTATCTGTACAATGAAAAATCATGTAAATTTTTCTTCTACCCAATGTATCCTTACGCATCGAAAATCCGGCTTTGAATACCCTAAAATGCGGCTCGTAAAACACGTTTGCATGATGAGAAACCGGTCTCATCATGCGCCCCAATGGAGGAGCGCGAAAGAGCACAGCCAGAGCGCAAAATGCACGCGTTCGCACACGCTCTCCCAGACGGCTCTTCTTTACGCAACAACTTCCCAAGATGATAAGAGAGCACGGAAAACCAAAACAATGCTTTAGTCTCGCGAGTTTACTGCTTCCGTTCGGTTGGTTCGGTACGGTCGGTCTGCCGCCGGATCATGCTTGGGGCCCGTTGTACGGTGCGTCTCCATGTGAAAAAGGATCACCACGCTACGCTTAACGTTGCTACCGTTTTACGTCGTACGCGACCGTGACCGTGAATAGGTTCGGCTACTTAACTGTCACGAGTGCAGCGCGTTATCTCATCGTGCACCCGTGAATCCTTAGCGGTGTAATAAATAAGAAGAAAGACACAGAAAAAAAACTCGATCAAAACAAAAGTGCGTGTTGGCAAAAAAACCCCAAAACAAGAAGGTGGTAAAAAGGCAATGCAAAGCCAGTCGTTGGCTGTGTTGACGTTGGTTTTGCTGCGTTGGCTAATTTATCACACCACAGGGCCGAATATTTATCCCATCTCGTGCGTGCGCTTCAACGGGCCTTGTTCCGGGGAGCCCTAGTGCGGTTACATAAATTGATCGAACGCCGATCAATTACTTTTTCGCAGCAGTTTATTTATGGTGGCGTTGTACGTAAAACAGTCCTCCAAAGAAAAGGCACAGCAAAACAACGCAAAATAAATGTTTCGCATAAATCCACTTCGCACATCCACGTATCCATGGTAACGTGTGCGAACGATCGTAGTAATTTTCGCGCCCTTTTATGTGTCAGTGGTGTCACATGCGGTTGTGCCGATACAAACCAAAACAGAACATGTTATCACACCGATACGGTTATATCTAACCTAGGCGAAAGTGCAGCAACCGCGTGTATCGATAAAAAGGCGAACAAAACGTGCGAAAAATCTTGCAACCAATTTGGCAGCACACTGATTGCAATCACAGGCTTGTAACCAACCGACGCGCCAATAGGTGGTGTAATTTAATTACTCGTTTTTTTATTGTTGCTGCTCACCTGAGTTCCTGCGGGCAAATTATCGGCCCGGTACTTTATCACACCGTGTTATCTCGTGCATGTATTTGTTTGTAGATCGTTCTTTTTTTTGCGCTCGCAGTCTGTGTTGTTTGTGAACCGATTTCATGTCGCTGGTTGATAGTCCAGAAATGTGTCGTTTTGCTAAAGGAAGAATCGCGTGTTCCGGTGGTTTTTGGTGTGCGGAAGAGTGAGATAAACGTAGCAAATGATAAACTAACAAAGTCGTGCTAAATAGCTCCCCAAATAGGTATTCGTGTGCATACAAGTGTGTGTTGTGTGTGGTGATAAAGTAATAAAAGCCTGTTCGTAACAGTAGCCCAGTGTGAAATTTGTTTGGGAGGGAGTGATACTACCAAAGATAGAAGTGATACTACAAAAGAACGTGGAGTAAGTGAAGAAGGAAGAGAAGAAAGCGGCAGCGAGAGAGATAGAGCAACACTGAGCTATCACTGTGAATAGAAGTTAATTTGGAAACAAACAGAAAAATGTCATACAACGCAGATGATTGTCCCGATAGTGGTGATACGGTCGGTGCCGGTGGTGGATCAGTGGCGGGTGGCGATGGCACGACCGGCGAGTTAAATTGCGCGACACCGACCTCACCCGGGATGACACGGCAGGACGCGGTGGTGATGCACGGTGACGGTGGTTCGATCGATGGGGGCGATCCGGCCACTATACCGTCGATGGCCGGCTACGAGCCATGCGATCCGCTAATTATCTTGAATCTATTTCAATCCCTTTCCGCCACCACCAACTCGCTGGAGCTGCAGATGAAAATCAATCTTCACGTAAGTGGTCACCACTGGGTTTTCGTTTTTATTCTGTGCGTTGTGAATTTTCTCGCGGATGGTGGAGATCGGGTCGGGATCGCGTCACGGATATGGAAGTGACCACCAAAACCCCTTCGACTCGAGCTGTCATCAATCGGTTGATTGTGCGTGGCCGAGCAATGGCGATTGTATTTCATACCGATGGAACACGGGTGAAATGGAGGCAGTAGTGAACTTAATTAACTTTGAGCAGATTCTGAAGCCGAACGAAGTTGATTGCATGGCGATATGATATCCGAGGTTGTCTGGTTGTTGCCTTCGTTGGGATAGGGTTGAAGAAGGAGATGGACAAAATGAGAAGAAATCATTAGATCTGTATGTGTATGGGGCATTCAAATGAACTTAATTTGAAATTCTCAACGCATCTTCCTTTTCGTACTAATTAATGGCGTTATCTACAATGTGACCCATTACGTTACAGAATATTCTATGAGACTAATAGCTGGTAAGATGGTTATTCATGACATTTTGGTAGAGAACTGTATTTATATTAAGGAATTACAGTTCTTTTGGACTCTAAGACTAAGACTTTTGGACTCTCACTCTAAGACTCCAAGAATATCACAATTGCCGCGTCAAGATTCGATTTTCAACTTCAAGACTAGTTTATAAAATAATCTCTACGTTTTTTTTTTAACTATACTTTGTATAACAACTCTTTTCAAAGAATAAAGTTACTCTCACTCCTTCCCCATTGGGATTTTAATCTTTTAGCAACTCTTTCGAGAGATGTTTCAATTAATCCCACCCTGAGGGAGTTGTAACAAGAGTTGTTTCAACTCTTTAGGATTTAAATCGGAAAAGAGGTGTTTCAACTCTTTGGTTTTTAAATCTCTGCGGCGACTCATAACTCTCCAAAAAGTTGTTAACATTCTTTGGGATTTAAATCGCAAAAGAGTTGTTTCAACTCTTTGGGCTTTTGTTGCTGGGGAAAGAGTTGTTAAGCCACATTACCATGAGTTTATTCAATTCGTTCGTTCGAAAGATTTAAATCTCTTCTTCACTCTTACTATTTTCGCATAACATTAGTTTGGAGAAATCTCCTTCCGGAGATTCCATTCCATTCCATTTCCAAAATCAATCCATTATAATTTCGTTTAGGGTCGCAATACATTCCCTGTGTCTCATATCGAGCAAATTAAACTATTTGATAAGATCTTCCTCCAGGCCAATAATTAAAAAAGCCCCAAATTCTCAAATACCAAACAAATGTTCCAGAACTACTCAAACATCTTCTTGCGCGATAGTCATCTTACGTTTAAGCTCCATTTTGTATGCGTTTTATTTGCATAATCTTTATCAAACTGCGAAAACCACCCTTTTTTCTATCGATCCCCACCAGGATAAGCATCACACTGGAGCATCCCATTCACTGCAATCATAATCCGCCCGCCCAGGCACGGAATCGGTCGTAAAAACGTGTTTAGTAAAGCTACCGGGCGCACGTTTTACTGCTAATGGTACGGGCCTTTCCGCTTATCGCGTGCTACTTTATGCGCCTTTCATCTGCGAAACAGTGCGCACAAATGACATCGTTAGTGTCGTCGGCCCGAAAAACGATCATCATTACAGAATCGGTCGGTTTTTGTCTCGTGTGTAATGTATGTGTACGGGCAAAGTGCTGATGAAGTGCTGATGCAATCTGCGTAAAATGTATCCCCACACACGCACACACACATTGGCACCAGATCCAACAACAGTCGTATTGCTACGAATGGCATGCGAATTTTGTCGGCAAGCAAAACTCATCAACTATATTACAGCAAACAGCAACAAGGATAGGAATAAAGGTGCACATTAATCAATCCGGAAGCGCCATCCGGTGCTCCGATGGGAGACGCGTTGAGTAATGAATAAAAACCCGGCGGGAAATTGCACATCATTATTGGTGGAGAGATGCTCAGTAAGGCTATGAACCGAAAACAGTCCAACAGAACATTATGTTTATCATGGAACTTCATCTTGGCAGTAGGCATCTTATATGCTGCTTAAGAGCTGCTTAGCAGGAGGACAATTTTATGTTGAATGTTTACGAAGAATCGAAGCGCGTCTAATGGTAATGATTATGTTTTTTTTCTTCCTCTCCAAACAGCTGAAGGCCCTCACCAAATCACCGTACGTCTTTCTCGTGCCAATCCTGCATTCCAGCGAAGAAGGTCTCATACAGGTCATTAACGATAACGTGCTCGAGAAGGAGATTCGCTTTTCCGTAAGTACCCCTCGCGGCGCAAACGTCTCGTTTAAAAGCTTTTGTGCATGCATTTAATGTTCCAGCTGTTTTTTTTACACCGCCGGTCGATTTTAAAGTGATAGCAAACAAAAAAATGTTCACCCCATTCATACGGTTCGATTGATCGATCGTCCGCTACGGGGGTCACCAAAAACGGGTTTGAACAGCGAGCTCTTTGGGAACAAGAGAAAACCACGAACCAAACAAAAAAAAAACACGGATTCGCTCGTCTGCATTCGTGAATTCTTGTGATTCACCTTTCGCGGGCGTGCTGAGATTGACGTCGCAATTTACGTCACACCCGTACGACAGCTTAGCCGCTTAAAGACTGATCGTTATCGTCAAGCAGTGCTACTGGTTCTGTTGCTGAAGGTATCGGATTGGGGATACCTTCACTGTATCGCTAGTAAATGTCAGCGAATGTGTGTGTGTGCCTTCCCTATCCTTTTCCGTGTCTGGTGGGTTCGGAAGCATCTCAATGATATTGTCATTAGATGGCGCAGATTTTCATTCCGTCTGGCATCGGCGTTGTTCCCTTTTCGGTTTATTTTTCTTCTCTTGCTCTCTCACAGCACACCCGCGTGTGCCGGATAATGTACCAGCTGTCTTTCATTCTCGTGCCCGACTGATGGTTGACAACGTGCCAGCAAGCAAAAGAAAGCGAACAGAAAGGGAATGGCACATGTCTGGGTGAGCCTTGAATCTGGACACTAATGATTAGTGGGGAACCTGTTGAGAAAGATGGAAAAGATTCAGGAATGCGGAAGTTGTAGTAAGCAATTATTACGAAATATTTGCTACAATGGAGTTGTAGATGGACTGGTCGAAACCAGAGTTTAACTACATTTTATTTGGAAAAATCATAAAGTCTGTAGATATATGGAATATTCAAATGGGTTAAAGTAGCCTCGTATCCCCGTAACCTTAATAAAACTTACCAGGAAATAAAGCAAATAAGCACCCCCCAGAAGAGGCCTACAGCATAAAAGTAATAACCATGGATATTAGCGCAGTTGGAGATGTGGATGCCCCGAAGATCGATGATGATTTTCATCAGAAGATTCGGAACCAACGATTAGGACAATTTCCCAAGGATTTCTACTACTGCTGGGGCCTCAACATTCGTTACTCCTGGGGCCTCCAACCAGCCTGATTCGCTATTGATTGTTACAAGCTCTTATAACTATGTCCAAAGACATCTCCTTTCTGGACGAAATCGATATTTTTTACGCCCAGCCATATTACTTTCCTTGTATTTCCTCTCGTTCTTCAGCAAGATCTAGCCGTTGCTTCCACCTATCTTTTTTCTCTAGTTGAACTTCTTCGTCTGTAAAACTGGTTAAACTGGACTATTCGTAGATGCGTTAGCTTAAGTTTTCAATCTATTTGTAGGTTTAGATCTAGATTTGTGTTGCCTAAAGGCAGACAAATAAAACAAATAATAATAATAATAATATCTTCTTCTCTTCTTCTTCTTCCTTGGCGTAACGACTAATTCGGTCATACTTACCAACTTACTTGGTCTTGGCCTGCTGCAGAAGTCGTCTGATCCGCTCATGGTCGTGCGCCTTCGTCTGCCAATCTATTATTCCGGACTTTGTGGCGGACGCATCAACGCCATCGCTCCACCTCAGTTTGGGACGCTCCACCTACCACGTCTCCTCTGTCCATGTAGACAGCCTAAAAGGACTTTACGGGCTGGGTCGTCCGGTGCCATTATCATGACGTGACCAGTCCACCGGATCCTAGCGAGTCTTATTCGTTGTACGAGAGTTCGAGGTCGTCGTACAATTCATAGAGCTCGTCATTAAGGCGGCTCCTGTCCTTCCAGACGGAGCCAAAAAACCTTCTGAAAATTTTCCTCTCGAACTCGGCTAAGAGGGTTTCGTCAGCTTTGGAAAAAGTCCATGTCTCAGAGGTCATGCCGACCATATAATGGCTTATTAGACTTATTGACATCACGTAGTTGAGTAGTCGGTCCTCACTACGATGGAACGTTTCGGATGATCCCCGGTTCCGCCGTTTGAAGGTCGCTATCATCTCTGCCACAAGATCACATCTCTATAGTTCTGTTTAGTAGGCTATCTAAACCTTGGAACTCCTATTTTGTTGGAGCTAGATATCATGCAACATCTTCCGAAGTCGTTACTGTATCGGGTTTGACGAAAAATTGTTGCTTCATATCAATAAGACCATCACTTACTAGAAACGATTGCTCGTACAATCTCCAACCCACAGCTTACAGTGCTTGCAAACCAACGCAAGAGAAAACAACAAACCCAATCCACCCATCACTTAATGAAGGCAAATGTAATTTATCGATAAGCCTAGTGCAATTTGTACGCCCATCCCAGCCCGGTACGAAACAGGCCGCCCCTCGTTCCGTTACATGTGTGTAGTGCAATTACTTTTCCAATCAATTCCTATTTGGACGAATAGATTTCCTTCCTCATTTTGGTCGCGTGCTGTGTGCGCGGTGGAATGAGTACGCACGGGCCGGTCATACGGTGTGAACAAATCGTTTTACCAAATGTGCAGCTATTTATTTCGGGAAGCGAAACCGAAGCCTGAGGTTCTGGGAAGGTTTTATTGGGGAGTTCTCCCGCTTCTGGTGCGTGCTCTACTTTTTCATGTTTACGAACGAAGGTACAAGAAGGTACGGTGTTATACGAAGCGATGTTTGCTGCCAGGCTGGATTGAAAGCATTCTTCTTGACGCTTTCACCACGTCGGAGACGTAAACCACAAGTGGGAAAAATCATTTTAAGCATGTTGGTTTGGATGAATTTTGATGAGCTTTTAACCACAACCGAGTACTTTAAGGGATGGAAGATTATTTGAGGTTAAATCTTTATAACATTTAATTTAATAAAACACTTATGATGAAGTTCAAACTGATAAGAGTATAAATTTAATACTCTCGTTTGCAATCCATCCACAGTCCAGCGAAACTCTTGCGCATGATTTCCTACGGGATCGCCGAGTTTTATGGTTCTCCATCAATGTCATTAAATAGTGCTTGATTTCCCAGCGTGCTCAAACTAAACATACTATTGCAATTACGCCGAACCTACCCATAATCCAACGTGTAGACATCCAACGTCCAGCACCGGGATCTCGGATACGGCACTCTCTAATGCTATCCGCTAATTTCTCGCTTCACTGGGGTCCCATTCGGCTAATTGTTCGGTAATAAGTTAGTGTTATTTGCCATTCGCCGAGCGCATTCCGCTTTGATGGTGTTAATCCAATGGTTTGCTGCTCGGTTCCTCGAATCCAGCACGTCTCGGATCGGTATGGAATAATTCCAATTCGGCGCTGAATAAACAATAAGCTTTGCGGACGCTTTCGGCAAGGATACATTCGCCAATAAGTTTGCCCTGCAGGCCGTCCCCCATCGATACGTCCGTGCCGGGAGGAATTAAATGTATTTAGGCTGCTGTTTCTTGTCACGGTTAGAGAAATGGTGTAGTTGACGCGTTACACCGGTGGATATACAGGCTCGACAGAGGTATTTGTTTAAAGGGAAATGGAGCAGCATTTGCTTTTGGGGCGGAAACGTACGTTGTAAGGTTTTCTTCAGCGAACGGTAAGGAGATCGGGAGCTGAAATACGATGATTTTGACCTATTTTACAACGAAATGGTGATGGTAGGCATTTTCCATCACTATGGGCATAATAATGTGCGTCAAAATGTTTAAATTAAATTTTTATATTTATATGCATTAGAACGACAATTACTGTAATACCTTTCATATTTTGCCTTTGGAACTACGTCAATTAATTTAATGTTACGCAGATAATTCCCCAACCCACAATTAAATGGCATCCGAATAATCGGCGTTTCCCGCTTTATTTTTTACTGTAATTTGAATATTCTAAGTGAACAAATCGTGTATGATTCTTCATTTAAAATTTCGAAGGTGCACTCGAACACGATCGCTATCAAGATTCGAACTCGTGCTCATCTTAACGACGGAGATTGTGTACGCTGAGCGATCGTTCACGGCCAATAAGCATGTAAATTCATATGCCGTCTTATCGCGTCCATATTCTGAACTTTACTTGTACTTTAATATTTCTAATGCTTTTGATATTTTTGTTAAAAATAATCTATATTTCCCTGTTTATAACTACAATTTGAAATAGGTAGTAAAATCCGTTTTCACAATATAATACGCTTGGGTTGGGCCCATACACGAAACCTAGTGTGTGTGTTAACATTTGTCTTTTATGCTTCCATTTCTTTCGTTTCCGTAAGCTTCCCTCTGTCCGCGCACCGAAAGCGAGCCCCCTAAAACCTTAAAAAACACCACGGCATCATTGAGCTTATCGCACAAGAAAGACCCTCTGTCGGTGATAAAGATAAAACCCTTCTTTCCCTCGCTGTGTGTGTGTTTGTTTTTTTTTCTTCTATTTTTTACGTTTTCTTCTTCAAGCATTATAATGGTAAGGCGAGCTTTTATCCGCTTTTCTTTTCACTTTTATTTTGTGTTTCGTCTGCTATTCATTCCATCATCGGTTGATGAGACGGGACCGGAGTGGGCCCGTGTGGCAGTAGTGTGTTTTAATATCGCATCGATGTAAAGCTTATCCTAGCGACTAGGGCCACACAACAACCAACCATACTGCTTTACCGAAGGTATTTTCTTCCACAATTTTTAACCGCGTGTTGCGTTCTTCCGTGCGCCAGGGAGGAGTGGTCCGCTACCGACGGGTGCTCACTAACCCTTTCGCAGCAAGGTTTTTGAGATATGGCACTGCAACAGTGGGAGGAATGGGAACAGTACACACATACACACGCGCAGACCGTCGTCTGATGACGACGTTTTCGTTGGCAAAGGAAGGAAGTATAGAGTCACATGGCGGCAACACTAGAGAGACTGCTCGCTGTGTCTATCGGCATCGGCTCATCTGTTCATATCGCAATAAATAGCGCCCTCCATTGACGTCAGCCGGAACCGTGCAGAACTTCTGTGCGATTTACAAAACAGACGCAGGGTAGGACAAAAAATGATAAACAAAAACATTTTTACGGGGAAAGGAAAACACACAGACAAAGGTTAAACCGAACGAATACGGGGTAGAGGTCGCATGCAAAGGACGGAAGGGGTTTTGCAAAATCTGGCGGATTTTTTTTTGCTTTGTTGGAAATTGTTTTATCTTTTTTTTTTTTTGGTTTAGATTTTACAACACGGATACGTCCTGCAAATATGCAACACAGAAGACTTGTGTTTTTTATGTCCCTCCCGTCTAAACTTCCGTCGGACAAGAACGATCATCGTCTTCTTCAACGGTCAACGGTCGACGGGTAATTGGCTGGAATTGCTTTTTATCCGTGTAATGTTGTGTCCAAAGCCCGTCATTAGTAGGTGTTGTTTTTTTATTGTTCTGGCAACAGAAACCTTTTTACTAACTAGCTAACACAAGTACATTGTACTCGTAAGCATGCATCTGCACGCCTTTTGTACTTTCGTAGGCGCGAGAGATTGAATTTTAACTGTCAAGCGTTCGTACTCGTTAGTCCATTAAACCGAAAGCTTTAGGAAGCTTTCAGGGGCAGTAGTAAAAACGTGAGCCAACGTTTTTACGGTTCTTTTCGTTAAACTTCAATGTGATGCAAATTTAATTGCACAGCCGGGAAGGATGTTTCTTTTTTCTCTTTTGGAAAGAGCACAACATTATGGCTGCTGCGTAATGAGCCCTATTTCGTCCTTGTGCTTCACTCGCACAAGTTTGTTGTGAACCAAGGCTCGTTTGCTTTCGGATTTATCCGGTTACCGGTGGTTGGTAGCGGTAGCAAATTTTGATAAAATTATAATTCGGAAAGGTCGTCGTCTCGGGTCAAGCACCATTCGTTGGAATAGAGAATGAAAAAAAAATAGAACAAACTGCGCGCAGTAAGAAATTTAATTTTCTTCGAATATATGTGATTATGCGACCGGCTAATTACAGTATGGCGGGACGGGTTTCAAGGATTCATAATTGTTTCTTTTCTAACCACACAAAGCTTATCGGGGGAAACTTTTTTTTGTTGTTGCTTCCACTGATAATGAAGCATTCTTGGAAAATTGTTGATACAACGTTTTTTTTTGCTGACAAGGTAGCATCAAAATGACGTCCTATTGTCCCTGTCCCGTTCAGCTTCGTGAAGCGATGTTAAGGATAATAATGGATGAAGATGCGGCTCAAAACTGGCTAGGCAAGCACCCTCCATGTGGGCGCCCGATTGAGTGATTGAGTGGAACCGAATCGGGAAAATCGGTCCGTTAGGCACGCTTGCAACCGTGTCTGATTTTTCTTTTGCTTTCTTTCTTCGTTTAAGGGTTTCCCGCCATAGCTTCCCTAGGGGATGAAAATATGCCGGAAACTGGACCTTGGTATCGTTTCGATCGAGCCTTGGTTGTTACATTGAAATGCTCGTTATCGAGGACTGTATGGTATTTCTGCTTGGTTAGCGATTCCAGTGTGGAAAAATAGGCACTTTGAGCTGATTGATAGCGTATCCCTACTGATCAGCTGGTTCACCTAGTGAGACATATTAGATAGTTTTTAAGAGATTTTTTTTTCAAAACCTTTCTCTCTACTTATACCATTTTGATGGATGTTTTTTCACGCTTAAATACTTCAAAAATATTTTATCCAAATCCTGTCCATCATAACACGTCAGGGAAGAAAATTTTCATTTGGACAGAATTTCACGCCAACGCGCATAAACCTTCTTCACATAGGAATAGATCACTGTCTTTCTCTCTCTCCCCGGGACAGCTATCCACCACTAGGTGTACATCGCTTCCAAACCCATACGTGTATGTCTCCTTCGGGGGTAAGGCTTCAGAAGATAAACGCCAAGATTTCAAGGTATACCGCAAAGCATCGCAAGCACGGCGAACGCCATCCCTGTAAAGGTTAACACATAATATGATAATATTTCAGATCCTTTCGGATTCGGATTCCTTTCTCTTCCCCGTTTTCTTTCCAGTTGTGTGTGGGTGAATTTTGAATGGATATTTTTGGGGCGCAAAAGCGGAAACGCACCGGTAAGAAAAGCAGCTTACCAGTTCACGGTGATGGAATGCTGGAAATGAAATGTCAGTGAGCGTTTTTTTTTTGCTTCCTCAAATGGTTAAATTCTTTCTTTGGGTGGACATTTTGATGAAGACATGCTTTTTTGTTGTTGTTGTGCTTCTGATGCTTTCGTCCTACAGCTGAGAGAAACATTTTCAACCAACCCATACGTAGATCGTTTCGATTACATTCTTTATGAGGGGTTTTTATATCATAAGACGTTGATTATCTTTCAACCTTTTACGATGGATTTTGAGGGAGGTGATTGAATGCATAATAACAAAAAAAGGAAGTATAAGATGGCGGTTTTATATTAAACAACAGCAGCTCATATTTAATTGCCTGTATTTAGGGGCTTACGACACACATATTAAAATTGCACATTTACACCCTCTTTCTCGTTTTGGATGAATGGCTATAACCACTTTTTATTGTTTGCTATGAATACGAAAGACCTATCCTTGTGCTATGAAGGATCACAGTCCAGATTAGATGTTTTTCATCACCTTGGGAATATCAGATCTATGATTAACGAAAGGTGACAGATTAAGTTAACTTTCTTTGAGACAGTCTTGCGTTTACCTGCAGATGAATAAAAGTGCAAGTCTAATATGTATAACCATTTTCGAGTTTAATAATTAAAATAAGTGGATCAACAGAGTTCTCGGATAATAAGTTTAATTTACGCTACGGATTTAAAAAAACACTCAGGCAGGATATTGTTCACGTAGAACAAAATCTTTTTAAAAAGGCACAAATAAACAGGTAAAAAGCAGAAGGTTCTTACAAGCCAAAAAAGCAATGGTTAGTAAAAAAATGCTCCTGAGAAACTCAGCTCCCCTTTCAAATAATAAATCATTTACATTTTTTTTATTCCTCAAATGAAATTGTCTGGGTCCGCATATGATTTTTTTTATTTCTGTTTGATTGCTCCGAAAATTGCGACGCTACGCTGAGCAGTTTCTATCAACACTTATTTTATTCATTTATCTTCGTGTTTCTTCTTGTTCCTAAAACATATTTTTATTCAGTATAAGATAATTTTTCTATCTCTTCAACTTTTTCTTTTATTTTCAATAGACCAAAGATACCATATAATTATGTCACGCACTGTACGATCGTTTCATGATCTTTACATCATGCCATTTGAAGTTATTAGAAAATGTTTGAATGATCATTTGAGGTAAACTCAATGTTATGTTCGTTGATAGAAACCGTTAAAAGAACACCATTCTGGATGGTTTTTGCTGTCGATAATCCCTTTTGCGTCATTCTATTTTTAATTTTTCCTTTTTGAAGACTACCTATTAGAAAAAAAACTGAAAATCAATATACTTTTCTGATGGAGATATCAATAATGCAAACTTTTTTCTTTCTTTTCGAAGTATTACTTCTCTCTTTTTTCATTTGTTCAACTTACTTTTACTCAGATCCGTGTTGGTTCAAGTTCCATCAATGCACTGCGTCGTAATAGCGTCGGATAGCGTGTGTAGATTAAAGCGAGCATTGGAAAAAAAACTCACCCACTTGTTTGCCCTAGCACTGAACGCTGAACAACCGATTGTCTGGATGGGTAGGTGTGCATTTTCCGCGCCAATAAATGGGCTGGATGGGGTGGAAATTACTGGACTCCGGTACACCGGCGTCGATCGGGGAAGCATGCAACTGGTAGAACGGTTTCGCTTGACGTTTCGTAATCACCGTTCTATTGTATGTGACGTACCCGTGTTGGTACCCGTTGTGCAATTGCACTGGTTGCATCGCGCGCTTTCTGCACGCCCAGCAGCATGATGCAATAGTTGGGATGGGATAAAAATTAAAGCATTTCGTTAATGTGTTTTCTCATTCCGATGCGGGTGTTCGTTTTATGTTGGAATGAAAATGTGATTTGCATTTGAAACGCATTTCAGTTCGTTTTAACATATAAAAAAGGACAATGAATATTCATCCCGGGGGGAGTTTTTCCAAAGCAGTTGCCTTCTATTAACCGTTTAGCATTGCAGAAAAGGAGCTCGTCGGTGTTTTGGGGCTTGAGTTCTACATGGCTCTAGCACAACCGAACGATTATTCATTATCGCACCGCAACGTTTCGTATTCCTTTTGGGGTTTCACATTTCACGGACGCAAAGGTGCACTGGGCAAAGTTTTAGAAAATTTATGACTCCTCTTACCCGGCAGCTCATCACGCTTTGCATATCACCCCCGAAACAAACCCCCCAAAAACTACCACCAACTTAACCGACCGGGGTTTCGGTACTAAATTTCTCATAAACGTTGTCAAAAACATTTCCTCACTTGGCTCAGTTTTTGACTCCCCTTGCGTGTCCCCTTCACCGCTCCCGGAAAGCCACACTGAGTGCAATCTTTTCATCTTCACCCTCTTGCGCTGCTCACCGGTGCTGGGCGAGAGAGATTGTGACCGACCGATAGCAAATGGCTAAACAGGAAAGCAATTTTGGTACGCTGCCAGTAAGCTGTCTCAACTCTAATTTCCATTCGGTTTCGCATTTCAAAAGCTCTTTGCAAAATGCCACGGGAGTTTAATAAAGGTACGGTTTGGGGCCGCTCGGTGTACACTATGCTGTATAGTGGCTTTTAAAGGTGGGTGTCGGTGGGTGGGTTTGGGATTTGTATTTTTCTCTCATCCGATCCTGGGAGTTTGGAAGGGGGTGCATGTTTTTTTGGATTTTTCCTCTACCTTTAGTTGGCGCGTTTGTCGATTTGCTATTTCTGCGCCGGATCAGAATGTTATGGCTTGGGGTTTTTGTTGGTATCAACACTCCATGCAACTACACAGAACATCAGTACAAAATCCAATCAAATAATTTTCAATGCTTTAATAATGTAGTGCCAAACATTCCGTTAGAGGAATAAAGTTCTAATCAACGCGTTCTGTTTTGAATTATGATCAAATCCCAATGTCAAAACAGGACAAAAGCGTACGACGTATCGGGAGGGAGGAAAAATCCATAAATCAATCATAGACGATGGAGGCTTTTTGTGGCCTATTTTTTTTTGCCCTTCTCGATAAAGATGTCAATACTACGCTGTGTCACTTTTGCCTACGTGGCAAAAATTAAACTACCTACCCCAGGGGGCGCTATTGAGGATGTATGAACGTTTTTTTTCTACCCTGAGCACTTCCTCAATATCAGTTGGTATAAAGCTTACTAAACAACCGATGGGGCTAGTGATTTTTCGACAAAGCAACTGGGAAAACCTCGAAACACAAATACTCTCTCTCGCAAACATACGGACGCATGGGAAGAGCCCAGTGCACAGTGGGCACATACTGGGATAAAAATGCTGATGAATCGTTTCTGATGTTTTATCTGAGTAATAATTCTAAGCAAAGGTAGATATTTATATTTAAGGGCAGGATTAAAATTAAATACTCAAACATAGAAGTTCCTGAGAAAAAAAATATTGTGAAAAAAGTTTCAGAAGACGTATGATTTGACCAATGAAAGGAGCATAATAATGATTTTTTTTGTTTATTGTCGTGATTCATAGTACAGTTGTATTTAAAAATCAAGATTTAAATTTTGAATTTGCTATCAAGATTATTTTTTGCAAAATTTAAAACCTTTTGTAGAACAACATTTTTGGTAGAAGTTTTCAAAACGCATGCATGATCTCTTTATATAATTTTACAAAAAAAGTAAAAGTTTGACAAAATCATAAAGCAATAATAAAAAGTAATAATGATACATATAATTCTTTACATCCGGTATCAAAATGACGACAAGAACAAACCTCGAAAGTTATTTTATCCCATATTCTTCTACTACATCTTCGGAGATCCTAGTTAGTAGTTTAAATTAAACGTTTGAATGCTTTATATTATCGCTAAAACAGAATGGGAATTCATATGCAAATAAAATACAAATTATAAGAATGTATAGCCATGCATAACTGTTTCATCGTTTTCATCCTAAAAAATAACGAAAATACAAAAAAACAGCACGACCATTCTTCTGTGAATAAAAAAAAAAGAACTTCATACTAAAATAAAATTATCTATAACGATTAAAATTTAATTTCACATTAGTTTATGGATATCGAGAACTCTTTTTCGAGATAATGAAATTTTTGTTATGAACATTCCATGCCATCGTATTTTTATCCCACCTTTTGTATGGATTGCGCTCACTGTGCAGAGTGGAGTCGAAAATGAATCCTATCGATGCGGAGGCCATCGATGAATGCCGATTGGATTGGAATATGTTTTTTTTTTGGCTCGTTCTCTGGTCATTTGGAGTAGCAGCAGCTGCTACTTGCGCTTTATTGCCTGCCGATGTGGTGCTCTAGCCGAGATAGTCGACAAACACTCTGCTCGCTTGGTCACATAATGTTCCGGCAGGACGTGTATTGCATTTTCAAAATTTCGTCCTTCCACTGTACAATCTTGGTGAAATTATATTGCGCAATTTTATATGTTTCATATACGTATGTGGGATCTTTTTCCGATCGATCCATGAGTTTCAGATATCAAAAATTGAAGGACAAAAAAAGTATTTCCTATTTGGCGCCCATTCACGAAGAGCGCGAGGAGTTTTCATGCTGTGCGAGTGCGTGCCCATGTTGCATTCAAAATGAGCGAAATAGAAACAAAAAATAACCAGTGTCTGATTTTCCAAGGTCAAACAGGAATCTGTTTTAAGCTACACAAAAGGAAGATTTCGATGGAAAGATTTTCCTTCTTAAGGGATGCACAGGGAAAAAAACACAATAAAGACATCTAATAATACCGCCATTATGTCTCATCATCGTTGGACAACGGATGAAATTCGGGTGAATGTTTGCATTCGAAGTGGATGGCGTTTTATTATGCTCCCGGCGACCGTCCGGGTGCCGTTGGGAAGCATAGAATTTGGCTCATTATTCGACGGCCGCGTTGTTTATATCCCGCAGTGATGAAGGAAAAAGCTGTAAAGGCAATCCGGACGATAAGAGGACGAGGTAAACGTTAATCTCTTTCGAAAAAGTTTTCAATTTATGTGAATTATTTTCCATTAACAAAAACATAAACCCTCCGGATTGGGTCGCCTGTTCGGGTATTGGTCGGGTGTGGGAAATGCATTATGCGTTGGTTGTTACTTACGAGAAGTGAGTTCCATCAAGCGGTGAGGATTAGCAAGCGCAAACCCGCCTGTACGCGCAGTGCCATCTCATTATTACGGTGACGAGGGTCGCTGGTCGGTTTTCTAAAAGTAACACACCGGAATGTTTGAGTGATAAACAGGCTAAACAGTAACCCAAAAAGTAAGTGACGGACGCGAGCAGGTTTTTTTATATTTCGGCAGTCTTCGTCGGTTCCGTTGTTACTGCTTGCTTGTGGGTTTTTTTCTCAACTCAAAGGAAAACCATGCTGGCGGGGTTGTTGGGTAGATTGATAGACACTTTTGGTGAGTAGAATAAAATGCCGGCCTGACAAAAAGTTGGGATGCAGTGGTTAAATTTGTCCAATTTGCTGATACAAATTACATGCCATTAGTCATGCTTGATGAGCTGCATTCTTTTTTGTTTTCGTTCCAAACATGGCCCTCCGTTGGATTGTGTCATTTGCAAAATTGGAATATTATTAAAATATCTTCATTCCAACAATTTAACCAATTTCAATTTACTCTTTAAAATTTTATGAATAATGAACGAGAATTTCTAAATCAAGAGGCTCTTAGGCTATCAAAGGATCGTCAGCAATTGTAAAGGATAAATGAAATATATTAAAACAGGCTTCATAAAACGGACATACTAACTTCATTAGTACTACATTGCGTGTCATTCCATTTTATGGGCAAAATGAAATTCTCCTTCAATTCAACCTTTTCCCTTAAAAAAATAAAAAGAATTCCCACTGCATTCCTTTAACTCAAGTGTTGAAAATTGGAGACCTGTTGACGAATTCAGGGGACATGATTAATATTTATCTGCTAATGGAAAGATTGTGTATAAATTGAAAGGCATGCTTTTGATGTCGATTTATTATTCTATCTCCGTTTGACGTTTATTTCTAACAGTAAGCGAATTGAGGTCAACTTTTGTTTTCCGTTTCCAGTAGAAAGGGATAAAAAAACCTCCTGCATCATGTGTGGAAGCTGTATTAGGTGTTTAATTCATTCAATCCCAATCATCCACCGTAGTTCATCAGTACGATATTGACTTGGGTCGTGGCATAGATCAACATCAATCATCTGCAAACCCCGTGTCATCCATCGGGACGGAGCTAAATCACGCAGAAAATGCCTTATCCCGTCGGACGGATCAGTGGAAATCCAGTAGAAACCCGTTCGCACCCCGGTTCAACCTTTCTTCATTATGTTTTATCCGACGATCACTGTGACACGATATATTCCACCCAGGAGTAAAGAGGAAAAAAGGGGTTTGTTCATTCGCAGTGACAACGATGAATATTGAAAACATGATACGCAATAAGGAACCGATTGGATTCGTTCATGACGATGATGATGGGGTTTCTGAAATTTAAAACCATTCCCTTCCATCCATGACCATGATGATGGTGTGTTGATGGTGCGTTATAATGTTATCCCTCGGCAATTCGGCCGGTGGTTTACTTTTATATGCATGGATTTTTGTTCCGTCGTTTTAATTAAATATAATATTTATTTCCATCTCATTCCCATCCACAGATTAACTCGACACATTTCCGGAGCGGATCACATCACAATGGCTACCCGTTCGTCATTGATGATCTCAACAAGGATTTTTCCGAAGTGATCGAAATGGTAAGTAGTTGGTTTTGAAGGATTTTTTTAAAGTTTTCAGTACAATTTTTTTAAGAACCTAATGCTAGCATATTTTGTGTCGATCCCATGTCACACTCTCATAACTATCATATTTCTTGCACCGTGACCTTTAATTTAAAATCGATTGCAAAAAGGCTCACCATAACCGAGCGAATGCCACTGAACCAATACATTTAATATCGTGTTACCTATTCTTTCTATTCTCACATCATGTCCTTTGTTCTTTTGAAAATGGGCAAACATACCGCTGGTCGAACTGTTCACTTATTAAAGCTGATCATAAAATAACAATTCGCTTGCCACGCACACCATCCACCAGTACGGGAGTGCTCGTAGAATAGATCATCTACCACATCTGGGTTTGGTTTGCCAACGTCGTCGATGCTACACGCTCAATGTCAGGGACGTACCGAGGTTGAAACCCGGCCCCAGTTTCAAGGTCCACGCCGGCGTTTGGCAAAGTGCCATTACAGGATACAGCACAAGAGCGAAACAAAAAAATAATAACCGTCTCCACCCAAGTATAGGAACACGACGTAAAACCCGACCCGGCTTGGGGTGGTGAATCTTGGCTCTCTAAAACTGGCTGACTCACGGCTTGGTAAATTGTAGCAATTCCACTAGCGCAACTCGTTGCCATCACCACGTTGCCATCAGGGCCGGATGGTAAATGTTGCGAGGAGAAAATGGCGAGGGAATATTATCTACTCTGCAACCCAGACGAAACCTCATCTTCCATTCGAAAGTGTCGAGTTTCCCTGTCGAGCGGAGGGGGACTTATTTTTTTTATTGCCGAGAGTTTTCCCAGCGTCCAAAGATGTCCTTCGTTTGCCGATGGTTCCGATCGTCTTCGGCCGGCCGAGTGGAGACGCCTGGTGGTTTATGGAATCCATTCGATATCATCGCACATGTTGGTGCGTTCAAGGACACACACATTCTCTCTCTCTCGCTCTCTCTGGGGCGGAAAATTGCCACAAGCAACGCATATTAAGCGCATTATCAGCGTCACTGATCTGCGAGCCAAAATTTTAGCTTCGTGTACCGAACGTGATTTTAAAGCGGTTGAAACACGATCTCGATAGTGCGATCAACGCTGCGAACGTGCAGCTAAGAGGTGCATTTTATGTACAAGGCAAGCACAGTCATTAATTTTGTGTCATCCACTGTACAGCTGCGTGGTTGGGTAGAAAAATCAAACACGACGCGGCGCCGACCATAACACACTTTGACAGGAAACTGCGGAGAACATGATAAATGTGTCCCACAACAAAGATGCCAAGCAAAGGAAAAAAAAATAAAGGAAGGAAAATGAAAACAAACCGCCTACAGAAAACATCAAAACAGTGACGTTCATCCGATGGTGATCGAATTTATGGGCGAAAGCAAGTGTGCACCGGCGATGATGGGTGCAAAGGCACGATAAAGCTGCCAAGATGCAATCGTTCAATCGCTTCGGAATTGTTTTCTTTTGGGGTTGTTTTTGTTTTCATTTTTTTAATAATATAAACTAATGGCTCGAATGTCACGAAAACTGAGGGGAACCTAATTTTGGTTCAGGATCCATGGTTGATGATAAGTTTTGAAAAGCAGGAACGTAAAAATAAATGCAAAAGCAACACGTGTTGTAAGTTTATACGTTTCTTTTTATTACAGAAAGTAAAAAAAATGTTATCACAATTGAAAAGGTTATTATTTCATTTTTTCAGTTAAATTCTTACTCGGAAATATATTTTTCGGCCCTAATAAAATGGAGCTGTCTGATTTGTTTACTCCAAATGTCCTTTTGATTGCATACATTCAGGAGGTAAACAATATTGGCATCATTTTTATTAGTTGTGTTGAAACAACAGGGGAAAAGCTTACAATACAATATTAATAATTGATCAACACGAAACTAAACAACTTTTGTGCTTCGGAAGATAGAATAAAAACCAATCCTTCCCGTATAAACACACCCATCTCACTTATTTGATTGAAATATGGCCACCTGTCACTGGTTACTCGAAACCAGCAATCGTCATAAAAGGATCTCACTCCATTACTACTTTTTTGTGTGCTCTTTTTGTGGCTCCTGGTTTGTGTAAACCATTTATTGTTACTAAGTGGCTCAACCCGCGCACTCGTACCGTGTGGGATGGTTGAGCAAATTGTGTGAAATGTGATATTTATTACTGGTGCTGTATGGCCAACCCCGTATGCCTCCGCAGTGTATGCGTTGCGAACACGATGGCTGTTAAAAGCGGCCTGTATGTTCAGACAGGAGTACATGTAGTGACACACTGTCCTGCTGGTAATCCTTCTGCAAGCTCGCCCATGTGTAAGCTATTGCTATTGTAATGATAGAATTTCGATGAACACACGATGGAGGTAGTGTAGAGCTTTTCTGGCTACATCCACGTTGTATCCCATTTTGGACGAACTGAACAGAAGCTCATGCAAAGAGGGATTTCGAACACACACACACACAGTGCCACAGGATGAGTGAGAGAACGTCTCCTGTAAGGACACTCGTCTCTTGTGCGTCTCGTGTCAGAGTTTAGGAGGAATTTAATCGCAAATTGGATCCCACATTAACGCAACCGCCATGAAATGAGATTCCGGTAAAGGGGAATTTTTCGATATTTTTCCACCTCACTGCACCGATGCTTTGCTTGCCTTTGGGTGTCCGTTCTTGGTGGATGGGAATTAAGGTACTACGTAGCAGTGAGCGGGTTTAGCTGGATCTGTTCGATGGAGATCTGGTTTCTCTCACCCGATGTTAGCTTAAGGGATGACTATATTTCTTTTTTAATACGATGACGAAAAAAATAATGAAATGAGCTTCTAGAGGGAGTGGCATAGTTTAAAGTTCCGGGAATTCCAGGGTTTCTGGGAAGATTCAACTGTATATATCCATTCGTTTTTTAAATAAAATTCTGTTTTTATGCCTTTATTTAGCTGCCATTTTCCTTCATTAAAAGCTTTCTTCATACCATTATCCCACTAAAAAGCTCCTTCGTCATGGTTACGAGTTGATTGGGTATGCAAACACTCATTCAACTTCTTCACTTCTGTATTCATGGTCCAAAGTAAGCGAATCTAGCTTCTGAAGTAATTAATAGTAGCAAAAAAATGATTTTCCCCCCTAAGCATCTTAAAGTAGTGTGAAGACAAACATAGAACAGAACGTTCATCAGCAAAATGTGAAACTTCTGTTTAATTTTACCCATTTCCTTCCCCCCAAACGAACAGTTGCGAAAGCTTTTACCACCTCGGAACAAAAGGATGGGAAGGATTTTAATAAATTATATCACCCACGGAAAAACGGTCGCTAGAACGGAACCGACCGTCGTGTATAAATCGTACCATCATCGTTTAATGGGCTGGAAGCAGTAAATAATTTGCAGCGTACTGCGCTATGCAAATGTTACGATGCGGTCCAGCACGGAAGCTGGCGAACTTTCGGTGCACTTTTGTGTTGTTTTACTTTTTTTGGCTTTGAAAAAAATTGATGAAACACATCCGTTAAAAAAGGTGATAAAAACAGATGCTTCTTACCCGTAGGAATTATAACTCCGAACAAAGGAATTGTGGTTTCTGGCGGAGTGATTGTGTTTCATTTACCAACGGCAAACAAAAACACTCAATTGCATTACAAGCAGCAAACGGGTTTCACTAGTGCAGCTGCTTGAAGCGACTCAAAATACACTTCTGTTTGAAGTGATGCTTTTCGCTGGGAGGGCACAATATAGAAACCACGGAACCACTTTGGTTGTCATCTCGCCATTTGCAACAAGTGTCCTCGTTTTGTGGCATCTTCAGCTGTGTCCCCGAGGGCGAACCGTTTATTGCAATTCTCTTCCTTCTCTCCGCGTGTCTTCTTTTGCTGGTTGTTACCTGTATTGCCAGGAAAGGGCACTTACCGGTGTCACGGTTACCGGTAAGATGCATCGGATAAGATTGTTTCATGTTTTGAACAGGTGCATAACCTGTGCACGGTTCACAACCTCCTGCGAACGGGTGAAGGTCTTCGTCGTCATATGCTCCAGGATGTGCGCTTCGAGCTGCGACGCAACTATGGATTGTTCTTACGCCAAATCTGCTCCTTGTGCTACTTTCTCTCGCACTTAATCGAACCATTATGATGCAGCAACTTTTCTTCCAGCGCACGTAGTACACCAACTCCATGCCCTACATCGCATACTGCCGCCATAAAGACGCACGCTCTTGGAAGGTTTTCCAACCGTCACGAATGCGTTGGATGTTTCGGAAGCCTCTGTAACGTGGGCATGAAATATGATAACAATTTGCAAGTCGTCCCCGGGACACGCCTCCGAACAGAAGGGGGAAATGTAATTGGGGATGCTGCCCATGTTTGGGCTGTTGCCACCCGGAAGAGTGAACCGAATCTGCTCCGAAAAATGAGAGAAAGAACGACGTTTGCCTTTTTTTCTCCTCTTGTCACTTTTTGTTCGTTGTCAACATTGACCCTGGGTCCGAAAAACGACCATTGCTTCATTTTCACATTGCCATTTGTACGTCTAATAAAGATTGCCCTTATTTCGGGGGTAGTTTTGATGATGGAATAAGGGAAAATGTAATTTATGTCAACTCTGAAGGGTAACACATCTCCCCAAACATTGTGACAGGTTGTTTTGTGTCAAGGTTTTCTGATGGCGTTGACATCTTCATCCGGTAGTTTGAGAAATTAATTTACCCGTTTATTTACTTATACTTCAAGTTAGCTTTGTTAATATTTTTGATTAATAAAATAATGCTTTAATTTTAAGACGTATCGCCTTAAATAGTTATCTTTAACGTAATAAGTAAAGGAAAGTCTACGAGCGATGACTAACACCCCAAAACACTTGATCCGTCGGTACACGTGCTCCAATTTCACAATTTCGTCTGCAGTTTGCTTAGCGTTGTTTATTTTAAGCGCTACCTGAAACAACAAGACACAACCCATGACGAATTTTCGGCACTGCCACCACACACCAAGCATGATGATTCCTACTCCATTATGCCCACCCCTCCCATTAGATGTCGTGAATCATATGCTAGATCTCTTTCGTCTAGCCCAGTGGGTGATAATTGAACGCAGGTTCACATGTCTACTAGTCGCTAACAACTGCAGTGATGCGTTAAAATTGAAACGTTTGGGGCTGACGGGTCGACTGCGTCACTGCGGGCAGTTGTAAATCATGAGTTCATACGCGACTTTCGGCAGGTACTTTTTTCTGATGCAATATTAACCCGCTTGTGAACAGATTATCAAGCTTGTTTCGCTCTGTATCTCCTGTGGTCACCCGGAATGGACGACACTCACTCATTTGCTCTGCTGCATTGCGTCGAGCAGGGGAATTTCCAATGAGTTGCTTATCTTATCTTACCCACTTCTGGTTTTGGGGCGATTTGGGAGGTTAAATGTTGTAACCAAACGCACTAGTGTGACATCATACACTTGGTCACACCTTCTATGGAAATATCTGATTAAAATTTGGTCTATTGCGAGATTTTTCGCTTAATTAGTCGCACTGTAGGGATACAAACCTACAAATGCAATAACGACGATAAAAATCAATATTGAACCAGCAAAGTAAGAAGAAGGTTAAATAGAAAAGAGGCTCCTCAGCATTAATGAGCTTCGTTTGATAAATCGGCTTCGAGTTGCCCACTCGAACGCTTTAAAGAAATGCCCCGGAGACATACGAATGTGAAACGCTTCGCTTTGGTCTTTAACTTCATTAGCGGCGTTGGAAAAAGAGGCACGAACTAAACATCGACGCGTCCTTCAGTTCTGTGCATCGTAGCTTCCGCTTTCCGCCTGTTGTTTACGCAGCAGACTGGAGATCATTAATGCTGCTCCAAATTGAATCGGTAAATGCGTGCCGGACGGTACCACCGAAGGCTCGGCAACTACACTGCGTTTCAAAATAAAAGCATTGAAGATGTTTCAAAATGAAACATCTGCGAAGTCAGTCTTGATTTTTGTAGCGGATTAAGTATTAAGATGTTTTCGTTATGACACAAGATCCTACTTTTAACTGTAGCTAATCATCAGATTGACATGTCCAGTGTTTATCACATACATTATTATCATAAATTAATTATAGCAGAATGGAATTTTAAGATTTCCATGAAGATGGACAACAGTACGAGACTGTACAGGGGGTTTAAGTTACCTTTAGACAGGATTGGACATCTCTGTCCAGATACTGGGAAAACAATGCCCAGACGTGTCTTTTCAATGCAATGTTATCTAAAAGAAGGTCATTTGGTATCTAAATAATTCCAAACTGTCCCAGAAGTGTCACTAAATACTTTTGAATCTGGTCCTACACTTAGTTACTATTTCTGGATATTTTTCTGAATGAGCAACATTGATTGAATATATAAAATATTAGTATTTTTGCATATTCCAAAGGCTATGATATGCCTAGATAGAAGAAAAGAACTAGATGAAGCTATCATCTTGTAACACAGTGTACGGGCAGAAATCAGAACGAAGCCTCAAGAAAATGTCTTCGGAGAGTCCTTGAAAGTGTAATTAATTTACCAGCCGTTGTTTTGCAACCGTCTTCGCGTTCTCGAGCGCCAGCGCTAAATGAATGCCGTTAAATGACTGTCGTAGAATGTGATCTTGAAAACGAACCAATTGTCATGTCGCTATTCCTGTGAAATTTCGCCCAACCCCATTTTTGGGTCCATCGATCTAAAGCACTTCCTCGCTAAGTGAGAACTTAATGTACAACTCTTAACACCTTTTCTCACGAGCAGATGTTACTCGTCATGCGCTCGCGTTGTCGTGGCCTAAACCACTCAAACAGTTCAGCTTGACGTCACGATGCGCACGATGGCGTTTCATCACTTCCAAGACAATGACGCAGTGTAGTGTCGTCACTAATCGTTTTGCTCTTGCTCTATCTCTCTAACGTCACGCAACGGGGTTTCTAGGTCGTCGGCAACAAGCACAACACGCTGATCTACGACATCCTAGGTCCGAAGGTAAGCAAACTCCAGTCGCAAACATCGACGACGTCGGCCTCCTCTACGTCATCGCTGAACGAGCTGAACTTCACGTCCGTCCAGCAGACGCACAATGGCGCAACAATGGTCGCACCGCATCAGCAACAGCAGATCGCATTGTTCGTCTGTATTGCCGGCGACAGTACGTCCCGGTCGCGGTATCAGTTCTACATCGACGATACGTTCCGGTAAGTTTAGCAGGGTGGGATCATACCAGATGTGGTTACTGAACCTAATGCGTAATGGTTTACGATTGTAGGTACGTACTCGGACACCTGGTGACGGCGTTCGAGCTGTACGAGGAGAAGCGTGTTCGTGATCAGTGCCAAAATTTGCTCCAAGTGGCCCGCCGTTTGTTGGGGAAAATAGGTAAGTCACGGTGCTAATGGAGTGCCAGAGTTTGGAAGAGGTTTGTGTTGATTTGTGGTACAAAAATAGATACAGCAACAGTCACAGATGGATGGAAATTTCTCGCGCAGAGTTGTCCACCTGACATTTTGTCCTATTAGCACATTATTTACCCATGGAATTTATTTCATTACAACCATCCCCTTCACGTGGGTCAGATTGGGATTGGCTCGTTGTTTTACAGCTTTAAATTTTATTCAAATAGCACGCTATTCTCAACCGATAGCAATAAAAGCACACCACTTGTCGACAGCAATTATCTTATCGTAAACAACCCCCGCAACTGCCACACGGAAAAGAAAGAAAAATCAATCATTCCCGCATGAATTCCCGGTACAATGCCGCATGGCTGCCAGCCTATCGTCTCACCACATATCCCCACACGGAGTGGTTGTAGCCGACCCTGGAAACATATGCTATTGATCATTTGATAACGATTTACACCGTGTTCCAGGATTTAATGGAAGCGTGCAAGCGTGTTTACCTTCTAATCAGATGCGAGCTGTGTAACCATCGGAAGCATGATTAGGGTATTAAGCGATCACTCGAATTGATCGTTTATTTGAGGCGCGGTTAGTTCACTCGTGAAAACCCCATTGTTATGGTATGATTTTGTCTAATTTTAACACCAACAAAATGGGAAATAATTAAACTACCCAATCTCGGGGGGAATTGATGTCTTTTAATAAAAGCTCTCGTGACACTATTTTAGACAGCTTTCGTTGACATTTACAAGACAGAAGGAAGGTACCACCGTTACCAAAATGACACTCTCATAGGCCATGATTAAACCTAAACCACAAGAATGCTAACGGACGGTTGCCTTGGTGCGAAGTTTGCCAAACGAAACCTTTCAGATCTCCCACCTACTGCTCCCAGGTCAAATTTCCAATGATAGACATTGGAGCCGAAATAGCAGCAGTACTTTGGACTAATTTGGAAAGCGATAAAAAAGAGAAAACATAAAGGAAGTACACCCACCTCATTAATGCTAAACAAATTATCCCAAATGTCAAGTGTCAATCTTGTCACCGTTGTCGAATGGCACAAAAACCTTCGCTCGTTTCGTCACAGTTCGCACTAAGGAGAACCACCAACCTGTCATCATCAAGGCTTATCCTCCCGAGAACCCGATTCTACACGGAGTTCCAGCTTTGGAGACGAAAATTGAATTCCCAGTTAAAACGTCATCGCTAATGAGGCTTGATGAGGCACTGCAGCGGGGACAGCTGTTGGTGACGCTTCTTCTTAGCAATTAGGCACGTTCGTGTCGTGTTGTTGATCGTGCCAACGCGCCGGCGGTACTTGGGCTTGGGCACGAGGTAGTTGGGTGAGCGTTTATCGCGCAGCAATCGTCGTCATTAAGTCTACTCGTTAGCATTCTTCATTTCGGTACACACTTCACCCGGTGTGGCGTTGGACAATAAGTCAGCGAGTTGACGGAACGGAATCACGCTTGCTTATCGAACTTATAATACCTTTTATTGCATCGCCACTGTCAGCGGACAACTCTTTGGAGTTGTGACTTATAGAACGGGCCCAGTAACGAACGTTATCTAATCGTACACATGTGCTCGATGTATTTCGTGTTACAAGACGTTGTGCGTTCCCTTCCGGTTTCCATCAAGATCTTCGGATAGTCCAAATGAACCAACGTCATGCGAAGAATGTTTGTGATCTTCCCTAAAACCATTAAATTAAGAAAGTCCTTTTGGCTTTTCAAAAAAGTACCATAAGGGTTTTTTAAGCAGTTCATTTGTGTCCACGACTACATGGAGAAAATTACCCATATGTGTGTGATACCGTGTGGGAGATTTGGCGTGGGTTCCCGCACAGCAGTAGAGCAGTGGAGTAGGCGATAGCAGCACCAGGCAACGATTCATTTGCATACGCGAACTAATTCAATTCGATTTAATTAACAATCGGAACCGCGTCGCCGCACTGGAAGCGATAGTAGACGGTTTTGTTGGTTGTGGGTTTGCTCAATCGTTGCAGTGAAAGGGGGAAGATGTAGAGAGAAGGTTAGTTTTATCACTGGCGCGACATAGCTAGCACAGTTTTCTTGACTAACTGGGTTCAAGCAATATGTTTGTGTACGGCAAAGAGTTAATTGTGTCACAGCGTCAGGATATTGTACAATGGAATAAGTTTACTGAGCTAATAGTATAAAGCAGTTAAGGCTAATAATGTGCAATAAGGTGGTAAAATTAGTACTAAAACAATATATTTGAATTTAGAAGTAATGACGTTCAAAAGAACTCATCAAAATAGTGAGCTGTCAGATTTGACAGAAATTATTTTGATAGTATCTTAAACGTCTGCAATTGAAAATTTCTTGTGAAAATCAAAACTTTCTTATCCAATTACCAAAAAGTTTGTCTCGCAAATGTATTTTGTATAAATATGATACTATAATATGCACATCATCCAAACAAAACTCTGAGCATATATTTGATCGCTTCTACTGTAAGCTAAACTAACACAAATCTCCCTTTGTAATTGAACGTTACATCAACAGCAACGCTAATGAAATTGCATAAACTTCCGTCGTTGCCTGCCTGCAAAACCGTCTCATGATAAGTTTTCAATCAATTTACCAACACAGACTGGGGGGGATAGGTAACCCATCCACTTAACGGAACCGTACGCCGCCCCAACTAACTCAATTTCCTATCGGCGGCAGTTTTGCGAGTCGCGTAATTCGAAGACAATGAACCGTGCGGTTAATTACTTACCTAACCTAGCTGAAACCGAATCGAATCAACCGCTCCTTTTGCCAGGTAGTAGATGATGACGATGAACACCATTTTGATGGATCGTAAAGCCGAACGGGTTGGAGGGCGTATTTGTGGAAGATTGGACGTTCCTGGGGCGTAGAACAATGGCACTCGCATATCGCTGCTACCTGTGTTTGCCACCGCATGGGTCGTATGAATTATGGTCGAGGCCGCCGCATGCCAGCTGGGGATGGCGCATTTTGTCTTTTGTTTGTGTTCCCTTACCCATTTACAGGGCCGGTTAACGTTTTATCAGTGCAGGTTGTTAGGTTGGAATGTGACACACGATTGATTGCATGACCGGTGGGAATTGTAGCATAGACAAAAAAAAAGCTCACAATAGATAGTTTGTTCATTTACGTACTCCACAAAAAGCTGAATGGGTTTTTTGTTCCCAAAAATTATTTTGAACTGAATTTGCAGAAACGCATTTCACTTCAAATCAAAATTCCTGGAATCATCCTTTTTTTTGTCCCACCACTCGATCGTTGTTGTGTAAGAATTTTTATATCCCAAAACAAAAACGCAGCAGTAATAAAAAAAACACAATCATATTTACGATGTACAGCGATGCAAGTCTGGATGAGAGAGAACACGGCAACGTGCGGCCATGTTTTATGGTTGGTTGCAGCCTCCACCAGCCGGATGTGTCGCTGTTTGTTATAAAGCAAAGGTTTATTTTATGTTTGCTCAACAATTCGTGCTAGAGCGGATTTGTATGCTTTCGGTGCTGGTCGATTGATATATATCACGTACTGCACGTGCACCGGCAATGTTAGAGTGATTGCATTTTTCTGCCTTGCGCATTTGTTTGCAAAAGGGCGGTGGAGGAGGGAGGGAGCTAGAGGTAGGTTTAGCCATTTTGAAATCTGACGTATGCAAACGCGACTCATTGTCTCGGTGAGCTTTATGCATCTGGAATGAAGTTTTATGATGAAAACGTTCCAACAAAAAAGGTGCTGTATCATCTGCTTCACTATTATCTGGAAAAGAACAGATTTTTGAAATTATTTCTACTTAAACAGAATCTTTATACTAAAAACGACTTTTTCAACAAGTTTTTCGCACGGTTATAACCTTCTTTCTAATGTATTTGGTTTTTCAACTTAATTCAAATAAATTAAACATATCGCCCGTGCATAAACAACAGCACCAGATAAACAATATAATTGCCTGCACCGTTTGACTGACTAGCGCGCCGTCTAATGAACGGTGCTCCCATTATCGTTCCCCTAAATCATGCCACCGGGTGCGGTTGTGATTTGGATAAATTTATGGCTTTTAATGCACCAATTTGACAGGGCCGTAATTGCTTCCTGTCAAAAAAAAAAGGTAATGGGGAGTTGAAGGCCATAAAGCTAACCTTTTGTTTTACCTCTTTCCATGCTCGCTAGGCAAGGGAAATTTGACAGGGAACTAACGCATTAGGAACGACTTAGGAACGACACCGCATGTTATCTGTGCGAAAATTGTGTAATAAAAACAACTATTTCCCGCATCGCATGATGGTGACCGGGAAGAGGCGATCAAACATCATGCTGGCCGAATGTGGAACAATGGAAAACTTTTCCAATGTACGTATCTTTCGCAACATATCTTTAGCAGCTTTGATATTTGAACCATAACAAAACAAAACTTTCATCATGGTCCACCATGGAAGAGGAAAAGTTCGCAAAGAAACAGAAAACAATAGGAAACAAACCGCTTGGAAAAGGGAACGTTCCGTTACCGATCGTATCCAGTGGAAGATATGATGGTGTTGAACAATTTTTCACTTAAAAAACTGTTTCGGTACTTCAAATACGGGACGTTTAAAATATTAAAGTAAATAAAAGCAAAAGAAATAAACCGGAAGCCATTGTTCCGACCTTACGGGCACACTCCATAAGTTCGGGATGAAAGTTTGCTCGTGTGTCTGCGTTTTTCCTTTTTATAATTGCAATCATTTTTCAAAACCCTGGAAAAAACTTACCAGAAGAAAATTGTTTGCACAGGAAAAAAGAACACGATTAAAGGGAGGCAGTTTTGTGTGCAACTGGTATGGTGACCGGTAAAGTTTGCCTTCGATGGTGGTTCCCTCTGTGTGTGAGCGATCCGTTCTACGATTCTCGGTTCGCACAGTCTCTCCAACGGTTTGCATCGTAAATCACTTTCATCGAGACAAACGAAAGTTTTTGGACTGGGAATGGAGGCAAAAAAAACTATCATTTGCAAAAAGCTAAAACTGCACACTGTTGTGTCGTTGAATGCGGTGGAATGGCACTGCAGTTGGCACGTAATAGAGTGAACGGGGTAGTTTTTTGCGCCTACGAGTTTGGAAACTATTTTTTAAGCGGTTAAAAAACTGGTTTGTTTGTTGAAATAAATAAAAATTAGCTAGCCAAGCGGTAGAGTCCATAATAGATAGTTTTTTTGTCTGTTAGCCACATAGGAAGTTGTGACAGACATGTTACTAAGCTATGATGTCGTTGCCTCATAGCCCGTCCTTCGGAGTAGGCCGAAGGAGTAGACCCCCTGATCTTCAGTCCTGATTTTTTCGCTGAAGCAAACGTGTTTGTTGTAGGCCGGTCTAAAACAATCTAAATATTCAACTTTTCTGAAAGTGTTTGTTGATAGTTCCCTTATAACTTTTGACACACTATCTTCCAAAATTCCAAACATTCTATATTTGAAAGACCTCCCCGAATCGTCCTAAACACTGTTTTAGAGTCCAAGTTGCGTTGGAATCCAGGGGAACTGCAAATCATCTTGCCAACCAGGACTGAAAAGAAACGACCATTACCAGTATTGGAACAGGATAATAAATTGTTACAGTATCGTGTTTTGCGAACTGTCAAATTTCTTCTAATCCATGGACAGACTACCGTAGAGTACTAGCGCGCCTTCGAAAAGGAGACACAAACTTCATATGGAGAATACCACTCCTCCAACAAGCAATTTTTATGGTTTTGACATCACATTCCAGTACTTCTTGAATGATTATTTGAGATATGCCCAAAAACGATAAAAAACGTGAGACACTATTCTACCTAACAATACTCATTCACAACAATTATAAATAATGTAATAAAACAGAAATGTACGTCTTATGGAAGTTGATTTGGCGGGTATAAATTAAGTCGCATGAGTCAAAGTATGCATAAACTAAGCAAACAGTCAACCTTTAGCTTTGATCTTTGTTCAAAGATGATGGAGGTCTCTTATCTTCTTTTGAGAGGAAGATAACAATATTTGGTTAATGTATCTGCTAAATCACTTTCAGATTAAAATGGTTGTATTTGACTGCGCATTTGGCTGTCCATGCTTTGTAGTGCTGGTTACGTTAGGAGAATGACACCGGACAATCAATTATTGTGGATATACTTGAAATTTTGGCTTTGTCGATATTGTTCAGACAATTTTTTATTTTAAATATGTATCTCGTACATGCTGGTCTGTCGACATAAAAATTAATGAAATCTCTAAATTATAGAAGTTGAAAGACATGTCAGAGCATCGTTAAGGATCCAATTCAGCAAAAAATTTACCATAACACCATCATCCCATTTGACTCAGGGAGTTTCCCATTTGAATTACTTTAAAATGACAAAAAATAAAACAACTCCAATGGTACCCTAATCGAACAATGCAAAACATGTCAAATAAAGTAATGAATGTAACTCAAAGACAATGGATTGCTTTCCCTCTAGCCTAACATTTGGAGTTCTTTCAGGCCTCTGCACCGCGATGTCATAAGAAAAGGTTGTGCAATCCTTTTGCGCCACAACTATTGCGTCGTTGCGCGTCGTAAAGCTTGCCATCGCGGTAATTAATTATATCGTTCCAATATTAACACCAAACCAATTGGAAATGGGATATTTATTATGAAACCCAAACAGCTGGTTTGTCGCAACCAGGCCGATGACGGATCATGATGGCCGGCGTGAGCCAGCTGGGTGAGTTATGGCAGCGTGCCAAAAACTCCGATCGAAATCGCAATGAAATGTGTGTGTGTGTGTGTTTACCGGACGCACCTTGCCATCCATCGTACCTCACTTGTAGCGAGCCGTATAACTCATAAATATAATTGACTCAGCAAAACACAAAACCCCATTACGGTACGTGTGACCGTTTTACGGACCTGATGGCGTCCGAGGAAACCCTTCCGTCATCAAACTCGCCTAGCCGGGATATCTGCTGCTGCTGCACGTACGCAACATATTAAATGTGTCTGTTTTTATTTCATTTTCCTTAATCCTTCTCCTACATCTCCGACCACCCGGTGATCCTCTTTCACGGAAGAAGGGTTTTGTTCCGTGGACGACTTTTAATGACCATTCCGGGTTCCACATAATCCTTCATCCTTCGCGTCCTTTTAGCCCCGATGTTGTCATACCAGAACGGGCGACTTTGTTGGCACTTAATAAATGAGCTTACAAATTTGTCACCGTGTGTCGTGTTCTGTATGTGTTTTTGTGTGATTTCTTGTCCCTTTGGCTCTCCTCCTTCCTCTCAATGTTCTTCCTCCTTCCAAAAGGCAGCACAAAACGCCCGACAAGGAATTTGCCAACGGATACACCAGCCCAGGGTGCGCTTTTTTGCTGGTGCGTTATGTTATTTAATTTCTGTCCCTTTTTTCACACATTCGAACGCACGCAGCTCATAAGCTGCAAGGCCGGAAAGAGGCACACGTCTTAAATCTCGGCTCGAAAACAATTCGTCCAGCTCTGGCGGTTGGTTGGGCACCAACAGCGTGTGGACGACTGTTCGTAGTACATGCGCGCTAGTGATAAATTGTGATTTATTTTTACGATTATTTCTCGCAATAATAATAAATTGTGCCCCATTTTCATTTGACGCGGCGGCTTTGGCGTTGGGACAGACAGTTGGCTTGATGTAGCGCACGGACTTGCTTACTATTTGTTTGTCCGTCTGTCTGCATATCGTCTGTCCGGCACTGATGGAGCCCTAATGTTTGGTGTTCGATTTATTAATTTATGTGCCAAACGGCGGAACGAATTTAGATCACATTTAGATTGTGCTGATATTGGCAAGCAGTCGCTCCATTCAATCTCCATTATTTGGTGAAGATCTTTATTACGCTGAAGGACCTCTCAACCGCTCAATTGATTACGGGACCATCTTCAAAGCGAATACTGGTGAGAGTACTTTAAATTTAAAGTAACATTCCATATGCGATAGTTGGTTTGTTTCGTACGAAAATAATCCCCTGCAATGTTGTCCCTGCCTGATGCGAGATCGATCACATCCATCAAGCGGAAGAAATTCGTTCCACTCTCGACTCGACGGTCTGAAGAGGGTTTGGTTCGGAGCGTCTTGGAGAGCATAAATAAACAAACGTTACCCTACCAATTGACACCTACCAGCCGATTGGTCAGTATAGTGACTGCTGCGTTACAGCACAGTACAGCGCCGTTGTTGATGCTTTAGCGCCTTCACAGTGGGAGAGCGACGGTACGCACCATCCCAGCCACTCACTCGACCGGCTGTGATGTTTGAGCAAATGTTTTATCAGCTGCCTTACCTTACCCGTCCTCACTACTGTTACTGCTCGAAGGCTTGTCCCTCCAGTGGCCCCTCAGCAAACTGTATTTTCGTCAACACGTTTGGGTGTTATTGTGGAGTGCGATGGAAGTGAAAACAGATTTTGCTGCGTGTTTGGTTGCTGTGCTCTATTTTCGTTTTACCGTCGATTAGCAGCAGGCTCAGCAATATGTGATCTATATTTTATTTTCGGCGGAATTGTTTTTCCGTGTTGTTGTTTGGGTCGTTGAGCGGACGGAAGCTTGATCTTATCAGTGCGCCTTTAAGCGGAAGTAAATTACACAATCCAACTCAGCTTTGCTAGATGATTGTAGATATTTGAAAATAATTTGTTAACGTTAATATTAGCCTTTTTGTGTTCTTCAGTACTTTCAACTTCCTCACCATGTTATGAATTTCTTAGACACCTTCAAAGGCACCACCAAATTTTATGATAAAAAAGTTAAGATACTTCACAACTAGCTCTCCATTTTTCGGACTGTGGAGGAGGCTTCCTGAAGTGTCAAAGCAAAACTAAAGTCGGGGTTTCACACTACATCATTCGTCTACGATCTTTGGAAATCTCGAATGAGGAATATTTAACACTTAAGAAGCAAGAAGCTCTTGACTTCGGGTATAACTTCAACAGGGTTATTGGAACTCATCATAGGGAAGGCGATGTTGTTAGGTTGTACAAACGCGACTTTTCGGGACTCCTCAGTAGATGCGGCAACCTACCCTGTCACGGAAATCGTAATGTCTTTCTCTACGCATTTTTATTACAGTTTCAGGTCCGCAAATCATCTGCAATGGCATATATTCAGATCCGCTCTCCAATATTTAAATTTTATTCAAACCGGGAGTGCAATTATGTCAGATTCCAATACTAACAGCCCCCAATCCTCGATTCTAAACACGATTGATCCGGATCCTGAAGATTCCAAATCCAAATTCGGAGTCCAGAAGTTCCAAGACTTGAGATTGAATCTGGATTGCTCCGAATCAGAATACAATGCTAGAATCCGATCCGAATCCAATAATGATATTGTTCAATTTTCCTCTCCTATTTTCCTACCTTTAATTTCCATTGAGTCCTCGATCAGTTTCTTTTTCAAACTTGTTTGTTAATTTGTTGTTTTCTACGTTTTTCGTATTGAATCTCTCTATAGTTAAATTATTCGTCTTTTCATTTCAATCTATCAATCGTTCAATCTTTTCATCTATATGTCTATATAACTTATGATTCTATTATGACTCTTCCCTCTATTATGTTAAGTATAGCACGTTTAACATTTTTCTTCCATTTTGATATTTATGTTTATGTCTTCCATTATTTCCGTACTGTTTGTGAGTTTTCGGCTGTGAGACCAATTTAATGTATAGAAAATCGACTTAAAGTATGCAATTAGTATGAGTTTTAAGTTTTAACAAACCAACACAAAGCACTTATTGTTACAAAATCGCTTTAACAACTTTGCAAAGTCTTCCTTTACAAACAACAGCCACTCCTAATTGCTTGCCAATTCCTTTCCCAACCTTCCTTCTCCATCCCACCAAGATTGCAACTTAGCCGGTACCCAATGTGGTACCCAACGGTAGTGAAGTTTTTCCTTGTATTTCCCCCATTTCTTATGGCATCATATTTTGGCCGGCGCTCATTTTCACTCCCATTTTGGGGCTCCGGTTCAGGAAGTCAGCCAACTTTACCAAGCGCGTCTTTGTAAGTTTGTGCCATCATCATAAAGGAATTGTTTTAAATGCATCCGTTCCGTTTCTCCACGTTTGTCGGTGGAATGTTTGCTGCAACATTATGCTTACTGTTTAACATCGTACACCGAGTGTTCCCAGCAATGTGGGGAAGCTTGGTGAAGTAAATGTAACGTACACACGTGTTCATAATCAGGATAATAGCGACAGAACGGTTCAACGGAAGGAAGGGACAGCATCAACAGCGAACAGCGACACGAAGAGGAGGACGAAGGGAGAAAAAAAATGGCAGCTCACACACAAAAGGGCAGCCTTTTGTATAGCAGGCACGATCTCGTCGGGCCACCCACGAACCCCCCCAACCTCGTCTGACCTGAGGTTTTGTGTTAAAAAGCATCCATTGGGAGCGACGAGGATGTGTTTGTATTTCATCACCGACACCCGACGCTGCTTTACGACCAATGGCACAATGTAGCACAACAGCGCTACCTCAACAATGGCGCATTGTTGCAATGTTGCTCTCTGGCATTCACACACAAACACAAACACACATACATAAATACAGACTCGGGTCGGATAATACAGTACCGTGTCGGAAGTGTGGAACATAAAAAGCAGCTACTTCCGTACATTCTGCTTAGTTCCGTTCTCTCTCTCTCTCTCTTTCTTCCGAACCATTTGTTATTCACCATTTTGATCTATTCTACGCCACGCTCACCTGGAGGTCTCCTGCTGTTTGAAGGATGTGAAATAAAAATCTCTAAAGCGATCACGATCGGCCTTATTGCTAAAATGATTAGTTTCTCTATTATAATTTTACCTTTGTGCTATCTTTTTATGAAACTTACAATGGGCGAAGTTTAGAGCCGGTCATACAACCGGAAGAGTAACTTTTCCCCACTGGACACTACTGCTCTTTTTATGGATGAAATAAAAATTGACCTGTTCGCTTCCTCGGTCACTCTACTCAGGCTCCAACTCCAGGCCCAGTAAAGGCTTGGAATGAGAAATTTTCCAATTAAGATAGACTTGCAAGCGATTGCCCAGTGGTAGTGGAATAGATTGTGGTTGAGTTGTTGGGGCTATGGCAGCGGCATAAGTCCTTCGGGAATAGCGATCTGTATATTATGATAGTAACGAGCAAAAGGGAAGGTTCTTTTCAAATGCAAATTTTCATTATACGTCAAACAAGTTTAATAATGCACTTTTGCTTTGATAAATGGAGTATTCTGTTAGCAATATCGTCCAAGAGTTGCATTGTTGGAAGTCAACAAACTGATAATAGTTCAAATTTCAATTTCCATTTCAAGGATCAAATTTCATCGGAAGGTTTAGAAGCGAAATTAAATTAAAAACCAAAAAATCATGGCTGTGTTTTCATAATGCGTTATCTAAAGTAGCTCTAAGTGCGGTGCAAACTCAACTGTCGCTTCGAGACTCTATTTAATTAACTCTTTTTTCTTTGAAACTCCATTTCCTCTCCTCACGAAGTGACGACATTCGTGTCTTATTGTGTACCATTTGTTGGGACTTGGGTTTAAGCATTCCTCCTCCGAGCGAATTATCCATCATGTACGAATAGTTGTTTAACATTTATGTTTACGCTTTCCTTTCTCTGTTGTTGGGCAGGTGACCTGGGACAGCTGCTACGGGGCGTCATGACGGAGGCCAAAGAACTGGCGGCTGCAGAACGATGCTCTCTATTTCTGCTCGATAAGCACACCGGCGAACTGGTGTCGAAGGTCTTCGATGGCAATGAGGTAAGGCATTGCGGGAACAAAGTTAATAAAACTATTCCAAAATGACGCTGCGTGTCAAACGGTAAGGACTCATTTTGAAGCAGTTCCATGTAGAGGAAATTGTTCTAGGAAGCGAATCGATGAAACTCCCGTCCTCTTTGTTGGATGTGGATGCATATTGATGAAATATTGTAAATTGTTTCTAATTTACATTAGCCCATGTTTGGGGGAGGCTAATTTGGAGCTTTCGGAAATAGATCGATAGAACGTTAATGATTCCGAGGGAATACGTTTTAATTTATGGTTGCAGCGATTTGATTACCGTTCTGCGCCATTTGCATCAAATGAAGCGTTAAAATGGTGCTTACATTGGACGTTGAAATGGCATTGGTGAACGTGCAATTTAATTAAATCCTTTCATGTTATCAAACTGAAAGACCAATAAGCTTTTAGAAAAACCTCATTTATGTTCCATGTAATTGTAATTAAAAATTCAATTTGTTTGATGACTGAATTATTTGTTCCTACGCAATGGATTAGTTCAAAGGAGTAAAATTATGAAAAAAAAATATTTGTTTTTGGTGGGTCCATGTTTATGTTGTGTATTACGAGTAACATAATAAATGACGCTTGCAAGTTAGGCTAGTATAAAATTATTATTATAAAAATATTAATTAATTGAATGGAAATAAATTATAAAAAAGGAACTGATTTGGTGGAACCCTATTTATGCTGCTTATTATGAATTATTGAGGGACAGATGTAAGCTAGGCTATTATTAAATTAGTATTATGAGTAATCCCAAAGCATATCTTGTGTTCGTTTGCAAAATCCTGTAACAACATAAGACTAATCCAAAAATAACCTTTCTATGCGATAAGCGCAGGTGTGATTTCTCTTTATGTTTATCAATAGTTGTGACGATACGGTGAAACAAATCTTCTCGCTTTATGGCACAATCTAAATTTACTACCATACAGGTAAACTGCTGAAAAGCTCAATTTTGGCCACTGATATGTGTTGCGGCTTGTCTGTCAGTTTGATCGATACCGTATAACCACCGCTACCGCCAGAAAATGACGACCATCAAACACAAATGCTGCCACGTACGCAACTAAACCGGGTACTAAAACGCAACGCATCTCTCCGTATTGTTTCGTCCGCAGGCTTCGAAAGAGATACGCATCGAAAGTGGCAAAGGGATTGCGGGCTACGTCGCACAAACTGGCAAACTGCTAAACATTCGCAACGCATACCAACATCCACTGTTCTACAAAGGGGTGGATGAGTCGACCGGCTTCAAAACGAGGTAAGCATCCTTATTCTAGACACACGAGCGCGAGCGCCCGCTTTGGTAAAAAAAACCAATGGATATACTACGAGAGCAATGGCAGGAAGATGGCAATAGGGAAAAAAGCACATTTGCGACGGATACAAGCCAGACGTCGAAGGGGTTTTGTTCAGGGTTGTCTATTTTCTACTGGCAATACCCAACTCTTGCAGGTTGAAGCGATTCCCGTTAATTTTGTTTTGCCTTTTTCAAACGCACGTGGTGAGCGACGTGTAGTCGACAGGAAACCAAATCACAGCAGCAACGTGCGATTTCTGGCAAACGAAGCAAAAGTTGGTTCTAGAGTCGAAAAGATTGAAGTGTTGGTTGAATGCAAATCATGTTTCTCTAGCGTTGTGTGCCGAAGAGGAAGTAGCTGCTTGTTTAAATAGAAACACGCTTTTCAATAAATTTTGATGGATCATTCCAAGTTGATGGATCACGTCCTCAACTGACATAAATAATAGATTGTTATTAACAACTGTTTCAGAAGAGCTGTAATAGACATAATATATTTCCTTATTTGTTTAACTTCCGACCACTAACAACCCTTATAACCAACAGTTCAAAACACATCACCAATGTGTGAACAATTTTATCCCCACAAAATAAAACGCCGGCCAACAAAAGCCGATTAGAGTCTTTCACTTATCAATCAGACGGCTGGAAAAGTTTTCCAATTAGCGCCTACAAGTTGAGACAATGCTTGGCTTGTTTCCTGCCTTTTCTCATCCTTCATGTGTGACCTCAAAATCACAACGAATGGCAATACGGCGGGAAAATCCGGTTCCTGACCGGCGAACTTTGTTCCCCTAATTTCAACCGATGAATGAATACGGCTGTACAGTTTATGCGCTCGTTTTGCTCCTTCTTTTGCAGGAACATACTGTGCTTTCCCATCTGCGACGAGGAAGGCGTTATCGGTGTTGCCCAGCTGTGCAATAAGGTAAGACGATAGGAGACCGATGCAAAATAACAAAAAAGCTAACAATCATCCGGCTGGGAAGCGTTCTGTTAATCACCAGGCGCCTCCATCGGACTCTGGCGTGGAGCGGTATAAAACCGTGAACAATCCCGGTCCAGCCACGTCCGATGGCGGAAACAATCGATAAGCAAATCTTTCATCCAAGTGCTACTATAAAATAGCTGACAATCTCACTTAGGACGCTAAAGAAACATGCTCCTTTTTCCCGTGTCAGATTTGGCTAGAAGAATGAAATGATTGATTGATTTAATCGCTCTCCGTCAGCGTCAGTAGTCAAAGTGTGGTCAGCGGATTCGAGCGGAGGGAGTGAGGTGTGGTTTAGCTGCCACGGGGTAAAACACAGACACTATTCGTTCGTATTAATATGCCAATTCCGCTTTCTCTGTGCTTTGCAGTGAAGGCTGTAGGGTAAAAATGGCCGAAGCTGCTTGTACAAACCATCCTGCGGGATCAGGAGCACGCAGGGCGATTATAATCGACTCAGAAGGACAAAAATATGATTCCTTATCTGCAGAATAAATTGGAAACATTAGTGCTTTTCGTGGCAAATGTATGAATTTCTGCTTAATCATAATTCTCCCGATGTCGTATCTTAGACATTCCGCAGCAGAAAATCCCAGAAGTATTTTATCCATAGTGCTAAAGTACAGGCAGACGAGAAAAACATCATCCATATCTAGTGGACAAGAAAAATCACCAGTTGTACTTGCCATAAATTGATTACCATTAAGATACAAGATTGAGCAGAAATTGCGTTCCGGCACTGATGTTATTGCTCACAGTCGCATCCCTGACGCTGTGCCTTTTTCTCCTAGCGGAAATGATTGAAACGATTTGTATTCAGCAGCTGTAATTCAATTTTGCAAGGGTTACCCATACCGAATGCTCCCTGAGCCTTTGGAGATGGTTTATGATTTTTCATACTTCCTTCCCGGTGCTGTTGGCCGCGTACCCGGGTGTCTGGAAGGTTCGTCTAATGCGCTTTGGTCCGACTTTTACTACACTTCCGAATGGGATTTCTATTAACCGTATCAAGTACCGGCAGAAGTTGCCCGGGAGATCGCGTCGTAGTAGCAACCGTTTCATTGCTTTTCCTTAAGTGAACCGTAAGTCGTAAGCTTATAAAGATCACAACAACATCTCAGCAACTGTGAAGCACATCGAACGAGAGCGGTTTTAAAGAAATATAGACCTTATTTTTGTGCTTCTCTTCATCTCACCCGGGCCCTGGTAGCATGTGGGGTGAATTTAATGAACTTATTTCACCCTTGACAGCTGCTCTTTTTTTGTGGAAAAAAACCCACCCCAAAAGCATTAATGGTATTTCACACCGAAGACGATTGGATTCACACCGTCACCGTTCGTGGAACTGGCGCAGGTGTTTACTGTTTTGCCGTGCAGCGCAGGTGTCTTCTGTTCGTTCAATTTGCAATTGCAACTTCCCAGACATTGAGCGGAATTGAAAAGAACAGCTCATGTCAGTGGTGCAATATAAATTGTTACTTGCATAAATTTACAGCGCTTCGCTACTGCAAATCTTCTAACGGCTATATTTAACTTATTCACAAGCTAAATAGCATCGGAAGATATTTATTGCCATTGCCTAGGCTGATCATCCAAGGAAAAGGCTAAACGGGAGTTTACCACAGAAAAGTTTACCACAAGCGTTGCTAACAACCACAACAAAAAAACACTCCTTTCTCAATCTTGAGCAGAATGCCACAGAAATGGAATGAAAAAAAAACTCCATACACACAAATAATAGTACTTAAAACTTTCTCCTTCCTTTCTTCATTCTTTCGCCCCGGAATCGACTCCTTGCAGTCTGGTCTGGTGTGTGTCGTCTGATGTACCGTACCACCACCAGAGCGATACGTTCCGATGCATGTGCGTGAAAAACTTTCGGACGGGCGCCTCATGAAATATTATTCAGTTTCGCAGTTCGGTAAAAGTTGCTGTCTCCATTCGTTCGTGCCATCGCAATCAAATCACAAGTCTTCCGGATGTAGACAAGGTTCCATTTGAGGTTCAGGAGAAGGATGTGGCCGAATGCGGGGGCATAGGGTAGGGTAGTGTTCGAAGTGTGGACAGGAAGCAGCAATATTTTATGTGTGGAAGACATTTTCCAATTTGAGCTCGAATAGGTTCAAATGAACCCGCATAAGTGTTGGAGATTTATTTGGAAAATTTCAAGCTGAAGTTATTAATATGACTTCCTTCGCTGTTTAACTTGAAAGTTATCTTGAAATGTAATCCCTTGAATAGTAGAGAATATAGTAGTAGTAAATCAAATGTGAACTATCGGTAGAACAAAACGCCTAGATGTATGCAATATGCGTGACAAAGTATACTTATTTTCATTTTAGAATGACTAAAGAAGCTGTACGAGATATTCTCCTTTAATTTATAATGATAAATCCTCTTCGAGGTCCTAATACGTATGAGACGTAGGATAACTTCATCAGAAGCTCTGCAATTTGTCCTTATGAACAATTATATCCCTAGTAATATGATGCTCCATACATGGACAGTACACATTGTCAATCGACCCGTAAAAGAGCATCAAGATTATTCACTGTCCAATCCCATCCACTAACAGTACGGGACAGCAACATGGTGTATCATCGTCGGAAATCAACCATCACCACAAATAACCTATAACCCCACACCCCGATGATGATTCTCCGAACCAGAGGTACAATTCCAGTTTAATTACTCTCCCTCTTCCATTCTCCCTATTAGCTTCACACTTCGATTAGATCGATAGATTGCACAGTGCAGTGCATTGCAATGATACGATGATTATTGGAATCACACACACGTCCACCAACGTACCACTCTGCCACTGCATTACAGTGTCATAAATCGGGTGGTCGGAAAACCCTGATCACTTTCCACCTGTAGCTGGAACATCGGGCGTGGGTGGGCAGAGGTGTAACGGATTCCAATCCATTTGATGGTTCAATTTGAAACTCTCCAAAGGGTCGAAACGATCCTTTTGAGAGTGATGTGATTTTACCATTCGTTGGTTCTGCTTCGCATCGAATGGGAGACTGCTCCTACCTTCATCGAGAACTTGTTGAAATGTTTCAACTTCTTCAAACTTTCACAAATGGAAAAGTAAAGTACCAATGTGCAAACATAAAAAAAGGGAAAAATCATTCGTAAAATAAGACTCCAACTCGTGAGCGGGTGTTGTAAAGTTATTGTAAAAAAAACATCCCATTCTGTTACTGTTACACCCTTTGGCACCTCCACAGCCATCCCGTTGGCACTTTTTCTCACCCGATTTAAATAATCCTTTCTGGGGGTTCTTTTACGCTTCAATCCATCCCAGCTGTACATGGAAGTACAATCACAAGAATGTTGTTCGGGCCGAATAGAAGGAACAGGCGGGAACATAGATAAAGCGATGTTGTGTTCTATCTCAGTCCATTTTGAATTCCTCCTCTCCACGTCTTGCTTGTTACAGCAACCGCAAATGTGTACAGCAGTAGAACAACATTGAAACATTCGGATGCATGTACGCTGCTGGTTCAAAGCTGGTACACTCCTAATCCCCCTGTTGCATCGGTTTACTACTATTTGACATGGCCGCCCGGAGTCATACAGGGAAGTTGTATATGCATACGCCGGTATCTGCTTTTACGCTTCGGAAGGTTATCGGGTGCATAGGAAGTTGGAAGATACGGAGGAATTGGGTGTGTGCTATTTACGAACTGGAAATTCCGACGGCCGCGCGTACCGGAAATGTGACAGCGTGCACAGGAAGCACACCCGTCTGAAATGAAAGGCTAACATGGAAGCACATGCTTTCAATGGTAATCGAACACAAAACCAGTACCTTTTCACAGTAACTTACCCGGTTTGTTCGGCCAGGGTAAGAAATAGACTTCCGCAACAAACAAACTCCATTGACCCGTAGTTACGGTGAGTGGAACTTGGCTACATTGTATGGCGTAACAAATAGGAATCAGATGACTAGATGTGAAAATTTGCTTTCATCTTCAATTTGGCGATTTTTAATTAACTATGCAACGACATGGATTTACTATCGAATATCTAGTAGTCCTGTGACACTGTTGACATTGTTGACAGTTGAATGTGTAATTTGATGTTTACATTTCTGAGGGGGAATACACAACAGGATCCTTTTAATTAATGAGCTTCTTTTCATTTCCCACTTTCGAAACAGTTGAGCGGATTCCATTTCGACAAGTGCGACGAAGAGGTGGCGACCGCATTCTCCGTGTACTGTGGCATCAGTATTATGCACGCACTGGTGCACAAACAGGTCCAGAAGGCGGAGGCACGCTACAAACTTTCCCAGGAGCTGTTGCTTTATCACATGAAGGTATGTACCCTTGATGGTGGTGGTCACCATCATTACAAATCCACTGATATATGGTGCACGTTTTCACCCGCTTCTGACCCTATTACAGGTACCGGATATGGAGGTAAATCACGCACTGGAAGCGGTAAAGGAACCGGATCGGGAACAGGACGAACTGTACCGGACCTTTCCGCGCTTTGACTTCTGTCCGCGGGATGTGCAAGATCATGCACTTTCGGTGCAGCTGGCGATGCGTATGTTCTACGATCTGAACTTTGTCGGGAGCTTCAAGATACACGAGTATAAGCTGGCCCGGTTCGTGCTGCTGGTGCAGAAAGGTTACCGGGACACACCGTACCATAACTGGTGGCATGCGTTTTCCGTTGCACACTTTGCGTACTCGCTCATGATGAATCTACGGTTGATTGAGCGTGGCATTATAACGTAAGTGTGTGCTTTCATCACTGTATTGTGCTCTAGATTTCCCGGGAAGCGTACGTCCGTTATGAAAAAATATCTTTCTCTTCTTCAAAATGAACAGCAAAATGCAGGGCTTTTCGTTCCTGATTGCGGCCTTCTGTCACGATTTGGATCACCGGGGCATTAGCAACTCGTATCAGACGCAGACGAGCAGCCCGCTGGCCCGGCTTTACAGCAGCGAAGGAAGTGTCAATGAGCGTCATCATCTCTCGCAGGCCATCTGCATCCTGAACGATTCGAGCAGCAAAATACTGGACGGACTGTCGACGACGGAGTTCAAGGAATGTATCGACTACCTGCGGGAGCTAATCTTGGCCACCGATCTGGCGAATCACTTCCGCATTCTGCCACGGTTGAAGAAGCTGCGATCAGAGTACTTGACCGAAGGTTCCAACCAGCGGCTGCTTCTATCTCTCATGATCACCTGCTGCGATCTGAACGATCAGATTAAATCCTGGAAGACGGTGCAACACGTAGCGGTGAGTCATATTAGAAACGAATTTAAAAGCGAATACTTAAACTTATCAATCCTTTCACAGCATCTGGTTTATGCGGAATTCTTCGCCGAAGGAGATCTGGAGAAGCAGATGGGTCTGCGGCCAAACGCCATGATGGATCGGAAGAAAGCCTGCATACCGATGCTTCAGATCGAATTCCTTACCACCGTCATACGACCGACGTTTGAAATATTGGTGCAAATCTTCCCGGAAACCGGTTCCTTCCTGGAGACGATCGATAGCAATCGTGAACAGTGGGAAAGTGTTCGAAATCGGGCCGCACAGCAGCAGCAGGGGAATGGTAATGAAACATCCGGCAACGGTGCAACCGAACCGTGCAACGGATGTAATGCCACTGCCGAATGTTGTGATTTTACCTGCTACACAAAGGTGAACGATTAAGCCACCTACCGTCAAGTGAACAATTTGTAGCGGAAGGAACATTTTTAAGGACAGGATTGAGGTTTAGTGGAAAGGAAATCATAAAAGACAATTTTAATTTATTTAACAGTATTTGTAATAGCATTGTTATATATCTATCCTGTACGGACGACGACCAAAAACACACATGTCGGATGTCGCGACCGTTTATGTACATTCACATCTCCAATGAACAATACAGGAGCGGGCTAAAGATTGTTTGCTGGCAAACAGATCGTTTACGTTTTTGTTCACTTTCGCACAATCGGATCCCACTACACTTAATGCACACCAACAACAACCCGCACAACCACCGTCACTACGATACCAAAGGATTCGGACACACCGAAATGGCAACCATAGTAGCGGAAGTTAAGACTATAGTTGAAAGAAAAGGCTGCAGTATGAGGTAGAGTAGCAATTCAATAGCGTTGTACTAGAGTCGACCAGGCCATAAATGGGGTTGATTAGACCCGTAGCGATTCGTTAAATGTGTAAAATCAGGCTAACGAGAGCTAAGGATTAGGTGAAACAATGTTCAACGGAATGTAAGACACTGCGACAACCTAGCTAAAGCAAGGAAAGAGCCATGAGATAGCAAAGAGAACAATTTTTGGTGGATAATAGATGTAGAATAAATAAAAAAACGTAATTTAAAACTATTTATTACAATTTGTTTTTTTGTGGGAGGTGTGTATGAGTCTGTACTTACCTATGTGGCATTTGGCCTGCTGCAATAGTCCTTTAGACCGATCACGATCGAGAGCCGTTGTGATCTTGTTATTTTTTATGGCGTAAGCATCAACGACATTACTCGACCTCACTCCATCTTTATGGCCTCAATATGAATATTACAGCTCTTCTTTCCCAACAGGATAGTCTGGATCAAACTATCAAAACCACTATCTGCTTTTAACGGCATTTTAATGCCGTCTAATGTATTCTTTATTTATTACTGTGAACTACTGTTCACATTACCAATGTTTTACAAACTACAAGACAAGTTTTGAGATGTTGTTACGTTCTCCACCCGCCGTGTGTTCTTTTTTGTTTTGCCCTTAGTGCAAAACCCTGATTAACTGGTTATAGTTATGTTCGTTTGGTTTGTCAACTTGTTACTCATTAGAACGCATAAATAAATAGTAACACATTTAAGGGAGCGCCATTACAATACTTCCCCAATTGGCAAAACAGTTGCACATCGATAGTAGTAGTTGATTATACAGACGTGTAATGAGCTTTGAAAGGGATGTATCTATTTCTTATTCTTCGTTCATTTTACTATAAGGAACTGAAACGAAACAGTGCGGTTAGTCTTAACGAAAAGGGTTTAAAATGTTACTCAAGATTCTAGAAAATGTCACTTTGTTGGAAGTTGTTACAATAGAATAATAATTGTCAATTAATGCATGCCTCGGTAGGCTTCATCTATCGGTATGTCACTCGATTCGAGATTACAGCCAGCTGTACGTTCTATTTCCACCCCCTGTATGTGTGTAGATGTGTTTTGTGTTTCTTTCTACGTACACTCGAACGGTGTACGTAGAGTGGCCGTGTTCACTCGACGGAATGATGCGACAGTATTAACGACTGGACAGCATCCGGTCAAGATCAGTAAGTGTCAGCAGTGAGCAATGAACTATAGCCATCGTTCGCTTAGTCGGATCTCGGTGTGAGATTATTCTCTTTCGGCTGCAACAACTCCTCCACAATACAGTCCACCATCTCGCGCAGTGTTGCCTTCGAACCGTTCCAGTCACTAAAATGAGGGAAAAACAGTCATTTTAAATCGATCCCACTACCAGTTGGCAGCACCCTGCGCGGGTTCGAGCACAAACTGCTCGAATTTCTCGCAGGAAGCTTTAAGGGAGCTTTTTTCGCGTAAAAAGCACTCCAACGTACCGTTGTCCTGGCTGGGCGCACATCTCGGCGTAATACTTAATTTTCGGCTCCGTACCACTCGTACGCAACGTAACGACGGCACCATTTTCAAACGAAAACGTGATCATTTGCGAACTTTTGCTTGTCGGCAGCACGGCACGTCCGTCCGGTTGGGAGGAATCGTACCCGGTGGTAAGATCCCGCACGTCCGCTATCTTAAACCGACCATCGGCAATCGATTGGGGATAGTTTTGACCTTCCGTACACTTCCCACCCGGTCCCAGGTTGCGAATGCGCTTGAAAATACGCTCGATTACGGGTGGTTCGTAGCAGAAGTGGTACGAAGCGAATGTACAGTGGAATCCATAAATGTCGTACAGCTCGTTCAGCTTGTCGGCCAACGATTGGTTGGAGGTGGCCCGCAGATAGCTGGCCATCGTGGCGAGATGGCAGGCCGCACTGACGCCATCCTTGTCCAGTACGGTCGGGGAAAACATGAACCCGATCGCTTCCTCGAACGCGAACAGCACCGTTTTGCCTTGGGAAAGCAATTCCACCGATTTATTGCCTGAAAGTAACAGTTGGGAGGAAAGCATGTTAAACGAAGTGTTTCTCCCCAAGATGCACGCTCGCAATGGCTATTAATTGACTAATGGAACAAGCATTCTGTTAATGGAATTAAATTAAAACTACTCTCCCGGTTTTACAGCGTTCCCGCGGACGCGTGCTTTCGCCCGAAGAAATATATACTACGATTATCTTCAATTAACTCTCCAACATTAAGCTGTGTAATCTAATTAAACGCTTAATCTGGCCCACTTCTACCGTACTACCCACAGGGAACTTACCCATCCACTTGAATCCGGTTAGTGTTTCGATAAAGTTCAGCCCGTCTACGTTCGCAATCGAGCGGCACATCTTGCTGCTTACCGTGCTCGCTATCAGATAGCAGTCGGACAGACTCCGGTCCGGATACTGTTCCCGGTAGCATCGTATAGCCCACCAGCCCAACAGTGCTCCCAGCTCATTGCCACTGAAAACACGCCATTCACCTCTGCAGCACCCCCAAAACAAGAGAATGTAAAAAGGGAAATACAGAACCATAACCCGAAGTGACGCCACACTTAGTACTGCCACTTACTTTGTGTCCTTTTCGGCACAGGCCAACCGATCGGCGTCCGGATCGTTAGCCAGTATCACGTCGCATCCGGTTTCGTTGGCGAGCTGCATCGACAACACCAGACTGGATTTGCCCTCTTCCGGGTTCGGGAACTTTACCGTACGAAACTCTGGATCGGGATCGCGCTGTTCCGGCACAGCGATGACGGCCGGTAGCCGGGCACACTCGAACGCTTTCACCACGAACGGATAGCCAACGCCGTGCATGGCGGAGTACACGAAGCGCAACGGGCTGGTGGTGTTGTAGTCCCTGATGAACGGTTGTGGTACGTTCGCTTGCAGCTTGCGGAAGTACAGCTCCACCATCTGGTCGTACGGATCGTTAAGTTTGTCCGACAGCAGCAGCTCCAGGTTCCAGGACGTTTCCAGCGGTCTGTTTGGAAAGCCGGTGTAGAATAGGGGGCAATTACTTTGGATGCATTAGACACAGTTGGGGGACTTGTATTCGGGTCTGTTTGTTGTTTCACGAACCCCTTTTCTGTGAGAAATCGCATAACTGTTGCCGATAAGGGCAATATTTTCCTTGAAGAAGAATAATGACACAATATCAAAGAACTTACCATTTACAATAACATGTTTGTGACATTGTAACCATCCTTCTTAGAACTAGAAACGATCTTGAACATTATCCTTCCAGTGAAAAGGCTCACCGTTAACAGGACATCTCTCTGTAAGTTACAGGTTTTCACCACAGCCAGACTCATCCAACATTCCTTTAACCAACGTCTTCGTTAGTGGAAAGTATGCGCTTGCTGTCAACTTTCACAGACATAACTTCTCCCGTTTGGGCCATTTCGGCCGAAACCGACACTTTGCAAACAACGGTTCCCCACAGCTTGAGCACCCAGGTGACCAGCTCGTTAAAACCGATCAACAAGTTACCAAACAAACCCATAATAAGACAACTCTCTCGTGTTGATTGCATACTTACAGGCGTCTTTTCGTACACAAAAGAAAGGAGTCTGCGAGTGTAAAAATCTTCACGTCGCTTGCAATAGTTTGTTCCTAACCATGAACCAGGCCGTTGCCTGGGCCGCGTAACCTCCGTAGCAGCATCATTCGAAACTAATTTTCAAAGTGCTGAAAATCCCATTCTGCAATTAATTCCTACCGTTGCGAGGCAACCCGGGTGGCTGAAAGCCACAGGAAATTTGCGCTTCGTTTGATCTACGACAAAACGTCCCCGTCGCAGGCAAGGAAAAGCCGAACAGCGTTTGCTCTTTTTCCTTTGCCACGTCGAGAGAATGGAAACTTCTGTCATACCCCCGCTGTTTGTTTCAAAGTCAAGCCTTATCCTTTTCCTGCTAACATAAAGGAGAGCAGGTCGGACAGTGTCAGGGAAATGTTATAAAAGAGCCATTCGTTTCGCACCACCGTTAGTTTTACTTTCATCCTTTTCGATGTTTAATTCCCAGGACACAGACGGCGTCAGTAACAGCAACAGCAGAAACTGATGGAGACAGTTAAGTAAGTCACACAGAACGATTCGCGGCAAAACGGAAGCAAGGGACGATCGGAGGTGTTTGTGAGGGAGTCGGAATGTGCTTTTACCGGTGGAATGGTTAATGGTGTTCCGCCTTTTCGCAGGGAACGGGTTTAGACGTTTGCATTTCAATTAAAGTATTAACATCAATTTAAGGGGTTTGATTTACGTACATTACCAACCGAACCCGAAAGCGCAATGGAAGCTTCCTGGCTCGCGTTTTCCCTTTTAGCAGGGGAAAACACTAAATCACGCCAAATATTAGAAGTGCTGCTATTAGTACGGAAATGTGGTGTCACCGCGACGCGGTTACTTACTCCAAATTCTCCATAATTGATGTCTGTATGTTTTTGTCGTGCGGCGGTATGATCTGTGCGCTGTTCGTCCAGTACACCTTGTAACCGTTGTCTTCCTTCGGGTTGTGCGACGCCGTTACCATAATGCCGGCCAAACATTTAAGCTCCAGCACGGCGAACGGGACGAATGGCGTTGCGACCGTGTGGCTGTACAGCCAAACCGGAATGTTTTCGTTGAGGAAAACGCAAGCACTTAGCTCGGCAAATCTGCGGATACAAGAGAAGTGTTAGAGGAATTAACTTTTGCACGGAAGGTAAATTTTGTGTATGGAATCAGAGAGCTGGATTTGAAATACCGAACAGAATATGCGGCACTATTTGTTTCATATTCTCTTTCATCCGCTTATGTCCTTAAGTCGCTTTATCCAACAAATCTTTGGAAACACATTAATCTAGAATATTTTGACACTGTATGCTCTTTTACTTCAAAGTACTCTTTCGAAGGCTATCCGAGACTTTGTGGTCCAGAATACTAATAGATGATCAGATTAGCGATTTAATCCAAAAGCTTTTTTTCATATCATGTGTTACTTCCTCTGGTAAGTTCGTTTCATATTAATAGAATTCTTCACCATCACTAGTTAGTAGTCGACAATTAATACACCCTATTAAAGGGATGTTCTATAACCGCAAGTTCTCGTCTCATTTCAAGGGATTTAAAGCATAATTTTTGGAAATTGGTAGGTGGTGATCGGACGAATCCTTCTCTAGGAAGATACTCACTTCACTTTACGCTTTATACTGTCTATTGTGACTTTCAACCAAAAATTCTGTTTAAGGGTTCAGTACTTGACGAACAAGCGATATTTGAGATGATCTTTCGCTGGTAACTGATGCCACAAAACACCAACTTTCTAGAGCAGCAACATCTCGACCTGACATATTTGAGGTGATTCAAAGAAATCTCTTCCATACCTTTTGCTATTGTACCGTCCGTCGTATCCCAGCACAACGCCCCGCGAACGTTCCTCCGCGGTCGGGTAGCACTGCAGCAAGTACTTGGCCAGCCCTTGCGCCGACTGTATTACCACCAGATCGTTCATCGCATTGAAACCGGCCTGCATCACACCCCGCAAACCTGCCGTCCCGAAGGTGAGCCGTTGCAGCAACCGGTCCCCCAGCACCTTCCAGTCACCGCGCTGTGCCAGCTCGCGTATCTCCGCCGAGGTCTTTTCGTTCTGCAAAAAAAAGAAGACGAGCGAAGCGTACAAAATTGATGTCGTTTAGCAGACTGCTTGAAAACAACGAAATCCAGCACACCGGAGCACACGGTGGCGCGGATTGAATTTACGCTCTACTTACCTTATCCCATCGCAACCATTCGGCTATTCGTTGGTTCAGCTCAGCGGAACCGGAATCAAACTCCATCCTTTTTTGCACGCGAAATTCGTCCACCGGATCACTTTGGCGCGTTGGAGCGTGTGTTTGTGTCGGGGTATCTTTTGTTGTGAGATGGCAACTATGTTCAACTTCTACCCCAACCCGCAGGGATGGAAATTTCAAGCGTCGCGTATGTGACGGATTATGTCACGATTCGTTCACGTCCGTTTCGTGAATCGTACGGCACTGGAGATGGCAGTCAGTCGGACGCTTGATACCACACCGACTGGTGGGATTTCTCAATCCCGCGTGTCTATCTGTGTATGTGTATCCTATGCTTTGTTGAATGGGAGGGTTCGATGTGATGCGTTGTAGCTGGAAGCCTAGGGCCGTGTTTTGCGGAACCTGAAAATAAATAACGTCAAGTTAAGCACATCGGAATAGATTAGAAATTGTGTCTGTCTTTGGTTTAGCGCTGGAAGCGGCTCAGCACAACGACCCGCTCGATGGGAAGTAGGAGTGAATTGAGGAATATAGTGGTCTATCTCTTTCTTATCAAGTGTAACGCTGGACACGTATTTTCGTGTGCGCTTCGATCGCGAACAGCGATGAGTCCGATTGCCGTAAGCGCTTATGGATGGCGGCCGGCAAACATATACTTCCACAATAGTGAAAATACACTCGCTACAGACACTTCATCATGGCTACATAACCGACAGTGATGCTATTTTTTATTATTGTGCACAATAATAGGCTTATCAAATTTTCGCTCCAATTGTCGGTATTATGGTGCCGACACCGTTGGATGCTTTTGCGGGATGGATTATCGGCTTACCTAGGGGGAGTTGGTGGTTCGCTAGCAGACGCTAGCAGAACTATTAATCATACCGAATGGCCACCGGTTCAATGTCAAGAGCGGACACGAGCTTGAGGTCACAGAATTGGTTGTTTAACGAGTGCATTCGAAGAGAATTATTTAAACGAAGTGTTTGAAGTTTTACCCGAAGAGAACCAAAAACATCGTTAAACATGTTTTATGCGAATGCATTTTTCTTTTACACCCATTTCTTAAATTGCATCCACAAAACAAATGCCAATTGCAAACAAACTGCAAATGAAACGCTCGCGAACACCATCTGTGGTGTTGGGATGAACTCTTTCCAACGTGGAGCTGTTGTTGAAGTTGGATTTGAAATTTAAATTGCATTTTTTTTGCCCCCCCCGTTAACCCTTCAGCTGAACAATCTGCCATTCGCATGCGAATGTACATCGGTTCGGTAGTATAAAAAGGAAGGCACAACTTTCCCGTGGACAGTAAACTAATTTCAACTATCGGCCAAGGAGAAACAACCCTTACCGGGCGCGGTAATCATGAGATTCTGGTTCGTCTTACTGCTTGGCGCACTGTTGTCCGGGCGATGCATATCGTCCAACGGTAGGTTGCGTTGGGAATAAATATCAAGCAAAACGAAAGAAAATAAATAAAAGGATAAAACCGAAGTCATAAACAAGGAGTAATTTGCACTCGTTACAGATCCGTACGAGGAATTGGAAAGTTGTGGCGTTAGCTTGTTCAGCTTCATTATGACACGGCTTAATCAGCAGATTGAGGAATACACAGCGTGCCAGCAGTTAAATGGTGGCGAATCCAGTTATAATTGCAGCGGAAGTATTCAACGGGCGAAAGTCGACCTTCAACAGGAATTGTTGGTTTATGAAGATTGTACCAAAGATATACGTTAGTCGGTGCTAATATGGTTTAATAAATTGGCAGTATTTGTTGTAAAAATTTAATTTTTTAAGACGTGATCTTTTTGTTTGTAAAGAGACTCAAGAGTGAAGACTTATAATAGACTATCTTAACGTCATTCCACCTAATGTACATCATCAGCTGTAAACTCCATTAATTTCAATTTCTCACTTACAACTACGTTAATATACGGATTTAATACACAACAGTCGCGAGATCTCCGCAGTAGCTAATTGTTATCCTGCTAGATATTTGTACGGCTTATTATTCATCATCTTTTCACGGAGATCTTCATGGAGATCTGTTAAAATGAGGAACCTTGAATGAAGTTAGAGGGACTTTTTCATGATAACCTTTTTGATTCTTCTGCTTCGAAGAGCTACGGGTTTAACGGAAAGCTGCGGAGCTTTGAACTCAGAAGAGGCTTCAATTCGCAAGAGATGTTCAGAGAGGATAGCGAGATCTGAAGAGCTAGAATTGTAGGTACTTCAGCTTTCCAACACCATCCACTCACCATCGTTCTCAGTTATAATGCAAGAATTCTCTTACTAAGTATGTCTCATTTGGGGATCCCGAAGATCGTAGACACTTTCCCACGGATTCCATACTCAGATCCCAAATCCAAACTGAGACCGAACGTATTCGACAACCAAGTAAAGGCCTTGCCTCCAGAACTGGGTGCTTTAAAACATTTTACGTGTATATTATGTAACTTTTTTATTTAAAACCATTTATAAGGCGAATTCTAAATGTTACTAAACTAGGTACTGTTACAGATAAAAATAACATAAATATAGCTATGTAAATTTTCTCATAAGAACACGTTAACAAAACCAGACGTCACCGTTCTTTGTTACTACACATTCGTCGAGGACATCTCCCCACGATGGTGGTTGCAAAAGTGTTTATATTGACTCGCGGTAATTGAATAAATAATGAAAACAGCATGTCAAAATCGAATTGGAATTTTGTTTTCCTTCTTTTTTGCAAACACTGTTTTGCTACAGTTGTGTAAAGCATGATCTGCACCGCTTAAGTATATATAACTCATGCAGTCATGCAACTGTTCTGAGCCACAGTTACAACAGCGAAAGAAAAGGAACTTCAAGAGAAACAATCATGGTTGTTTGGCGCATTTTGTTTGCACTTTTTGCAATTGGAGTTTTAACAATCAAAGCTGACGGTACATTCTGATAGGGAGCACGATACTTCACGAGAACTTTTGAAACGGAAGTAATATTTTAACTTACAAAAACAATAATGTTTTGCTTCGATCTACAGATTCACGCACAGAACTGATAGCGTGCAGCAGTACTTTGTTTCACTTGGCTGCAATTCGGATTTCGCGTCAGTTTGAAGAATTCGTGGAATGTAAGCGAAACGAGCCGAATGTTTCTTATTCGAAGGATTGCAGTGATACCATCAAGCGAGCAACGGATGATCTTCAGCAGGGACTGCAGGATTTCAACCATTGTACGAAGGACATTCGTTAGTCGGCTGTTGCGTGTCTTACAAAAAGAACAAAATAAATAAACCAATAATCGATAACAATTCTCACACGATTAGTTTGTTCAAACGGTTTGTTACTCCCAAAAACTGGGTGGGAACAGAAACAAAAAGAACAAAAAAAAAACAAGCGTAAAAGCGTGTTCACGACAAATGGAACACCAACTCTCAAAATGTCAATTAGCTTGCTTACGACTGTGGAGGCCAGTATCGTTATTACCGAACACTCCACCCGGCACATCAATCAACCAGCAAACACTCATTAATTTCTTTTCAATTACTGTGTTCCCGCCAATTATTTCTCATCGTCACCATTTGAGAAGTGTTGGAAAGTGATCCACGCTTTCACGGTCGTCCCACGTCGCCGTTCGCTCCATAATTAGTTGTGCACGTCCGCCACGTGAAGAATGTGCGAATGTGCGCCAAGGAAGAGAGTGGGATCAATTAATCAGCCCACCGGGTACGGGCGCAGGAGGTTGGAACCCATTTATCATAACATTTTCCACCCGGACAGACAGCCACGGTCCCTTTATTTAAATGAAAGTGTACAGGGCCGCAAGTTAAACAGAAGCATCAGCAAAAAGATGCTTAGAAAAGGCAGTCCCGTTGCTGGTAAGGGGGGCAGGCAAGAGGACAAAAAAGTGCAGCCGCATTTACTTTTGCATTCATTAGCAAGTTGTCGTACGGTGGACCGAAAGATGATAAGGGCCGGACTGACGAAGGACCTTTTTGTCAAAGGTCAGATATCAGTCGGTTTGTAGGGCTTTCATTTTCCGTCCTTGCATAAACATTTACTTGAAGGCAGATGACTTAGCTTTTGTGCCGTTGTTGCTCATCCATTTAACTGAGATTAGGAAGAAACAAAGATGGACTTACTTTAAGAGATTAAATCCCTGTTGTCTTTGAATGAGATTTCATTCCCTTCAGATTTGGAGCTGTGACGTCTGGTTGGTTGATGGAAAGAAAAGTAAATATAATTTTTTTCAAATTCATTTGAAAACAAAAAAACGTGACTTGAGAGCACATTTTTATCTATGAATACGCATAGAAAAGAAAGATTACAATGCGTTTTTATAATCGTCCTTAACACGGGCCATAAGCCATGCTTAGTTATTCAAATAAGCAAATGTGTTGCAATTCATTTTTCTGCCATTAATTCATTGGTACATTTGAATATGCTTTCTGCTGACGGTAACTCAATTACGCACAATACAGCATCACGAACGATCTAATACACTTTTGCACCCTCCCTTGGCAAGCACAACCACGTGAAACTGTCAAATTCAAAGCATTACTTATCTTTTTCATCTTCAAACATGCCTCCGGCAAACGGCCAAGCCCAGTTAAAGGAGCTACTTGCCATAACGACCCTATTCTATTATTCATGCAAGATCCACCCACCGGGCCAACAACAGCAACAAAAAAAAGGCGAAGTTTAAGCACTTGTACCGTTTGACTGCTCCTGACTTGACTACAAACAATTTGGAAAGGCAACAAAAAAAATACACCTATTTAGAATTCGACCAAGAAAAAAAAACCCTGAACCGAAATCCAAAACATCCGCTTGTCATGAAGCTCATCCCTTACACGAGCTCATATTAAGCAAAACGTTCTGATAACTGTACGTTTAGATCCATATTAACAACAAAAAAAGTCGATCAGCATCATGCAAATGGGCTTTAACTGCGCCGTTCCTTAAATGTTGCAAACACTTTGATCTTTTGCTCGGTCAGCTTTTACCGAGAAACTTTGCCCTTAACAAAACTGTTCACTTCCACCTCCACAGTCACACGAACGGAACGGCAGCGTAACGACATTGGGCGATCTAATTCCCTTATTCCCTGGCGGTTTATTTTCACTCGCCGATATGGTTCTATCGAAATGTTTTGTACCATGCACGAAAGAAAGGAATACATTTTGTCCCCAAAAAGAAGTCAACTGAAGCCAAAATGAAGAACATACTCTTCTCAATGTAGGTCGAGGCAACAAGAAAAAAAAACGGTAAGATTTCAATTTGATGTTTTGAAAAGAGCGCGTGAACACTACATTCGTTTATCGTCTCGTTGTTGGACGGTAGCGGGGTAGAGAGAAAAAAGGAAACCGAAATTGAACCAGAACTCTGATCGATATTTGATACTGTTCCAGGTGGCACACAACTATTGCCTCACCTACGTTCAAATAAAAATGGAAATTAGGCTTAATGTACGATCGGAAGATGAGCGCAAGGTTAGGGATAACGTAAACAAAGCAAGATAACTGAAACTTTCAACAGAATGACCTTATTTCGAATAGGCAAACATCATCAAAGAGGCTGAGATAGAAAAACAATACATTTTTTCAATGACAGGATGGTTTTTTTGTGAAGGCCATTATTTGGTTGGAGGCCTTGCAAAACCATACTAACGACAACATTACCACCTTGGGCTGAAAATTAATGATCAATTTGCGTGATGCCATTCTTCGAAATCCTTTGCCATTTTCCTGTTGCTTGTTGTGTGTCATCGTTACTATTGCAGGATCAACGTCCCCTGTAGATTCCCGGCTGGAAGCTAAAGTCCTAAATAAAGAACCAACCCGGCCGTACATTGTCATCGTCATAAATCACAAATCCCCTGTCCAGCTGCCTACTACCGAAGGCCAAGCAACCGCCAGGCCATCCCAAATCCTTGCGACGTGACACGAGACAGGTTTTGCGCTCGGCAGAAATAATGCGTACAAGCGGTGAAACAAATTGGGCAAAACAAATAACATAACCGACACCGACCGAAAGCTCATGTAGCTTCGCAATCTCACAATTCATGGGGTTTTGCCACCTTAAAAACAGCTCACGGTTTGCTGACTAATCTGCTCACTATTCAACGGTCACACTAATGCGTGCGTTTTGTACAATGTTTTGTTTACTCCACCACTTTTTCACCAACGAACAGGTCCGGCGGTACACTAACACAAAGACGCCGAATGACGGGTGAAGGCGCGCACGGTGTTGAGTGGTGTCAGCTGGTGTACCGGGTTTTTGACAGATGGCAAACAACCAATTTGTTCTTAGTACACACGCTGGATGCACTTTGCGCACTCGAGCAAATGCTTCACTTAACTGTAAGATGCAATCGAAAACATTACCTTCGATTGAAAGTTCACGGCGCGTACACTAAAATACGGCCTGCGAACAGACGGAAGCACGTTGAACTGATGATCACGCGGTACAAAAATGTAGCTCACGAAACGAAAACATCAGCCTAATCTACCACCACCACCGAGCGGTATCGATTTTCGAGCGTTTGTAGTGGTGTGGTTGTGTAGTGTTTCGCGAAGAAGAGTAATGTGTTATAAAATAGTTTAAATAAATTTACTATTTTGCGACTTTATAAAACAACGTATTTGTATAATTTTAAGCCACTATTACAAAAAAGGAATATTTAGAATTTTTTCTGTTATTGGTATTATATTTGGTAGAAATTTCCCCTTGGCAAATGTAATGAAATGAATGAACTGAATAAATTAGGTACGTTAATGTCTCTAATATATAAATTCAAAGAAGATAACTATGCCGAAAGAAATTTGAATTCCTCATTTGAATTAGAGAAATTTCGGTCTTTCTGTCTATACAAAACACTCCCAACATAAAATAGCCCATTTTCAGGCCAATATCCATCTGTCAAACCCGTTTTGAAAGAAATATAACCGATGGCAGCATTTTCCCCAATGTAATAGTGCTGTGCACTAAGATAATTTTTTTGACAGCTGTCAAAAGGAAAAATGTATAAAAATAATGTAGAATTATGTATATTATTTATAGCATAGATCAGCTTGCAAATACAAATCATTATAAATTGTCGCTTATTAAATAGTTTCCATTTCAAGCACGATAACTCTAGGGAGATTAGAACGGAAAAAACACAAGAGTCTGTTTGCAGAGGCCGCAGTAAAAGTGCAGTGCAGTGTTTACCCGTGCTTTCCTCTCCGTCGTACCGGGCATGCGCTGCTACACGCTCCTCAAACGGTTCGTGTGTTTATGAATGACAAATACGCTCACCCAATATAATCCACAGAAGTCGGGTGGCACAACCCCGAGCAAGAGCGACGAGAGCCATCTGCCCAGTGCGAGTCGATCGCTTACCAATCCCGTTTCTACTTATTGAAAGCATCACGTTCCCCCCATCGGCTGTAGTAAACACACCGAACGGCATCATTCGAGCAGCAACCGAGCGATTCGGAAAGTGTAACTGCTCGAAAGTGCGAACGCTCTCGGAGCGTGTTTCGCGGATAGCATACTTCCGTGGGCAAAAGCACACATTCGGTGCTGCAGCAAACCGTGTGGAGTAACCGTTTAACCGTCGTCGCGTTCGGATCTTATCCCAGGGGCAGTGCGCGTTGATTAGTTCTCACCAGCCGCATCGACGTGTCGTCGCGTGTCACGTTGTTCCTGTCCGTACGCTGTGATGGTGTTGGTGCGTTGTGTGCCACAGCGCGAAGATAATGCTGCAGTTCTTGGTGCGTGATTTTTGTTGTTGTTGCTCTGCTACTCCCACTCGCCTTATTCTAGATGAAGCTGAGGGACCGTTTATGGTGTGACTGATAATTCCAAAGCAGGAGGAAAGTTACCGTAGTTACTGTGGCGTAAATGACCGTTCTTCCCCAAACGGTCGGTGGTGTGTTTAGTTTATGAGGATTAAAGGCGAATCCTCCTACACGATTGCTCTTGTTGCAGTGTAAGCAATTTGGGGATGATTATTCGGTGTTTCTTGATGTGCGATAGTTGATAAACTTGGCATTACATTGAGCTTTTAGGAGGCCTATATAAAATAATAACCCTCCAGAGGGAATATTGCAATCACTGAGAGGTATAAGAATAAAATTGAATGTTTGCGGCATAGTTAAAGTGTTTAGAAAACAATTAGTAAAATTAAACAGCGTCCATCCAAAAGGATGAAAAGTTACATACATAAAGAGTGAAATATGTATAATACAAGGCAAAATAGATTGAAAGTCAATTTAACGATAAAACGCTTTTCCATGCATTACCCACCCATAGCACGCGTTATGTGGCCACGCTGATAATGCAGACAAGTTTGTTGTTCAACTGCATTTAATCAACCTTTTTACACCGGGCTGAAGCTTTCGGGAAGCTCATCCCATGCGGAATTAGCATAGGCACGGAAAGAGATCACCGAACGGGAATGGGTGCAATGAGCAAACAACGCCAAACGAGAAACAAAACCAGCGCATAAATGATGCGACGGTAGGAATACCCGAAACCCCGTCAAACCGTACCACGTGTGCACTGTGTGTACGTGTGCCTGTATGTATGTATGTTTTGCATCGCCAAAGAAAAACGGCTGGAGCGAGAGCGAAACGAGTGAGAAATTTGCGAAAGTGCACGGAAAAACGGGGGCACCACCGTAAACAAACTGTGTGCCCGTGTGAGTGAAAAAGGCGTATAGGCGTAGAATAACCCTGCAACGTTTCCCCCCACAGTAAGTAGTAGTGTTTCGTTCTTGATTTCAGACCAACCCTTACTTCCGGTGCAGGCGTGAGCGAGAGAGATAACGAAAGAGAATAAGTTTCGTTCTTTGTCACACACCGAAACTACATCGTCACGTTCTCACGTGGTCACCTTACCACACCGCAACACTGTTGCACGACTTATGGACACTTTCAACGATGGCAGCGTCACATGGTTCCGTACCGACCGGGAAGACTCCTATCACTGTATGCGTTTCTTTTCCAGCGCAATTTTTGTTTTCATTGTTTCCGCGGATTCGGGCATATCGCAACGCCACGATTGGCAGCAGTCCATTGGCCCCGTCTGGTTTTTTACGTTTTTCCCCCTGAGGGAAAACATGAAAAGTTGTGTCTACGAGCGATAGTGAATAGTGAAGAGAGAGAAGCAGAAAAAAACCAGTAGCAGTAGTAACTTTCGCTTAGAACACTATCGGCAATACGAATCGTTTTCTTGCCTCTTTTCGTTCTCTTCCCGACTGAGCCTAATAAACTTTTTTTTCTTTCTTTTCGCTTATCAACAATCGGCAAGCATGCGAGAACGCATTGTTCGCTACACTAGGCACATTCAAGTATCGTGTACGAAATGCTTACTCCCCCTCCCCGAGGGAAAACTTGCCCCCGATTACGGCACATGTTTCCCGTCCCTGTTCCGTTGATTAACATAAGTGAGAAAATGAGACTTGATTCCGGTCCATTGGAGCGCAACCTATCGAGAATCAAATTACTGGGCGTCTCCATGGCACCAGGCGCCTCCATTGTGAAGCACATGTTCACGAGTTTTCGCGTGTCCACGGTGTGCGGTGGTTTGTCACCTAGTTGCGTGTTTCGATTTTTAAAACATCGATAGTCATATTTTTTTCCGCTATGAATAATCTTACCAAAAAGAAAACTAAAGATTTAAAGCTCGATTAATTTCTTGTAAGTGATTTTATTGCTTAAAACAGAAGAAAAATCGCTACTTCTTTTTTAAACATCAAATGCTCGTGGTGTGAATATTGAAGGCATGAAAGCAACAAGGACAAACAAAAGAAAATTCACCCCACGATAGAAATTCGACGATAAACATCTCTTCAGCAAAAAAACACGTCTTTGTTTCGCGACGCGATCAAACGAATATTCATAAATTCCAATCAATCTATTCAAACAGTATCGATCTTTGGATCACGTCTCTGCCACATCACAAGTGGGTTTGTGTGTATCAGTTTCACCAGCAAGAAACAGTGTAGGCTGTAACGAGAATCATATATCAAACATTGTGAATATTTCGCGCCAACGGAAGGTAGCGTTTACTTTCTACGGAAAAATGTGTTTCTTTTCTCGTTGCGAGAAAGTTGTGTTATTTGTTCGGTTATCGTAAAAGCTTCGACAAAATGTGAAAAGCATGATATTTCCATCAAAACTAACCATTAAGTAAAACAAACCATTTTTTGCGCTGCTCACTAGAGATGGGAATAACAACTCACTATGGTGAATTGTTTGGAATGAGTTAGTCACATTAATGAGATATTATTCAAACGACTCTTCTGAAAGTAATCATTCGGTGTTAAATTAGATGCCTGAGAGAAGAATATTTCTATAATGCATTCTTTTCGTTTGGTGTTTAGCTATTCATTTTTTTAGTTCCTTATTCTACCAATTCTCATTCTCATGTCAGTCCATTCAAAATATAATTCGGAACCAAAAAAGTGTGACGATTTCAAAGTATTTCAATCCGATTTAAGCTGCTCTCAGTGAATCATAGCAGTACATTCTCATATTGCATTTATTTCCATACGAGTTTTACAGTTCACGAATAGCTTAAACTGCTGTGAGTGAAGCATACCTCATTTATTTATTTATTTACTTATTCTGAGTATGTAAAAATATGTTAAAACTAAACTATCAATAGTGATTCAACGCATGAGTTAATTCACACAATTGACACTATCCTTCGATACACTTCTACACCTCTACAATATATGTGTGAATATGAGTTAAATTATTTTTTATTATTTATTTTTTTCTAACACTTCTACAATATATGTGTGAATATGAGTTAATTTATGAGTGAGAGGATAGTATAAGTTAAACAACTCCTTCATGAGTGATTTGACTACTGAAAAACATTCGTAAGTTACTGAATAGTTACCACAAAAAGCCATAACACATTAGTTTAATAACACTGCCAGGAATTAAATAACACAATCCTCAGAAAGATTTTATTCATTCATTTATTATCACTGAGCATGCACATCTCTACTGGTCACTAATGTAGCAAAATAAGCCAAAACTGCACACTTTCACCAAAATGATTTATGAGACACAGTGATAGGCAGAACGATTTCCCGTGTAAGGAAACAAATGGCATTACTGTGAAAAGGCACATAAAACATCCCACAAGACACTCCAGGCAAATGGTTTTCCTGTGAAAGCCAGTGAAACAAGTCTTACATTACGATGGAAGCAAAAAAAAAACATAACGCCACATCAACTTCCTACGTGGAAGTAGAGCTGGTAGCGACTTCATCAAATAATTAACTATAAAAACATAACGAAGAAAATCTCCTGTCCGAGCAGCCAAGACAGCAGATTGGCATCATGCTGCTGGAGGTTTTTTTTTCTATTTATTTTCCACGTACTCGAACCGTTTCGAATAGCTGAACAAACACATTCGCTTCCGCTCACGGTCAGTGTACTTGATTTGTCAACATTTGACCGTCAAGTGGCATCGAGTTTCCCGGGAACCGTCGGTAAGGAAAGGCACTGATTGAGGTTTGCGCCGCCAACGGGCAAGAGTTGACAGTTGGAGACAATCAGGCCACCACCATTCAATGGCAAGATAAATATAGTTTTTCACTTGAATCATATTACAACGCACGTACTGTGCGCTGCGCTAAGGGAAGCCAGTGGAAATGGCGTTCGCTAATGAAGAATGAAGTGTGCCACAAAATTGACCATGATTGGAAAACTTCCTGCTGGAGCAACTGGTAGCCGGCGGTTTCGAACGAAGCGAGTGAAATATCTTTTTCCTTTCCTCTAAAATACGCCGTGGGCACGGAAGCGTGGGCAAGGAAAATTATCGATTTCCTTCTTATCAGCTTCAGTAAACGCCGGAATTGATAATCAGTTTCCTGCACGGCTGTCGCACATGTCGCACCAGCGATACACAACGCTAGACGGGTTCTCATGCAACTTGTCTGTAGGAAGATAATGGCTTTTTACCAACACAATCTTTCATACACTATTCCAGACGGGGAATCTTCGTTTGCTCCGTACACAAAAGGAGTGCACATATTATCCGTATCCTTATCATGCTCCTGAAGGATATCGAGACACCGAGCGTTGCTGGCAGGTGAGAACGAAGACATCCAACAAACTTGAAAGTCTTTGCATCATTAATGGGGCAAGGATGTTGCCACTCTCGAACAGACCTTAGTCTTGGTGTACAGGAGGAGTGCCATCTTTTCGATGTTTTAAGGCCGGTCGTATGTTACGCTGCCAGGTTGCTGTTAATCCAGCGGCACCTGACTGTGAGCTAGTTTCGGAAAACGAATTGTTCCAAAGAACACAAGTTTCATATGCTATACGTTGAGGGTGTCCCTTCGTCTAATTCTATCGCTCGCACACGGCACGGCAAGAAAAAAAACTTCATCACAAACTTATCAACGCTGCCTTCAAGGTTTAAGCCGGTTGCCTTCAACTTCTTGTTGCGAGTCTCGGTCGGAAGTATGAAAATTCAGTTTACACTTTCTTATGCCATACTTGCCACGTTACATACCCGGACGAAGGGCAAACCTCCGTAAGAAGTGATATTCGATTTGAGCGACAATGTGTCAAGCACACGACCACATGTACATAAAAGCTCCTAGACGGATGTCCTCGAGGTAAAGTACTTTCGACACGTTCGCAACAATTTCCCGGAAGTGGCATGAAAGTGGGTGTTTGTGAGCCTGAAGAAGTAACGTCCTGAAAATAAATCTCAATGTAGTAAAAGTTGGAAAATCGAAACCTATCGAAACATGCTTGTGTACCTTACCGGTCGGTGCTATAAAAGGAAGGCATTTCATCCGAACGGGAAAAAGAAAGCAAATTTATTTACAATTTCCGAATGGCATTGTTTATTGTGGGGTAATGAGATTTTTATTCCAATCTGTACCGTCACACTGCCCGAATATGTACACAGGAGCGTGTGGATTCGTTTGAAATATTTCATCCGACGTACGTTTGCTATAAATAATGGTCAGAATTGGCTCGATCGGTAGCAGGACCACCGTTCAAGTGTGTGATGATAAATTGATCGACAAGAAAAAAAATAAACTCATAACATTCGGTAAACATTTAACTAAGTCCCCGTTCTCAAGCAATTGAAAAGCAGATTTTACTCCCTCCACTCCAACAAACCACACATAAAAAGATTTATATTTCCATGCTTCTGGCTCGGATGGGAGGCCGTATGATGCGTGTACATAAATTTTGAACATCTCAGGGCCAAGGAAGGTGGAACGCAAGAAATGAAATATTGACAAAAATTAATTCCATCATATTGCTCCATTCGCATTGCGTGCCCGGGTAGCATTATTAGAGGAACCACACTATAATGGAAGAAGTTGGCACGAATCACCTTTAATGGGATCAGTACAGACCATTAACCGGTATTATGATGAGGCTTGGAATATTAATAACAAACATTTGATGCTTGACCACACGGAGCAAAAAAGAAAAGGAACGGAAGTGGTTGAGAAAAAGTATTTAATAAAAGTGTACAACCAATGAATTCCACTGATTGCATTAAAATTTATGAATAAATTGATTAAACACAATGAAGATAAAGGAAAAGCTAGAAAACCTCTTGAAGAAATGACGAATGTTTCACAACATGTTGCACTCTGTTGCTGCTAATGATTCTCTTCGAAGACGGCAGATACGCAAAAACCAATCGCATCTCTTGATTGAATTTGGAGCAACCATCATGTCGCCTTCCGGTTCGGGTCGGCTCAAACTGACCTCTGAGCTCGAATCCTTTCCCTTGATTGTGCCAATTGAAATCGTTTCAAGCTGACGTGCCGATGGACAACGGACGGGACAACATAATCGGGCTCATTATCGATGTATCTGCTACATCATCGTCATCACGACATCATCATCATCATCAGCACGATCATTGTGTTCACCGTCAGCGTGGGCGAGAAAATAATGTAACAGAATGGCGATGTGCCTTTCTCCATTCGAAGGCCGTTTTTCTCGATTTCCGGACACTCCCGGGGATAGAGTCATTCAATTTTGTGGATGATGTCACAGGGTAAAACCACACACACACACACACACACACACACACATGCCGGTGAAAAGCTGTTTTCACCTGGTTGAATATGTGGAAAAAAGGAAAAAAAGGACACACTGAGTTTTTTCCTTGCTGTGTTCTGCTTTTCAAGCCAAGCTGTTCGATTTGGGTTTGCCATATTTTCCTAAGGACGAAAGGGAAAATAAATCTTACATCGTAGGTTAAAGCGATGTGCCATTTTTTTTTAAAGAACCCATGTTTAAACGAAACGAGAAGAACAGAAGAGTGGGATTTAACAACATTTTCTTCCGAGCCAGACCCTGGAAAGCTAACAATCCAAGTATAAGAACAGGAATGACATCTAGCCAGCAACGCTCAGGTACGATACTTCAAGAATGGAAAAGCCACACAGAGCCTCGAGGGTAAATGCGTGTACAGGCGGAAGCTGTCACCGGCAGGATAAACATTTACCACGCGGGTACGTGTACGGCTGTCGGAAACGTTCAAAATGTGTGCTTACCTTTCTACTGTCTGACACGCATCGAAAAAAGGGTCCTATAATTTGCTTAATGTCGAATTTTTTTTATGTAAGTGACATGTGGGTTTGATAATATAAAAATAAGGATACTTATGTTGTGCCATGACGGGAAAAATTTTAACAAGATTTCAAGCATTCCATTGAGAGGGGCTAAAGTACCTTTCCTCTAACTGATGGAGTTACTCGATTACACAAGTAAAAAGATGTCATTAACACAGTGCGTAACATAACTATAACCCCATTTGGATTTTGATGATTTTTGTTTGAAAATTTTATGGAATAGGATAAAATGAAGTTGTACGAAGTTATTAAGAATTTGTTTGCTGGGTTGAAAGTTACTCCGTATAACAAGCCTCATGTATAAAAATCATTGTTTTTTTTATGTAATTATATATTTCGAAATTCGGAAAAAATACAGGCAATTTAAAAGGATATCTCCTTTTGGTCCAGTTTGATCTCCATGCAAAATGTTGTATAAATACTTGGAAAAAATTAAAATATTGACAATAAAAAATTATTACAAATTTAGTAGAACTATCTTTCAAAATTACTGTATCATTTTTTTCTCAAAAAACAAGTGGCCTTATAGTTATATTAAAGACTGTATTAAAACCGGAGTAGTGTTCTCATAAATTGTGCAGTTAAAAGCACAAACCTCAATAAAAAAGGTCTATTTTGTGGAGAAAAAAAACTATGTGATGCGCTGCCAAAATGAGTCGGACGAACAGGTGGAAATTTGTTGAAATTTTCCTTTTTGGGGGAAACCCACACGATGCCCTGAAACGACCATAAAAAGGGCTCTTATTTTTGCCGCTACCTTGGTAGTGCCGGTACATGTAGTTCGTGGTTGAGATAACGTTCGTATAAACTTTACCTTGCTACGAAGTTCAACGGAAGAAGAACGATCCGTGTAAAACTTGTGCAGAACAAAATTGCACCGTGTCGACTAAAATTCGCTCCTACTCACACACACACCCATAGGCAGACGCTTCAACAGTGCAGTAATTTTAGCAACTGCTAAGCTTTTCTCCATATGCAGCAAAACATGATACGGAAGAACATCGTGAGTGGGAAAAATAGATAATCATAAATGGGTTTTTTCCCAACCCCCTTTTCATCGCCACGCGTATGTGTGTGCGCTGTGTCTGCCCGTTCCTATTTCCGGTGAGCCATCCAGAAAATGAGTTTCCCGCCATTTTACCCGATGTCATCGTTTTTCGCTAGGCAAACGTAATTTCTAGTTTTTGTTAACTATTTTTAAACACCACATCATTGGATGCTGCTGGGAAACGGAAGTGTTTATGAATTACACACTCTAACTTTGCCTGGATGCTTAATTAAAGTTTACAGAGTACTTTTTTACAACTTCGAAAGTGCGACCGAAGAGTTTATAAAGATGGAAACAGTGCAATAACCGTAAAACGAGTGAATCATTTTATTGGATCACGTCAAACCCAATATAAAATGTCGATTCTGACTAACAGCCCACTAAACTCATGCCATTACGAGTCATGATGCAATATTAACGCCATTCGCGTAATGAATCTACGACCGTCGCTTACTGCCACACGTACTGTCAACGTCATTCCGTCGAAAACACACAACAGGACAAAGAGACAAACGACCCATTCGCATCACAAGAATCAACACACACACGTATCCCGCGGCGGCAACAACATGTCGGACAATTAGATTTTCGTCGAAACGTTATCGTCTTCCCGATAGAAGGCCATACGAACGTTTCACCTTCAATGAAAGCTAATTACATTTGACGACCATCACATTCCGACAAACATTCAATTGCTCACCGTGATTTGTCACAGTGAAGGAAAACACAAAACACACAATCACGCTTTTCTGCCATTTTGTTTTCCACGGCAATCTCCTAATTTTACCCTAATTTTCCCTTGGCTCGATCGAAATAATCGCGTCTGGAAATAGCTGATTTACTAATTTTAAAATCCACCCTCGTCATTGCCCCTATCACGTTCCCAAAGACCGTGAGCTGTTTGTGATGAAATAAATTAAAATTAATTCCACTCCTTTCACAAGCACAAACCTGGGCTTTGTTGTGTTGGGCCCCTCGAAACGACGTGAACTTTGGAGCTTTTGCCGAAGATTCGCTACGAAATCTGCTGCGACAAGTGCCAACGCAGAGACGTCACTTCTCTCAGTCAAGTCAACTGATGCCCCATAAACGGTTCCATTCCGCAAGTAATGAAGCACTTGGTGCAGTTCAGGTTTTATTTTTCTTATTTCTGGTCTTCGCTTACCCGACAGAAAAACCCCACGTGGAATTAATATCTTAACTCGATTAGGAATTTCAGGCGCTCCCCAAGGATTGCCAACGACTTCTCTTCAAACTTTTCTCGATATCTCTCTCTCCTTTTCTCTAACTTTGGAGTTTTCTGTTTAGTAAAGTCATCTTCAACATGTCTTACTACTCTCCTTTTTTCTCTCTCTTTCTCCAGCAAGTCACGAATGGCACGAATAGCGGACGACAGTGACTTCGAAGCGCTGAAACGACTGGTCGACAATCACGACGGTTGGACGCTCGAGCTGTCCAAATCCGACACCGAAGTCTACACCCGACCAGTGCCCGGCTGCAACTTCAACATGGTCAAGATACACACCGAGTTTGCCGACGTCACGGCCGACATTGTGTTCGATGTGCTGCACGATCCGGACTATCGGAAGGTTTGGGACTCGCACATGCTCGCCAGCGAAGAAATCGGCATACTGAACGTCAACAATGACGTCGGTTACTACGCAAGTGAGTACAGCCGCTTGATTAATCGCAAACACGTGGGTGGTGGTTTTGGGGGCCGCGATAGGTGGTGTTGTTCTGACGCCCACGGACACGATAAAAACGTTCGATAGCACACTCGAACCGGGTGGGCTATAAACCGAATGCTCCCATTCCGCTTGTTTTTCGCGCTGATTTAACCTTCACTTTTGCACGGTAAATCATCCCCACGTTGGGTAGTGTTTTATTTTCCATTTAACACCTCTCCGTCCCCAAATGTGTGTAGTGTGTATGCGTGATGTTCTTTTTGCTTTAGTTCAAACGCTTTTAATACGTCATGAGAGCCCATTTGCACCACTCGCTCGGTATTTTGGCGGGTGTTTTCTTCCGGGCATTATCACGCCTTTTGCCGTATCACGTGGTGATTACCAGGCGCGCAGCATGGTCGTAAAGCCTACTTTCACGCGGGTTAAGACCCACCGGGCGGTGCGGATTTGGTGTTGGAGCAATTGGTTTATTTATTCACTTGTCCCATCTTACGTCCGTGTGGCTAACGGGTGCGCCGACCTCGGTTTAACCTCGGCATGCCAACCATTCGGGCCTGCCAGTTCGCGGAAGGTTCCACCAGCAAACTCCACCGAAATGGGACTTCAGTAAATTAATTTTTCATAACACCCGACCCGGTCTGTTTGTGACTGTGTGCGCGCGTATGGCAAAACATACACAGGAGAGCCGGTTATGGCAGGATTTACAGACCCATTAGCCCCGTTCAAACTCTCGCACACACCTTCATCATATTCGCTTATCTAAGGGGTAATAACATTTGCAGCTTATTGCGAGCGGGTTATGCTAATGCGGAAAAACCGCGATGGCGGTTTAAGATCGTCTTAAGATCAACAGGGTGTAGATTTATAATCAAGCATTCGCACACTCATGCACAAAACTCAGCCATTTGACCTGTGTCACACGTGACGTTAATGGCAATGAATTTAATCTGCTCGGGATGTATTATTGTGTTAAACTGCTAGCTATATAATCAGCAAAGCAAACACACACACATTTTCCTAGAAAGGTGAAATTAAATAGAAATCTATTAATCTTTATTCATAACGCACCCACCACGGTGCTCATTAATTAAAAACGATTAGATCATACAAATTCGCCGAATTGTGCCCTAATTGCTGTGAGCACCCGGGAAAACTTTCAACTGGAAAATTTTACGATCGAAGCAAAATTTACCACAAGAAATCTGAAACCACCCTCTGCTTGGGATAAAGTTTTGTAAGCAGAAACAAAACACGAAACCGCGCTCCTTACCACATTGCTGCCACATCGCGCGCAGAAATAAAGCCCAAATTCGCCCAACATGGCTCAAAATAAACGAAACGCAGCTGACATGCTTTGATTTTCATGCCAAGCATGCTTACCGCACTGTTGGGTGACTTTCCAAACACTTCCCGACTTTCCTGTACGCTTTTTTTTACGTCTTTTACATTTCGCGGAAGAAAGATACTAATCAGAAATTCAAACTCACACTGCTGCTGAAACAAAACCGAACCGAAAGTTTCAACGTGTGCCCGGAAGCATGTGTAAATGTGCCACCAGTGTACCGACTGGGAACGTCTTTCTCTTCCATTCCGGCTTCAAAAAGATGTAAATTGGTTTAAATTGCTTGCGATTCGGCTTTACTTACCGACCAGACCTATCTTCCCTGAAGGGATCGGATCAGTGAGCACCGATAATACGCATCTGTAACAACAGCGTATTTTTCGGAGAGACCGTTAAGCAGCAGCAATATGCTACGGTTAAGCAGCGGATAAGCAGCAAGTTGCGGAATGCTTACGAAACGGTAACAGACCGACATCCTCGGTACGGTTCCATTATTGTTGAAGAAAATTGATGAATGCTCAGATTTATAAGCACCCTGAAGGTACACAAGAACGTTGGCGGTTTTGCTTTCGGTTCTGGTTAAAGCGTTGCAAATAGCTTCTAAACACAGCAGACATAATGACAGCAGATGGAGTGTTTTCATGATGGATGCATACTTTCTTCTGTCAATAGCACCGTGGCGCTTTTCTTGTGCGTATGAACGACATTCAAATTTTCTTTTTTTAATTTTTCTTTTTCTTATTTTAAACGTTTTTCATATTGAGCTGTCGGTTAGAGTCGAAACGCCCGAAAGTATGCAATCAACATTCTTAGAACCACTTTTGGTGATATCCAAGAAGGTAGAAAACAGCGGTTCGCAAATATTCAAGCTCTTTCAAAACAATTCTGTATAATTTACCAAACATGAAAATTAAGTGTTCCTGGCAAAACGAAAATAAAACACTTAAAAACTCCGAAATGCTAAATTAATTTCATCATTTGATAACAAGAGTGCCCATCACTTTGACGACACTCTTAATTCCAAACGGCATTCAATATCGGGTGGTCCTTTGTTTTACGTTTGTTTGTAAGTTTTCCCCTAAAACAATAGCACACCAATCGTTCCGGCAAATTTTCTCACCATGAAAAAACAAGATTTCTCATAACACCAATTTCCCGTGGGACTTCGAAGGTGGCGTATAAGTTGATTGGACGGGTCCTGCTTTTTATGCTTTGAAAAAAATCACCCAACAACGTTGAACCATTAGCTTGGAAGGTGTCTTGAAGGTTTTTTTTTTGCAATATCGGAGGAGGTACGGTTAGATCACAACCATATCTTCGAAGCAGGGGATCCCTAATCTGGGTCCTCTTGAATGGTTTGATTATTTTCGGCAAACGATCGTGTCGTCCGATGGGACAAATGAGGTGATGAAATTGTGATCCCTTCCGCGCTGCTACCGGGCGGATAATCCCGTGAAGCAGATTTACTGAAAACAGAGCCCAAAATGTTTTAGGACAAGGGAAAAAAGTAGCAAAATTGGACAAAGCTGGACCACTTCCAACGGTAACGTTGCCCATCGTTAACTTTGCACGAATGAGCTGAAGATGTTCTATGATCCAAGCCGCTTTGGCGAAATTCTACCACCGGAAAGCTTTCGACGAAAAGAAAATCTAAAAATATCAAATATAAACCACACCCGAACGGTTGGCTCGTGGGCGATGTGCTAAAGATAAAACAGGCTCGGTCTCGGTCTTAATTGAAACCAGTGCCGCGCCGCTTCGTTACCGGTCGCGAATCAGCATGAAGTTTACTTTTGTCCTCTGTTCTTCGCCATAAGCTCTCTTGTCGTGCCGTGCCTGGTGAAACTTTCGAGCATGCTTTGGAGCAAAGGGGGGCTATTGAGTCTTTCGCTCTTCACGGCACGGGATATATTGTTGTCGCTTAGGGGATTTAACAAGCGAACATGAAACATCAAACCATAGGAAATGTATACCGCGTGAGCGGTTACATGATACCGTTTTACCAGGGACAAGTGTGCCGGTTCTTAAGGGTGTACTTGTTTTTTTCGTTTGTTTTTTTTATCACAATCTTCATCACATAACCAAGAGGACATTATTTATGGTATGAAATTACTTGTCTTGTTAGCAGAGCATGATTGATCCGTTTCATGGAAATTTTTTTTATTGCACAAAAAAACAATTTAAGATCGCAATCCTCGTGCTAAACTCGGCATAAATCCAGCATCACAAGATAAATATACACATAATGAGCAACAACTGAGAGGATGAGATGAGCCTGACGAGGATTTTTGCAATGTGAGGACACAGATGCTTGAAAATGACAAGAAACAATGATTTAATGTTATATTTTTGCTTAGTAGGATCCCAATTGATATCCCAAAAAAATGCAAGTTATGCTGAAAACTGTTACACACAAAATGGAAACTCTTCAAACGCATTGAATGAAACTAATCAAAAAGCCTCTCTAAAGGCTTCTTTTTTCATCAATCCCACTAAATGTAGCACCGATTTATATTATCAGTGACATACCTGGAGTCCGTAACTTCCGTATGTAACTTCTCGAATTTACAGTAGGTTTAGTACTGCCCCGAATAACGCCAATAGCATCCCCAGTAACCACCAGGTCCGGTGCGAGCAAGCCAATCTGCCCGGACCCAATTGCTCAACCCACCCGCCGGAAAAGGTTTCACCGTAAACCGATAAATGGAGCAGAATATTCTTGGAACCGCTCAAATCTAATAACATCAAACCCGGGGTTCGGGATCGAAAAAGGGCAGCTGAGCTGAGCCAACCGACCAGCCATTTTGTCCTGAGAGGAGCCCCTTCCGAGGCGAAGCCCCAACGAAAAACCACAAATTGAATTTACTGCTACATAGCATTGCAGGGCTCTGGGAATCGACGCTATTACACAGCCGAATCAGAATGTTTCGTCCGAAGGTTTCAAATTTTGCCACCGGGCGGAACAGTTTGGACTGTGAAGCGTGGCCGGGAAAAGGGGCTGCACGCAAAACAGGTGCAAAAAACGCCAGCCAAATGTTTGATGTTTCCCGAGACACGGGGAGGAAAATCTAAGAAACCAACGCAAATTTGCACTCAGCTCAGGCTAATTGATCGGTGAAATGGATGTATCTGCAAGATAAAAATGTTGCTACTAACGAAGCATTATCATACAAAATAAAATCTTGGTTAAAGCTGGTATTGTGTACACTTTTTCGGGTTAATTAAAGTCCAATTTTTACGCCAAGTCTGAAGATCTCCTTAACAGAAGCATAATTCTAACAAAAAAATGATTGCTATAACGAAGGAAATGTATATCATACGCAAAAGAAAACGACAGAAAAATTATTTCCCAATCGCCCTCCAGGGTGTTTCACGGTTTAATGGAAAAAACTTGCAAAAACCGAAAAGAAAACTTGTAGCATTTCGTTTCCATCGCTCGAGGTACGGCGCACTTGCGAGGTGCGATACACGATCGCCTCTCCAGGGGCCTCATATTTCACGCTCCGAGTGGATTAGCATCGGTTTAATATTTCTCTGGTGTTTCCATGAAGATGTGCAAGATGAAACGCACTACGAGTATCCAGAAGGGAACTGAATTTTCTTTTTTTTTCGTACAAAATACGGAATAATAACGTTTGATTACTGTATTAGCATACTGGCACCACTAAGGCACGTTATTATTCATACTCCAATGGAGAATATTGTAACGAAGTTTGATACTGTGGTTCGTGAAATTTACTATTCGTTTACTGCTTATAATATATCAAGCTTGAAGAAGACTTTTTGAGTACCTTAGGACATCAAATCATCTAACGACTAACATTATCTTCCTCTCTCTCTCACACACTCTCACATCGAGGAAAACCATCCCGAATAAGCTACGTACACCAACTGTCCATCACTTCCCTGCGGGATGTTTTTCAAACTGAAATAAAAAGTTCCGAAAGTGTGCATGTCGTAATTTACACGCGAAATCAAAAACTTTTACAATAAAGCTTTACGTTTATCTTGCCCCGAGTGCAGCTGCGGAACATGAACACTCACTTTAGCGATTCGATTCATACGAATGTAGCACATCTGTTGTTAATAGCCTGTTTTGAAAATTCGATTATAAATTATTTCAATCATCGTTTCACATTTCTCAAAAGAAAAACAAATACTCCTTTCAATTAACTTGCAACATTCCCGTTTCATCATCAGCTAATAACACGCCACACATTGTGTACATATCCGGTGAAGTATTTATATCATTTCACACCCCTTCCAGAACTACTCCCACGGCACTCATTAATGCTGGAGACGAAGTGAAAAAAAAAACAATCTCCAACATGTTTTTAACCATTTAACAATATTTACCCTGCTGCGGTATGCGCCATAGCCTCACCGATGGGTGGAGGATTTTTCAAGAAAAGCCACTTGAAGAATGGCTCTGCAGGCACGGAAACGGCAATGATAATAGGAGACAGGAAATGAAAAAACGGGTGGGGTTGGAAAACATTTTACGAGTTTATTAAACCTTCGCTATAGCGTACCGCGCGCGCGACCGAACCTTTTGGGGCCAATATCCCTGGTGTTTATTTGCGCTCCGGGGCCTGGTTTTTTGCCGTTCTCTATACACGCTGAAACCACTAGGCAATAAAGTACATTGAAGAATGCTGAAGTATGGCCGGTTGCATACATTAAATGCTTTCTAGGCATACGATCGAGTTGTGGAATTTTAATACAGTCCGTAACATAACTGTAAGGCAAGGTAAAAATGGTTTTCTGAGAAATTGTAGGTTTTTTTTCGAAATATTGAAAATAGCTCCATGTTACATAGCTATGAGACCACTTACGAAAAAGCATTTTTTATGTCAATAATTATTTTAAAATTTAATAAACATAAAAGGAAACTAAAAAGGCTCTCGAAGAACACGAATGTGTTTTCCAAACAAACACGAGCTCTGGTTTTACAATTATTGGACACTCAATGAAAAATTTCGTATATTTTGAATTTGTTTTTAAATAATCGATATATGATTTTAATATATATTTTTTAAATTTTTTATAATTATAATTTTTTTATCACATATAATGTTTAAATTGTTTTAGCCTATAACGCCAATTGCTTTAAATGTGTCGTGAATCTTGAAAACTAAAAGCAAGGTTATCCTAAAATTTACCTTTTTTTATTCATGAAGAACTGCACAAGTTAAAATCGATTTTTTTATTTATATAATTTTAATTTAAAAAAAAAACAAAAGGACTTATAGTTATGTATCGCACTGTTGAAGACGTTATGTTGAGTGCTGAACATGGAAAGTTGAAATATGGAACGTACCAAAATAATGTGAAAATTAAACAAGAGTTTTTTTTACTAAATTTGAAAAACCAAATAAGAAGGAAATAAAAACATATTGAACGTTTAAAAGTAGATAATAAATTAAAGAAAAAAACATATAAACACATTAATGAATAACCACCCAAAACAAGAACTAATTGTACTTAAACGCTATTCAACCGAACATAAACAAAACCATCAACAACCAAATCTCAGCTTCAACACGCCAAAATGCAATCATTCGTATTCAAATTTAATTAAAAACCATCATTTTGTTCGCAGACAGTAAACAGCGTTGTGGGCTAATAAAAAAGAAACACAACTAAACTCCCAACTTTTGCAACTTGGCATTTCACCTTTAGACTCGCTGCCACAGAACCACTGGCGTGCCTTTCGACACAGTACACTGTATTGAATTACATGAATTAGCATTTTACCAGTGCACAGTGCAGTAAAATGAACAAGGATATACATAGCCACATACACACACACGCACATGCAGCTGCTTGGTGAAGGAAGCCTTCCTATATACCACAGTGAATTCATGTTTCATTCATGCTTCATAAAAACACACCGATTGTTTGAACTTCCCCATCCCGGGAACAGCATTATATTTTGCACCTAACGATCCTCATAACATCCCCTTATGACGATGTGGTAACGTTATGATGGGAGTTTTTTTTTTGTTGTTGCTCGAATCATTCGAGGAATGTTCAAAAAACATTGTGAATTTATGAATATTGAGCAGTTTCGGTGGAAGTTTTTGTGTTTGTGTACATAATTTAAGCACATATTTGACTAGCATTTTTTTGCCTACGAGAGCACGTTTATTTAGAGCTATTTTATACATCATTGCTCTAACGTGTATCAATATTATTTTCTATTTTGTGATATTGATATTAGAACGGTGCGTTTGTGGTCAATGCAGGTGTGCACCTGACAAGATTCCTGTTTTCCAAAATTTTTTTTTCACAAAAGAGTCTACATTTTTCGAATCCCTTGTGGCTATCGGTTTCGATGCATATTTAATGCTTTTCCGAGTGCTTTTACCTCGGTATCGTATAGGAAAAAAAAACATTCACTTCATTTGCGATGCAAAATAAATACGTCCACTAGTTCGATGAAACTTCATCACAACTGTTCGCCGTTACACGTGTTTTATCATTTAAACCGAAGCATAGAAAAACAACATAGAAAACAACATATAACATAGAAAGAGTATTATGAATAATTTTACTTCCTACCTTTTCAGTGTCCTGTCCGCCACCGCTCAAGCCACGAGATTTCGTCCTGCAACGATCCTGGCTCGATACTGGCCCGCAAGGCGAACAGATGCTTCTATCCCGCTCGGTACCCCACAAAAACTATCCACCCAAGAAGGGTTACGTGCGGTAAGTGTCTGCTTACCCTTCTTTTTTTACACCAACATTCCTATCCACGTTCTAACCGAGTTCGTTTGCTAATTAAAATGTCTGTTTTTATCTGGCGTGTCTGTCATTCCAGTGCGATGTCGTACATTACCGGTTTCGTGCTGCGCACGAACAAAAACTCAAAGACTGGCTGTATACTAAAGTACGTAGCGCACTGTGACCCGCAAGGTACGCTTCCGCCCTGGCTCGTGAACAAGGTAACGCACACGCTCGGACCGCGCATGGTGAAGGACCTCAAGAAGGCTGCGCTGGGGTATGTAAGCTGGAAACAGACGCAACCACATCTGAGGAAACCGTGGCGTTTTCCGGAAGAGATCCGATGTCCAAGGATATCCATCGATGATGTAAGATATTCGTAGACAGATATATGATTTTCGCATTCAAGTGCTCAAGTAGATGAGGCAATTTCCGGATTCTTTTCAGATTGAAGTGGAATATGTAGATAAACATAGAGGTTTTTCTAGATAAATTATTCTCAATTTTATAGTACAGATATGTCAGTTGTAGAATCATCTTCATTTTGTACATGTTGCAGAAAAATTTAAAGATTCAACTTTCATTTTTTGCATAATCTACTTCAACTTAAAAAAATTAAGAAACAATTTCATCTCTACGCACTTTCATTAAGAATACAAAGTTTATTCAATTCTATATGATTTAAAGTTAAAAAAAATTGATTTACCTGTACATATTGCACTTCAACTTGAAAATAAAATTAAAAACGATTTCAACTACCTCTAATTCAAATACTCAAGTACCCTGCAAGATTATTACAACTATTTATTTTTACCGCAGTGCCTTGATACGGTCACAGTGCCACTAGCACTTCCACCAGCAACAGGATCGCCTAAAATCGCTCCACAGCAACAACCACAATCCACCCCGCAACCCCAACAGCAAACCCCAACCCAACGGAAGTTACCCCAGCTGAAAACACAAACCAATGGTCGCGTGCTGCCGATACTGCACAAAAAGGCACAGTCAACACCGGCGTCACCGGTCGTGGAAGAAGCCAAGTTCCTCAAGCGAGACGAGCTGAAGGAAAAGCTCGAAGAGAAGCGCAAGGACGAGAAGAAAAAGCAAAAGGATTCCAAAGAGGCCAAAGGCAAGGAGGGCAAGGAAAGCTTAAAAAGCACCAAAGAGCTAGAAAAGGAAGCGAAGGCAGCGGCAAAAGAGAGCAAAAAGCTTAGCAAAGCTGCGGCAAAGGAGGCGGCAGCGGCCGAAAGTGCTGTCGCGAAAAAGGAGAAAAAGGAAAAAGGTCTCACCAAGCGACGATCCTTGTTGAATTTGAAATTTTAGTTAGTTGTAAAAAGAAGTTTACTAAAAGAGAAAATAAAACAAAAGAAAGCAAACAACATGGATTAGCTGAAGGGTACATACAGGGTGTCGATAGAGACGTTATCAGTATTATGCATCGAAGAAGAATCGAGTAAAAGGGCACAATCATAGCTGGCTCGAATCGAACCTTACTTCGGAAAATTGGAACAAAATACAATAATGGGACGATACGAAAACAAAGATAAGTTTTAAACGCTCGTAAACGAAAGACATTGTTGCGATTTTTACTGCAGCTTACAGAGTTATACCAATCAAAATGGCGTACAGACACTCTTCAATACTGGTAGGGTACGGTGGAACGAACGTCGGTTGTAAGTTTACATTAGCGTTGTACTATGGCGCATCCATAACATCTATGGCGGGTTATCTATAGCACTTTAAAGCGCTCGTTAAGTTACGCAATAATCGATCGGTTGTACACATATGCACTGTAAACAATACAAGATTGAAGTGAGAACATACGATTGAAAATGGAATTTTCTTCCCGACAGTACCATAAATATGTTTTATTTGCAAAATACTCATCATGTTATGCATAACATCTAAATTTGTACTAAATTAAGTACCACATGTTTTGGCAAATAACTTTTGAACTTTGAGGTCAATTCTTGGCAACGAATATGTGTTAAGCTGCTAGTAGTAATTGCAAAGTTATAGTTTTCAATAAACTTCTCATAATGGTGTGTAAATAAGCATTACATGTAAACAAACAAAACGAACCATGAACAATATCTTGATTGCTCCGTAGGAGTGTGTTGATTGTAAATGTGTTGTTAGACTAATAGGATAGGAAGTAAAAACTGTACATCTTGTTTGAAAATGAACCACAAACGAACAAAACCAAACAGCCATCGGAAACAAAGTGATAACATACTTAGAAAAGCCTAGCTAACCGTCACTTCTGTGCGACGGTTACATTGTGCTAAAAAAAACAAAATCATTGTACTAAAACTAACCCGTACGTTCTGAGTGAGACGTATTAATTAGATAAAGTTTCGGTTGTCGTTGTTTGCATACAAAGTTAACTACAATAATGGCGCCGGTCTGTGCATGGAAATGAAACCTTCGATCTCTTTCTATAGGGAGATCAGTTAGTTAGCTCCCACAACAAAACGAGGCGAACGACAATTAGAATGTAAGACTTTTCTCTACGCTACCGCATATAAAATATTAGTACTACTATTACAATAACTGTAAACCCCCCTTTCCTGTGGCCTTTCTTCCTTCCTTCTTTGAGCTGTACATTATGAACTAAAACACACACAAACGTCAGACTTTTAGAGATGTAAGCGTGAGCGGGCGGTAAGTGACGAACCCTTAGCTAGGAGCTAACAAATAAGAGGATGAAACATAATTAGAATGAAAACTGAAAGTTTTATCAACCACGAACCAATTACTGTCGCGTTGTGATTAGTATGGAACGAAAATAAGAAAAAAAAACAAACGATTAGTTTGGTTGACAAAATGACATTGTTGCAGTGTACATTTCCCCAAACAAAAACATAATATCGACGCGCAACAGTAAAACGATCGTGTGAGATCGTTGCGCAACGTTGTCAATCATTCGAATGTTAGTAGCGTATCGCATTCACTCACCTCTACCACGGGAAACATTGGTGTAGTTACTACAGTTGATCGTTTTTCACAAACCAACTCTCGATCACTTTCCGATCAATGGTTTTTGTTTGAAATTTTGTGCGTACGTTGTAAGTGTATGTGTGTGCATGTTGGTATGTATAGTTATGTACTTTTGAGTGTGAGAATATATGCCACTAGTGGACGTTGATTAGCAGCAGACTGACGGTAGTTGTGTGCATAATGGAAAGTGTTAGGGGTGCTTAGGGGGAATGAGCAAAAAGGGTTGGTGGTAAGCACTGACAGTTGGTAGTGATAATGTGGAAAATGAAAGTTAATCCGGGTGCGTATGTAATATCGAACCCCGTTTGCTGTAATTGCGATGGAGTTGTAGGTTGTTGAAATAAAATCAGTCAAACCCCGATTGTGTTAAATTGAACGCAATAAATATGCAATCCTGTTAAAAATAGCAATGATGACATTTTTCTTCTTATTTTTATAAGACACTACAAACAAACCTCACGAGTGGTCTCTATCCATTTATAACTCTTCGTTAATTTATTAAACTATGTGTGTAAAATCAGTCATGTGTGTACGTTGATAAACGGATTTTGGTTAGGATTTTGGACCAGGGCCGGCATGTGGAAACGCCTCTACCAACTACACCATCGGGTCATCCCAATCCAGTGACGTTAATAGTGAACTATTAAGTATACAATTTATATTATTTAAATTATTTTATCAAGAAATCGACATTGGACAAATAAAAACATAAAAATATATGCCTATTTCTTTTTCTATTAAAAGAAAATTAAATAAAGAAAAAAAATTACTAATGATACAAAAAAAAAGTTTAGTGCTTGGTTGTAACGCTGTATATCTTTCAACATTCACCTTTATTTCACTCAAGTGCCAAACGCCTTTGGGAGAATGAATGATAATATTTGCATAAAATGGATGACCATGCATTCTTCCATACCATGAACAGAGACACATTGATAACAAACTCAAAGATGACTAAATTTCTGCACAATATGCTTCATTTGTTTGATATTGACGGTTTGTGTCGAAGAGAGAGAGTGAGAGAACAAAGCGAAATATCCTTCACAAGCAAGGAAAACAAAATCCCTAATCCCCACACTATCTCCCCCAAGAGTGCAGCCATCTACATCCAGCGCAATAAAGGCGGCAAACCCCACAAGTTTTTCCACTTGACCGTTATATCGCCCCGGATTGCCGCCAGCTGGAAAAACGACGGCTGAAAAATGGTGTCATCTTACTCACCACCGCCACCGCCGACGTGTGTGTGTTACCATGCCTGCTCGAATCTTTCGAAACCAATCCAATCTTTCGCCTGCGCGTTACCACCGACCGCGGAAAGATGGTTGCCGCGGGCGCGAAAAGCGGGTTGACAGCAAACCGTCAAGCACAGGCCATATATCCTGGGTCCTGGTTGTGCTCGATGTGTCAACCCGATGCCGCTGGGCCCACAGTACACGGCCGGCAAGCAACAGGTCCGGATCTGGATACGCTTCTGCCGGTGGGTACGTTTGCACGCAGCAAACGGTCGGTGTGATAAAAGTTCGTACACGCGGATAAGCGAGCGTGTCGCGCGAGCAGAGAGATATGGATTATGGTGGATCGTATTTCAGGAGATTACTATTCACGGTGCCAAAAGAAGAAGACGGACAGTTGGCCGGTGAGACAATTTATGTCTGAAGGTTGCTTACGGTGACGATCTTGATTTTTGGAGTGCCGGGAGTGTGTGTCGGTGTAGCACAGCTGACTACAGTTTACCAGTGAAGTGACAGTAGCGTTAAGTGCTTCCTCAATGAGACATGATAATTAGATCCGTTGACAAATGCTGTCGTTAGCAATTGCCTTAACTAATTTGCGTGTAACTAACAGTGTGAAGGTTAGGTGCGGTGTGATTTAACCTCGTTTCTTCGATGTAACGCATCAACTAATTCCCGATGAGACGCCGTGCGATGTAGACCATCGGAACGATTCGGCTGATCACCCGTGTGTTGGAATTGTTCCATTTGTTGCGTCCCTCCCTGGAGTGCTTTAGAATACGTGATTTTAGACTGACCGGTGTGGTAACACGCAAATACCCAGTGTCCAACGTGCAATCAAATTTCTCACCCACCATGCAATCGGAAAGCGTGGCAGAGGAGACTCCACTCGAACCAACCGTCGACCAACCGTCGGTGATGGATCATCGGATCAACCGATGCCGGAAGCGTCTACTGCACCTTGGGGACAGTCTGTTTTCACTGTTCATCATAACGCCACTGGTTGTGGCCCATTGGCGAGGAACCTGGGGCTGGATGGATTTGAATGGGCCGCATTTTCCCGCCTGGTTGTGCTTTGTGCTGGGGATCACTCTCCACACTACATTCGCACTGTTACGGGAACCACTGAACGCGGCGCTTGTCCTTGCCCGGAATGCTCCCAAAAGTCGGTGGAAAACGGTGAAACAGTGGCTGATCAGTCGGATGTACACGTACGCATTCAGTATGGCCTGTTTGATGCATTGGCGCGGTGGATGGAATGTGATGGAGTTGTACTTTGGTGAGTTACTTAAGATAAAAAAAAATTAATGTGAAAAAAAACCCCGTCCGACTGGGAGGGGAAACCACACATGTAAATCAGTGACAAGTAGTGTTAATGGATTTGAATGCATTATCATAACTAGCAATGATCATTAGAGTAATTAGTGGTGTTTATATCAAGAAACCGTGCAAAATCACGTGTTACCAGAGGCTAACGAGACGTTAATAGCAAGTAAACCTTATTTAAGATGTTAAAATATACAAACAGAATGTGAACTAAATGTTCAACAAATGAAAAAATGTGGAGAAGTTGTTTCCACTTTGTGTTTGACATAATTTAAAACAGTTCTGAATCTTCAATGTATCGTAGGCTAAAACTGTCTATGATAACATACTCTACACTATTTAAACAAATTTTCACTAAATGGATTATGGAAGATGCAGAAGAAGAAAGTGACATTACACTAGGAATTAAAGTTTCGGTTGTAAAAAAAATATATTTTTTTATAAGTTGTTTATCCAGGATGGCTCACGTTTTCCATATTGCAAAAAAACTCTTTAATATGCGTTTGATGCAATAAAGTTTTAATAACCACCATTCTACGGGTTGGGTAGAGATACCGGCACCAGTCTTTCACATGAGGACTGATCCTCACAACAAGGGCTGATTACTCGACAATGTGGTAGAAATAGGTCTAGTAAGCCAGAAATGGCAGCCTAAACTAATTAAGTCATAATGCCAAGAAGACTAATAATAAGTGAATTTAAGACCTTATGAAATGTCCGTTGCCAACTTCTCTAGATGTCCATACATCTGTTTTCCATTCACTGTTGTTCAACTACATAATGTTTGACAGAGGCATGTCAGGCTTGCTAGTTGTAGTCATTATAAATACTATAAGTAGTTGCCGCTGCTACAAAAATGCCAATACAAATCCACTTTTTCAACTCTTTTGCTAAGGTAAATTTCTCAAATTCAAGAAAAATATGCTCATGTAAACTCTTCAAGCAACTATACCTTTACAGTCATTTGTCATAACAGCAGATCAAAAGTTTTGAGCAGAACCAAACAAATATTTTGCACTACTGTTGGACGGATACCGTTTTAAGATTTAATCTTTCCAAATTGCAATATCATTGGCCTCAATCAAAATCAATAATAAAACAAAAACAGCTAAATTCCCAAGTCACACTCACCGTGTCACAAAACGTGTTCGATGCAATTGCAAATTGTTAAATATAATAAACGCAATATACTAGGCAAATAAAATAACATTAAAACTTAAGCACAGTTCGAAACAGAAGGGCCGAGAGACCCCACCATTTATAATTGCCGTACCATTCATAACTCATAACGAGCCCAGCAGCAGCCCTCCACTTGATGAGTATTTATCAACGCGTGTTTTCGTAATGGAAGATAAAATCCATGGCAAATCACCCTTTCATCCACCTTCCCTCGTTCCCCCCCACCCAAGCGCCAGCCGCCGTACTCGCGTTATATTCGCCCGCCTGCAATGACATCATAAATTAACCTGTAAAAGCTACATCCATTTTATAGCTGGTGCCCATTTATCCTCCGACGCGGCTAAAAATAGTGACAGTGTGCAGCTGTAAAAACGAATTTCCACGCCTTGCGCGTGGCGTTGTTTTGTTGCCATTGTTCATCCTCGATTGAGTGCCAGCTTTCAGCGGGCTGTTCAGGATGGAAGCGTAGCGAAAAGTCCCCCGCGGAATGCATTTTGTTTTATCCTGTTTGTTGTATTTACCGGTTAGCTTTGGACGCGAAAACAACCTACCGGAGGAACGATCGAGCTGAATGCATGCTGCCAATCAACTGCTGCGGCTATTTTACACACATTACGTACACACAATTACGCGATACCGTGACGGTAGTATAATTGCACTCGCGTTCTCGACCAGCCGCCACAAGCGGCAGCTGGATGCAGCTGCAAGCTACAATTGCTACCATTAGCACTGTTTAGCTCGGGGAACAAACACCGAAGCACAGGGGGGATGGAAAGGCCACATGTCTGACGATGTCTAATCGATTATTTAATCGTTAATTAAATCACCTATATGTAATACGTACGCAGTGTTTTTGAAGTCATTGAGAACACGTCGATGCAGTTTCTTGATGCAGGGTGTTTCGTCCAATAATTATACACATTGACAATTCTAGTTTGTTTAGCTTATTCCCCTTGTGGCAACGCACACACGCACACTCTGAATACACATTTTATGTGCATCCTTTCATTTGATTGCCTTTCGATTCGGCTGTCTGTTTGTGTAATCCAAACCCATCCTAATGCGCTCCTCTGTTCATTTTCATCTTCCATTCGCAGCGTTCAATCTTCTGCCAGCCCTGTCCATATCCGCGTTCTGCCTCGTGGGCCTGGTGTGGGCTAAATCGGTCCGAAATTTACTAGCGCCACCATTCATCATCCTCACCGATCGAAAGGAGGCACTGTTTAGCTTCCCGACGCGCTTCAGGATGAAGGTAAATATTAGCAAACTATTAAATCGATTACGCGCCAACGAAAACGCGGTTTCGAAAGGAACGGGAGATGGTTTTGTTTTGGTTGAATAGAGCGCAGGGGGACAGTAGACTGTAGTGCGACCTCGTAACGTTTGTTCGGACGCAAAAAAAAACTCATCAAAAAAGTTAAGATAGCTATCAGTCACCGGTTAGCTCGTATGGTTGATATAAACAAATTACTTAAGGAGATAAAAAATTGAGTGGAAGAAATTAATGAAGATTCTTAGTTGCTTTACTAAATACTCAAATACTATAAGATCAACTTCACCTTTAAGAAGGGTAATAGACAATAAACCACTGACCAGAGTTTAACAATGCGGCAGATCGCGGAGATGATCTCTTGATATACTTCAAGGCCGCAGAAACAGACTAAAACTTTACCACGAAATGAGCTTTTTTAAATATCTCTCTAGCTTGCCAGGGATATAAGAATAAAATCCAGGATCATATCTAAGATGATGATTGAAAGAATACTCCCAAGGATCTTTGCTACTCCCAAGGGACTGTGTCAAGGGGATGGACTAGCATGTCTACTCTTTAACCTAGCGCTAGTGGACATGCGCAACCTGGAGGTGGCAAACTATGAGGACCATCTTCGATCTTAATTCAGATCTTGACATAAGCTGATGACATATACATCATTGATTCACGGCTGTCCTACATAGTAGACCACGAGGACCTCGTATGAATTCGTCTAACAACCCTGATCTACGCATGAACGTACAGCTAGCAGATCGCACTTTTGAAGTGCACATACGCTAGAATTCTTGATGTCTACCGATTTTATTACATTACGATGAATCTTCTCCACTCAAAACACCTGTCCCTATATAGTTCGAGAAAAGAACAATGCAGCAAAGTCCCAAAATTAGTTTAGAGGCAAAAGGCCAAGACCGTGAAGTGGTTGTAATGGCGGAAAAGTAACCAATAACTTAACTGTTTTGGAGGTGAAATAAATAGAGAACACAAAATTATAACCTTAAAAGTTCTACTATCCACTTCGCCGAGCTCCACCATTCTAGTAGCTATTCCGTTTAATTGATTAGTTTTTAATGGTCCGAATATGAACTAAATTTCTTCCGCTTCTCAATGACACCAAGCACGGTATGTACATGACGCTGCTTTCCAGTGAAACATAATCGATCATAAACAGTGAGCATGATAACAGACCGATTGACAATGATGCTAAATAAAAAGATGCCGACCAGGGTTTATCATCGTGCTTAAAAATGGACCGAACGGTACCCTCTGTGTTCCCTCAACATCTTTCCCTCGTAGTACATCAGTGAATCACGTGTTATCTCTACCACCATTTAAAGGCGGCTTCTATATTTGTAAACCCACAACCATCTATTGTGTTGCTGTGTGATAGCACTACCGCAAGTTGCCGGAAAAAGCGTGTGAAAATCATGATGTTGTGGTGGACTTCATGTAAAAAACAGTCGAGAAAGTTTTGTCTATTTTGCTTCTTTTTGTTGATGTTGCAAATTGACCTGTAGATTGGAGCCTCATTATCGTACCGATATCAAAGTATTAGCTTATCAAAGAAAATAGTACACCCAGTGACAGACTTAAACCTTTATGGTTCGACGATAGAAAGCGGTCCGTAAAAGAACCTTCGTGAAATCAATCACAAGCAGTACCCACCCATGATCTTGCCTTGATAAGCTTTGTTACACGCTTTCAGTTCGACGGAACCATTGCGTGCTCATTATTGCTGGAAAATTTCGCACAAGTCGCTGTGACCCTCGTTTGTGTAGAGGCCGCTCGTAGCGACCGATTGGACTCCTCTTCTGTTGGAAATCAAATCTTACCAGGGCTTAGATAACCCGGAACAATGTGACAGTTGTGTCTGCGTCTGCTCCATCCTCATTGCAAGATTGCAGATGCTCGCGTGCGAGAAAGCTTATCTTTTGCCATGATATAGGTAGTTGCACGGACGAGTAGGAAGTCTAATGCAAATATGTACCATAGCGGATACAGCAAAAGAAATTCGATTCCTGAACTACATGGACAAGGTGCGTAATAGTGACGCACCGATGAAACTGTCAAATAGTTACCGGTTCGTTCATTATCATTATCGTTCCCAAACTTATCATCTCTGGTGGAGTATCTCCAACCGTAGTTGAAGGTGGATTCAGGATTCGACGAAGTGTCGCACTTAGGGCGTGGTAGGCTCGTGGGATGCAGAGCCACTCACGATGATAAGACCACGGGCGCAACCGCGCTTTGTCCACAACAATCTTATCGATTCCAATCCGAGCGTGGCAGATCTGGGAGACAAATGCATCTTATGCCTCGGCACCTGACAGCATCTCTCCAAGCACTCTGACTGACATTTGCTTTCGGTGGAGCAATGGGGAACTGGGGGGACGAGCTCTGTGGGAAGGGCCCCGGCTGCTCATACGATGGCACATAAACAAAGCCACCGCGAAGAAACTATAAAACCATTGACATACTTCCGACCGTCAGTCTTGCAATCGGTGTCGGCCCGGAGTGCAGCAGCAGTCGAGAGTGTGATTAGCGTTCGCTGTTAGTGGCAACAGTGCGTCTGAAGAAGCATCCACGATCGAAAGCGAACAACATCCGTGTCCAGAGTGTTTCCCTCTAGTACACTGGAGAAGTTAGTGAGACGCCAGTGCGTCTAGTTTTCCGTAGCTATAGTGCTACCCTCGCGCATGTGAATGTACAGCAACAGGACTAAACGGCCACGAACACGCCCAACCAGTGCAAGAGTGCGTGAACGATTTGGAACATTACCGTGCAGGACGCGAGAGTACCGATCGGAAGATCCAATCTCCTGACAAGTTCGTGCGCATCGAAAGTTCTTTCAGTCTATTTATATTAACTGCGTGTGTTCATAAGTTCTGCAGTATGCGTGGCAGTTTCTTGAGACTCGATCAGATCACCGGCAGTGCCCGCAACACATTAAACTACGATGATCCGAAGGTACCGGATATCGTCAACAGTATCTATGCTGCCCTCGTGATCGGTCCACTGGTGATATGTTACTGGCGTGGTACCTGGAATCTGATGGACAAGTTGCTCTTCCCGCACGATGAACAACTGCGCATGATCGCACTGCTAGTGGCCGGTATCGGAGGACATTTGCTGTTCATGTTGCTGCAGACGAACCTTCAACGGTGGCTCGATGTGGAAGAGCGGCCAAGATCGTTCTATCTGTTGTCGCGCGTCTACACTTACATTTACGGTGCGATGTGTGTCGGTACTTGGCGCGGTGGCTGGATATTGATCGATCGTTACGCACCGCAGAGCTTGGTGTTCTTTATCGAGGCTTCCATAGTGGGGCTGCTGCTGTTGGGCTCGGTGCAGAGCTTTTGCAACGTTGCCGGGGCACCATTTGTGAATGATTCACCGGACGGTTACTTTGACGTTCCAACGTACTTCAAATCAAAGGTAAGCTTCGTCGCAGTGCCGATCCACATTGACGTCCCGGATCCAGATCCGGGGCCATCCGTATGTTGAGGGGGGCTTTTTTGTTATCTATTGAACACGCCTTTAGTTGATACTCGTTCGATGTAGGAGGAGAGTTTGCTATTTGTTCGATTGGTTGCTACCGAGGGATACCCATCTACCTACTTGATCTACTTTGCGGTTTGTTTATGACAAGCTGGCTGTTGGTTTATTTCACTGAGGAGAACTACAAGTGTTACGCCGTAAGCTCTCACGAGTTTTATAATCAACGGCCGCTGCGCGGTCTCTTGTGCAATAAAGTGTAATATTAATCTTGCTAGCGAAAGGGACATACTGCGTTGCTTCACGGTTACATTACTCCATCCTAAAGCATTCAATGAACTGAATGGAATTTTACCTTGAAAGTATTTAATCACACTGCACATGCAGCGATGCACCCTACACAATCCACGATCCATCAAACCAACGCACACCGCATCCCATCATAAGCGCCGTATGTGTAATCACATCAACATGGAAAATTTTCCATCACCGGTTATCGGAACCGGCCACCGTGTGTGTGTGTGTGTGTGTGTGTGTCTGGAGTGCTGATACGAAGAAAGAAACTGTCCTGTCAAATTCTTTGGTTCGACACCCGCACTGGACCTACACCAAATCGAACGCGCTAGAACGCAACGAGGTAATGCGTGCGTGCAAGCGCGCACTGCCCGACACAACCGTATAACTCAACCCGGTAGTCGGCAGTGTGCCAGGCGGGACTGATCTCTTTATTGCCCTGATAACGCACCAGTATGCGTTTGATAATCAGGGTACGACCTAGACGATGCTCTCGCTTACTCTCCGTGATGTCACGCGCACATCCGAGCCGCTCACCAGCTGCGTGGAGACGGTACCCGCTTCATGCCCTGTAGCTGACTGCCGACCACTTCGTTGCGCGCTCAGTTTGTTGCACAGGGACGCGGTACCGAGTGGCAAACACAGACCCAATGCGTACACACGGTCATGAAGCCAAACAAATCAAAGCTTCCGTTTTTGGTCGGAACGTTTCTCCGGTTCTTCGAGAAACTGTCACGAGATCTTCTGCAAACTAGGGATCTATTTTACTGGAATTGTATGAACAGTAAATCTCTTCTACAAATATTTTCGCGTCACACAGCGATAGGCATTGAAAAATGCTACCTTTAGTGAATAAAACTATCTCTCATCTAGAATTTTCTGGCGTCAATGAAACTTTGTTGTTGAGTCATGGAGCTGAAGGGCTTATCAAGAACCAATGGCTTAATTTGGTAATTTTAATGAGCATTACCAATATGGAAGGATTGACACTTGTCGCTTAATGTACATGAGATCAAGAAACCAAAACATTCTTAACGTGTATTACTACTTCTAGCCTTCGTCTAATCTGTCAAGTAAAAGGTTAAGTTGTGACAGTGCATGGTATGAAACATCGGCACAAAAAAAAACTTAATGGAGATATGTTAAAGCTTGCTGCGTATAAACCTAGAATGTTGAGTTCTAAGTTAGGTCAGTCGGTCAGTTAAAAAAGACATGAACGGTAAATATTGTCAACAACATAACGGTTGACTGCCATACAACTTTATGTAGAAAGGAATTAAAAACACTTTTCATGAGGTATTATAAAAACGAACGAAAGACTTTGTTAGGCATTCCAAATTGAAGCTAAATCTTGAGAACAAACAACAGGATACAACTATTACAATATCCAATAGTATGCACTATACAATATCCTAATAGTATGCACGAATATAATATCAAACTGAGGTGCTCTAGGGTGGTAGATCAAACTCTAATGAAGAGGGTTGGTACGATGCAACAACAGATGCATTTGGACTCCCCTAAACGCATTTGCATACCGTACCCGAAAAACACTTCAGATACGGACGTACCCCTCCAGTGTGATTGTTGATGTGCAGACCACCCACCAACATTACTAAAGGTTTCGCAAGATCTAACTACAACACATTTCAGAACGTCAACAAATACTCGCGTCACGTTACGCACATGAACACCCATATCCTGAGACCCGTGTATCGCGTACAACACTGAGCACAGATTTAGTTGCATTGCCCCGGGGCATGGTTTGCAGTTGTAAGGTTTACTTATAACCATTACCCGTTCGGTAGGGTGCTGGAGGTAGTGCAGCACTGAAGCCGACTAAACCGGACCTACAAGCGGTTTCACTGAGCAGTACGCAATGCGCTAAAAGACGCAATCACGCACATCATGGAAAGGGACACCATTACGTGTCAGTGTGTGCGAGAGTCAGATCGCTCCAGATCACTGATATTCATATTGTCTCACTCATACACACACACACATTGGATACGGTGTGGAACAATGGGGATAGAAGGGGATGTTTAGCTCGAAGATCCCTACCCTGTCGGTGGTGGCGGTGGTTCACTCACTCAGCTGCGATGACGACTACGATCACATTCTGGCGACAGTGGCGCATAAACGTCCTACACACTCGTTTGCCCAGCAGACGGGGATCGTACGCCGTGCGGCAAAAACCAAACCCGACACAGTCCCGTCCAGTTTGATTAGAACAATTTGGATGATAACAGTCCATTCCCGATCTACGGCTGATTCGGATGATTCGGGCTAATCTGATTACTCGATCCCGTGCTGCCAGCCGATCGGTACCGCATCGGACGCTCCCGTAAGCTACATCGAAGCGTTTGTGCGCGAATCCTGTGTGCCATTACCGTCCACAGGGCAGGATACGATCGGTATACCACTGTACCAAACGCTCCTTAGAGCTTCCACCGTGGATGCCGTATGTGGTGTAGTAGGGATAGCGGTCAAAGTTTTGGCCAACGTTTGCCATCGTGCGTTTGAAAGTGCGTGTCGGTCGGGACATCAGAGTGCGCCGAAAGTGACCAAGCGCGTACGGATATCAATTGGATTAGCATTAAATTGAACGCAGCACATTAGCGCGCCAAGCCCCGGTGCCCATTACAAGTGATTTATTCAAATTATGAGCCGCGAAAAGTTGCGCTACACACTGTCGCCCAACGGTCCGATGGCCGGTGTTTTGTGCGGTTCCCAAGGTTGTCTATAAACGGTACGCGGGAAGTTGTTTGCGTTTTTATGCGTTGTGCTAGGAAAAGATTCGTTTATTCCTGGTGAGAAGTAATAGCTCCCAAACCGGAAAGGTAGTGTACTGGCGAGAGAGAATCGATGTGCAAAGTGCAAACTGGTCACCGGGAATAGGATAAGGATGTCGAGATGGAAAGATTGATCATTCCCACCATACAACAGCTCACAGGGTGGATTTGTTCATGTTTCGATTAAAGTGATCCATAAAAACGTTTTGGATCGTTCCAGTTTTTATTACACGCCATACTGATTTTTATCGTGCTATATTGACTGTTATCAGTTGCTACTAGGGTAGTCAACCTGGTTTGGTTTGTGAGACCTGTTGCCGATAGCAACAAACAGCTGAACAGAGCTATTGGTAGCTGCACAAATCAAAGCGCATCGTTGATTACTGCTTCATACAGCTTGGCTAAGGTCCCAAAAAACAAAATTACTTATTAGATCATATGAGATCTTCAAATTGAGTCTTATCCAGTTTTCCTTTCCTGATGATAAAGCACTAGTCTTTCTGATAACAGCACACAAGATCTCAACCGTTTTGTTCTGTTTTTGCCGGAACATCTGGGTGGGAAGTTAGTCGACATCAGGAAGAAACCATTCAGTCCGCTTATCAGCACTCTATCAGCTTATCAAATTTGGAGAAACATTGCCTTATATCTGCACATGAATACAGTCTTTCGGGGCTGCTGCCTTCCACAGTGCTGTTGTCATTTATGGTGGCAATGATCGAAAGACATCCTTCCTTCCGATGACCGAGAAATGTACTCCAGTGAGTACCCAGGAAAAGGTTAAAAACAACAGGTGCTTTAGTTTTCGTTCCTCCGATTCTAGTGACTCACGCAACAGTGCGTACTGTGCTCGTTGCGCTGGATGACGTTGCGAAGGTGTTGGTTGATTGGTGCTGTGACGCCGTTTCTCTCGGCGGAATTGCAGGCGACACCATACAAGCTGGAAATGAGTTGAACGTGTCGGTGTTTTTTTTGTTTTTGTTGTTGATTGCGATTATCTAAGCGTAGCGTGCGAGTGCTGTGCTTAAGTAGTGTGTGCCAACGCCACTGAACTACGGAAAGCGTATGCTGTGCCGCAAGTGGATAAGAAAAAGTGAATGTACTACTCGGACGCAAGGAACGTCGGTGTGGCGTATCGATAGCGCCACGCTACTACTCCACTACTGAATTACCGGTACGCGTCGGTACCGGCACACGGGCGTTTCCAGTGCGTACGGTAGTGTGGAGAAGAGGATCAGGTTTCCGAGGCCATACCGCACCGAACGGTACCCTGGCAGCATGCGGGGTAGCATCGCTGGCATTGAGGACGGTATCACCGGCATACCGTTCAAACCGAGCTACCACGGGTTGATGCTCGAGCTGATTGACTACCTGTATGCGTCGCTGGTCGTGGCCCCGCTAGTAGTTTGCTACTGGCGGGGGACCTGGAACCTGATGGGGGAGTACATCTACCCATCCGATCTGACCACCAGCCTGATCGTGTCGCTTGCCATCGGCATCGTGGGCCATATCGTGTTCAACATCTTCCAGTCGACGCTACGGCAGTATCTGAACGCGGACAAACACCGGATAGCGTACTACGTTGGGTCGCGCATGTACACCACCATCTACGGAGCAGTGTGCGTCAACTGTTGGCGGGGTGGCTGGCAGCTGATCGACCTGTACACAACACACGACGTCCTGTACGTGGTGCTAATCACACTGGGGTGTCTGTTTATCCTTGCCTGTCTTAAGGGTGTGCGCAATGTGATGGGGACACCGTTTCTCATCATCAACGACTCGAGGAGGGAATACTTTGACGTACCGACGTACTTCAAGCTAACGGTGAGCAGCATGTACATCGCATGCAGTTGAGAGATCCTGCATCGCTCTACACTGTAAACCAACCAAAACAAATCTCCGTGTTAGACAATTACTTCACGGTGTCCATGTTTACAAAACGACACTTACTAAACAGCGTTAAGCCCTGATTTAGATCGCTCTACTAAATAGACAAGCACTCATGGAACAATAAATGCGAAAGATAACAGATTACAAATTTGTAAAACATTAACAACAATTCTACCGCTGATCGTATAAAGACCAAAGGTGGCAAGGGCTATACAACTGCAAATAAATTGCATCCTTGCCATCGGTCCAATCTATTCATCATGATGATAGCTAATCGTTTAAGCATTTTTAAGTGTTTACTTCCTTATCATGACCGTAACTTGTGGTGCCTTTAATTGCTTGACTCGCGCATACCAGGCCCCATGGCTATCGTTAAGCCGTACCATTGTTGCATGCATTACATCGGATCTGTGGCTACACGTGCTCGTTAGCCCCACCAAATAGAATTGTCCTTCGGGATGATTCCTACCTTCCGTGTAATTCCGTTCATTACCGTATCTTACATACGGAAGAGATCGCATGTCTCATGAGTGCGCATTACGAACTCAGTAATTGTAGAAGATATCCAATGTATTTGTATAAACTATGAATAACTGTGAATAAGATATTCTATTTATAAAACATAATCAATCAAATGGTTCAGTTCTTATCGTTCAATTGAATTTGCAACATTGAAGCGATAACAGAAGTGCCTAACGAAATGCCCTAAGAGGCATAGAGCATATGAAGCATTGATAATCAAATCGATCGAGACTAGAATTCCAAAAACTGACAATACTTCAACTCATTTGTGATTCCTCTCCTCATCCACAGGGCTCGAAAGATCCAGGACTGTACGTGCTGGATTGTATGTTTAGCGTTCTAGTGATTGGTTCGCTGGTGGTGTTTGTTTGGCGTGGCCTTTGGGTACTTCTGGATCTGAAGCTCTTCCCGGAGGATCATGGGACATCCGCGTGGGCATCAATAGTAAGTAATACCGCATACCGCAGTTAAATTGAATGGAGAATAAAAACTGGTTTGGACGTGGCAACACAGCCTAACAACTGGGAATGATAGCAAAAAAAACGCTAATGAAGTGACAAAAGAAAACCAATCGAGAGAACTACACGGTTTTCGTAATTGAATCAAGGCGATACCATTGTCACCTTTATGGTCCAAAGCGTACCAACAAAGCGAGAGCGTCTGTGAAAGGGTCTTTCCAATGCTATCACACTATTGCAATGCAAAAGACGCAAGAAATATCTGTAAGACGATTTCGCTTATTTTTTATATCATTCTGTGACTTGTTTCTTCCCATTTGCTAGATTATAGGTTATGGAGTGACTGGGGTGACCTTCTCATTGCAGCCGCTCATGCGATTTACCTGCGACCGGTTGACCGGTTTCTGGCGTGTGGTCGTCGCAGATATGTTCCTATTCTTCAGCTTCATTGGTACAATCAACGTTTGGCGAGGAATCTGGCAGGCGCTCGATACATACTTTCTGCCTAGTAAGTTTCCACCATTTACCCATATATCTTGCAAGGTGTTGGTGAGATTTTGTTTGTTTCATTTAACCATCTCCAGACGAACCATTGCTGAGCAACTGGATAACGCACGGTGCCGCTTTGCTGCTGCTGATTCTGTTGAACTGCTCGAACTCGGTGCTGGTGCGTGGGGTGTACATCGATGCAGAAGAACCGGCCGGCCAATGTGTCGTGTTCCCCGTCTATTACATCAGACTGTTCTTCCAGAAGGAACGCAAGAAGAAGCAACGCCGTCTGTTCGATGCACTTGAGCGAGCTGATCTTAACAGTACCGGAGGTGTACTACAGGATAAGAAGAGTCATCATCAACAGCATCAGCTTCCACAGCAGCAGCAGCAGCAGCAACAGCAGCAAAAGGAACCGCAGCATCAACATCACATCACTGCAGACCAGAACCATCAGGTGATCCGCAACCTGGAAGCCGTGCCCCTTACCATAATAGACGATCCAAAGAGCAACGGGGATCACAGTAGTCAAGCGCCTAGAATGTAAGCCCATCGATGTAAGAAGCACCAGGACCTTAGCATCCAAACAGAAGCACTGAGGTTATATCTCAATAGCCGGGCTATTGTGGGAGAACCACATGTGGAACAACTTCCAGATACTTCCTCCCTACGTGTAATATATTTTTTGTACTGCGTACTATCCCAGACTACGATATCCATTTATGCATTCCACGCAAAGTATTCAATTGCTTAAATACACATAATATTGTTTCGTTTAGACACAAAAAACATTTCCAAACCAAAAACCTACCAGCAAAAAAAGTCCTTTCGCAACATTTATGCATGTAGTGTCGTGTATACGTATAGGGTCTTAAAACAGAACGTAAAAAAGACGCTGGAAATCTAGCAGTATACCTTGGATGAAGATGAATGTGTTAGCCGTGTAAGTAACCATTAGGCGTATTAGGACGTTTTATTACTTTGTTCCGTACTTGTTTAAGGACTCATACTCGCTAAAGGCCACCTCTACGTGTAGTACGTGTGCGCTAGAAGGAAAAAAAAATTACCGTTAAGTTGCGATCGTGTTGCGTATTTTTGCTGAGAAGCAAGGAAGAAAATTGCAACACATGCTGCTCCTATTTATAAATGGCAACCCAATTCGTTTTGTAAATATACCCCAGAATCGAAATCGTCACCCGAAATCGCACATTAATTGCTAGACTGATAGTTGATGCTTTATTTTTTCCCCCGTTTCTATTCCTATCCGAAACTGATTAGTTTTTCAGACATTACTTTGTAGATTTTTTTTGCAGCGGCACAAAAGCGGCTTCTCTAAAAAAAAAGAGTGACATTCAGAAAGATTATCTGCAATAGTAACAAATAGAAAACAAAGATTCAAAACGGAAAGGCATTCCAATTTAATTAATCCATTAAGAAACAGACGCTGAAACTATCAAGTAAAGGCGAAAACCAAAAAAAAATCTATTGACGTAATTGAAACCAATACTGATAAGGTGCTTGTTCTAGAACGCGTTCCTTTTAGACATCTGGCAAGAATAGCTCCAACGATGAGAGATTGCGGTTGGTTAGCCAAATAGCGTGCGGGAAATCGTACCACTGCTTATCCAATCAAAATCTAACTAATTCGTTAACGTCCAGAGCGTAAGATCAAATTAATCTTACCGATTTCGAACAAGCAGTACCAGCGCGAAGTGGGTTCTTGACCTTCTCGCATGCCGTGAAGTGAGAGACCTTGCGGCGTACCCAGCAGTGGACCACAAGTATATGGGGATGCTTCATTTCATATTCATGCACTTACGCCATTCGTTCCCTAAGCGGATATAAGCGATAGTCATTTCAATGTCACACAATTAGGAGCACATAGCCGTAAATGCGGCCGGCGTCCGCAAAACTGCCCCGTCATTAGAGAAACCCGCTTTCGGATGGAGCGGCAAACCCGTCAAACGTAAATCACTTATTGGCAACATGCTGGCAGGCATTCATTGATAAATTGATGCACACCGTACCGGGTCCGGGTTGTACCGGGAACAGCAGGCAAAAAAGGTATTAGCAACATCCGGACCTCGATGTTGTCGATTCTACCCGACGGAAAGGACGTGTCCCGCGCCCCCAGTTTTAAGTGCTCCACGTTGTGATGTTTTCCTGTAATTTATTGGACTTCCCGCAAACGGGAATCAAAACATGCGTTGCGGGGTTTGAGATGGGCACAGCAGTTGTACATTGTAATGATAGAAGTTTTTTTTTTAAATCGCTAACGCCACCAGTTCTGGTATGGCATGTGGGTTGCCGTTCTATGTGCGCTTTAGAGCCAAATGAATGGACGTAAATGAGCTAATTTGTATTACTATTCCGTCGGATAGGGGCTATTTGTTAATGTCCGTTTCATAATTTACATTGATTTAATTAGAATGCGTAAGTCCGGTTGGGGTCTTAACTGGAAAAAGTGTGAGAGGGGAAACTATGGTACGATCCTAATAAAACCCTCATACTGATCACATCGACGCTCCAGAACGAAGGACGTTTTCCGAGAATTTGGTTGGCAAGGTTTTCTGTTTTGTAAAGCATAAATTTTGTTGGACTTTTAACACACATCTTCGAAAGAGTCTTTTCATAACCAACCGTTATTTCATGGAGAGTCTAATAAAGCATGGAAAGACCTAATTACCTAATTTTTCATTTATGTAATAAATTATTCGTAGTATTAACCTTCTTACTTTGCAGTCTATATCTAGAACTGAATTAGTTTATTGTCATTTTGGTAACATGCTCTGTTTAGAATTTCGTCTTATTTTTATTCTAAAACGCCAATAATTCGATCTCTCAACCCTAAAAAAGACTCACAGCGATATTACAAACTTTTTCATTTAAACTACTTATCTAAAACATTAAAGATTGATGCAACAACCATTATGCTAATAAGGCCTCTACACAGCTTGCCCTTGAGCCGAGCATCCCATCAATACTATGATATGTTGGTATACGCAACATAAAAATAGCGCTCGTATTTACGCAAATCAAATCACACGTTTCAGCAGCGGAAGACTGCGCTCGTCAGTGACGTTCGAACGTTAATGGGTTTTTCTTTTTCTCTCATCTGTGGACAGATTGGTACATATGTGTGGTCCAGTTAGGAAAATAGTAAATTATTGTAAAAGTACGGCGTGTAATATTACACCGGTCTGTTACCATGAAACGCGTTGAAGAATTTAAATTCCAATTTCCGAATGTCTAGACGAAAGAAAGGTGCTTCTTGGGGTCAGATATAAGACGGTTGCGCCTTAAAATTACAGAAGAACAGTAAGGTCAAAGACATAAAAAACAAATTCAACGTCAACGACCGGAACTAAACGCTTAGCCCTCTGTCCTCTATAAATCATCTAGTACTAAGGAAAACGTGAACGTAATGCAAGTGTCGCAAACTACTCGTCCGATATTTATTTGGCACTTGTGCCAACGGTGGCGCTTGTTACGGAAGTGAAGCTATGTTAATGCAATGCCGGTGTAGCAGCATATTTGTAGGCAGAAACTTTGTAACACGCGGCATATGGTGGAGGTTTGGTTTTGGCACCGTTCCAAGATTCTAGATCGTGCGGGTGAATGAATTACTCTACCTGCAGCACAAGACCAAGGTCGAATATTGCGTTAGTATTATTTGTTCATACATTTTTTTGAATTATGTGTTTCTTTTTACAACTCGTTCACGGTCAGTAAAAATCATTATTTATCTCTTATTAATGTGAAAAGCCCTAGGATAAAACTCAAACCACCCAGAACAAAAGGGGAATTAAAAATATCAATCTTAAGGTTAATGTGATCTGAAACTGTGCGCGGTGCAATTTCATGCCGACACATTAGTTTTCGTTCGTTGAACTTTAATTATACGCCAACACACAAATAATTGCAACGCAATGACAACGTACTGTGTTTTTTTTGCTTTGCCGTTTGTACATTGGCACACATATTGGCATCGCTTGGTTTTTTGGTGCAAGCAGAAGGGTATGAGTTTGCGAATACAACCATCGAATGAGTTAAAGTCACTAACACACGATGATGCAACATCATTAATACAATTGAATGGATGATATTATGAATCGAGAAGTGTTTACGATTTGGTGTTGATTATTACACCACAGAAAACTGATACATGATGATAGTAGAAGTGTTGTTCAAAGCGGTATAATAAATTTTCTATTACAAAATAACAAATAATAGTATTTTGGCATAAAACAAAAAAAAAAATCAAAGATATTCCTACAACACTCACACTCACACCATTCAACCAATTTCAGTATACACGGTAATTGAGTAGATTAAAAGAATTTTAGTACCAACGTAAAATTGTTCCACCTACACACACTACACTAATTCTACCGATGATCGAAAACAGATGTCTTCACCGACCATGCGCCTCCATTAGACTAACCGTGAAGTACCGGGCACCTCCATCAGTTTTATTACAAGAGCCCAGATTAATTCTTGCGCCACATGTGCTCGTGATGGCGCTAACGGTTGCTATAAAAATCTTTTAGTAAATAAGTATATTTCAACAACACCCATGTCGACTGAGAAGAAAAAAAACAGATTGAAGAATTAAAATCAAATTTAACAGATGGAAACATTTTTTTTTACAACACATTCATCCTTGTTAAGAAAAGGTAAAGAAAAACAAATTAACTGCATTTGTGTGCGTTCTCAAAACAAAGCGAAATTGTGTATGAAAACGTCTAAAAAAATGTTAACATTCCAATCTAACCGGCAACAAGCGCTGTTGCCAGTTACATGCCCTCTAGCAACTACCACAGGCACGATATGACATAAAAATGGATTTTCAAGTGACCCCCAAGCCCCCGTCCGATCTTAGTGGCGCACCTCCCTTAGCCTAAAACCCCAACACACAAACCAACTGTCTCTGTTTGTTTTCATGCGGCACAAACAGACATGCAACGCACGGCAAACAGAGAGGCAACAGCGCAACAAATAATGTGACATTGTAAAAAAAGCTAAAACGCCATAAACGCAACCGGTCCTAGCCACTAACAACGGTATGCCACTCTGCTTGGATCGGTGATGGTGGTGGTATGATAACAGCCGAACCGCCGAAGTGCCGAAGACGATCGCAAGTGGATATTTTCGTCCCACGGGGAAATCGATCGGCAACAAAAAAGAAGTACTGTACCCGACACGACGGCGAGAGCCTTCAGCGCAATCGCACTGCTCGGGCATCGGAACTGCTATCGGGAATTGGTTGAGAACAGGAAAAAAAAACTGTTAGACAAATAAGAAAAAAATAACATCGTGAAAGCACGAATACCCACCAACCATTCCGTGAGACTGTCGTGTTGCTAGTCTAAATGAGCTATCCTCGCGCGCGACCATTGTCAGTAACCAGTGAGTTGCCCAACGGAACGGAAATCGCAAATCGGAAATAGCAAACCTCGGGCGTAACCTTCCAACCGAGTTTGACACAGTTTGACCTTGCCAGCGAAAGGAGAGGATCTGCAGGTGGATCTCTAATTGCAAAAAAACAAGTTCGAATAAAGCGATTGCGACAAAAACAATAAGTTAGCCGATAAAGAGTCGACAAAGGAGAAGCGATTGTGTAGCAGCAGACAACAAAACAAGACAGAAACCTTTCATCATCATGGGTGTTCAGGATCTGCAGGATCATGTGCTGGTGCAGTGTGACTTCGAAATCTTCGGTCAGGTGCAAGGTGCGTTTTTTTTTGTTACATTTCGGACACGCAGTGCAAAATTAAAGGACATTTTGTGATATTAAAGTGTGAACATTTAGTGGGGAAATACGTGCGGGACTAATTAATTTTATAGACAGTCGATCAGATCCTAGTCGTGTTGGAACCTAAAACGACATTTAAACAAGAAACAACTCTATTACTTCAGAAGAGGAGTTCAAAGCTGGATAGAAGATAACTTCTAAAAGTAATACTGGCAAACGAAAATAGGGAAGAAGAATGAAGCCACTGCGCCACTAATAATAACTTCACGGCCTATTTCCGTCAGTTGTTTACTTTTACTATCCAATCGGTCAATTGTCTGTCAGCATGTTTGACGATACTGTCTCGGGTTTTTTACCGATGCTGACAAGCGTAAAATATGTCAACGCGACTTTGTTAACTTATTGACATGGTTTGATTTGAGCTATTTTTACTTGCACCATGTTACGTCGCAACAGTGTCTTATCTGGAACTGAAAACCTTACCAACCCTTAGCATCACATGCAATGGCTTAAGTCGGTATATTCACGTCACGACTAATAACGAATAATTTGACCGAATTTCATCGACTTTCTAGAACGTTCCCCTTCCCCAGCAATGAAGATCAATACAAAGCGGATTTCGTTCGATCGACGACGTAAATTTCGATGACCCATACGAATCGAATGGCTTCAACCGTGGCTAGTTAATTTACGAGAGCAATACAGGCGAGCACGGACGATTGTAATCGTCCCACACAAACTCACATCCATCACGCTTCATCGGCGTCTTTGGGTAGATATACCGCGAACGTACCAGAACGTCGTACCGGTTGCATATTTTTAGCATCGAATTTTAGCCCTCGCTGTTCGCGTGTTGATCCCCAACACTCGGGTACTTCTTAGCGTTGCCCAACCCCCCTCAGAGCACCATTTGGTCGCATGTGTATCCTATTACTTAATTGTGTTTGGGACGCCGGATTGTGTCGAGAGAGAGCGTTATTTATGGCCATCTCTTGTACGAGAACAGGGCGGACGTCTCGTGCCGATGCTTGCCGTTCAAAGGGCGTGTTGGGAACTGACGTGACGGCCCGTCGGTGATGAGATTTGGATCTGCATCAATTTCGGGATGCACGTGTCTAAACAAACATTTATTTAACAACCAAACAACAAAAGAACGGCAATGAAGAAACAATATGTTTTGTACTTTCTTCCAGGATGTGGCTTCACCAAGCACTGCCGAGACAACTGTCTGGCACTGAGCATTAAAGGATGGGTGAAAAACTCCAAGCAGGGTACCATCATGGGCAAGATGCAGGGAGCCAAGGGCGATGTCGGCAAAATGTAAGTAAACGGCCTCATGCTCATACATTCATTCATCCACTAACACACAATGTAGAGACAGTGAAATATGGCTTCCGGTGTGTAGTTTGTCAAACATGCAACGCAGCAAGGACATTCCTATACGCATTGTCACGATGCGCCGGGAATGACACTGGTCGAAGTGTATCTAGGTGAAGGTTATAGCACGGATTAATTACACCACATGTTGCCCTACATCAGGTGCCGGAAATCACGACCACCCAGTGGAAAACTAGCGGACGGGGGGCAACCCCAAACGCGACAGATTGTAGTGAAAGTGATGCCCAACAGGATTCTCTTTGAACAGGGATTTCCCCTCACCGGACGAGGAATATTTGCGCGCGTTTCATGTACAACAAATATCAGCATCGCATTCACACACGGGCAGCGGTGGTAGTTGGTTTGATTTTTTCTAAAAATAAACAATCATAATAAGCATACTTGTTACCCACGGAAAGGAAAGTGTGTCTATAGCACCGACAGGCACTAGTGGTGCAGATTTTGGCTACTTTTCAACCAACCAAATACCCAGCGCCAACAGGGACGACGGGGATGACGCCGCCGCACGTACAGTAACCGCGTTAGCGTACAGTGACACTTAGGACGCAGACAGAAGAGACATGAACTTTTTTATTCTCGGTTTCATCACCTCGGTCGCCAAGACAATCGTGAAGTTTATCGCCCGTCCCTCGCCACACCGGACAGCGAAAGGATTGCGAAACCGATCTTGCGTTGCGGGTTGACTGAATTGCGCTTTGAAAAGCGAGACTACAACAGCCCGTTAACATCCAATATTGCCCAATAAATTACCTGTCAACGTATGCAATCGTATGATAAAAGATTTTCGTCCACCATCATGTGATCGTACGTTGTTTTCGATCGTGATAGCAGAAGAGCAGGAAGATTTGTAAAAGACTGATGGTAAATACAGGATTTCAGGATTCAGAGAATTTTCAACCTTGACATAGCGCTTGTTTACGATGTGCTTGACCTAATTGTGATGCTTGCGGGATTGGGCGAGCGTCGAAAGAGATTGAATACAAACAGCTACATATTAACAAACAACATACAAATGGAATTGCAAATTCTATCACATTCTTCTAATCACCACCTTTCTCTTTTCAGGGTCGATTGGCTTTCCAAAACCGGTTCGCCCGGATGCAAAATCGACAAGGCAGAATTCACCAACTGGGGCACCTGTTCGCGGTTGGCGTTCACCGACTTTGCTATTCGATTTTAAGTACCCGTGCGCACCCATCGATGGGAATGATAACACATTAAGCGCTAAGCAGTGATGTATTCTATTTTAATTTGGATAATTATTCTATGATAGAAATGCTTGCATGGGAGGCATCCCATGGTAAATGTGGCACTGGGCCGAAAATGCTTCTTGCGCCGAACAATCATTCGCGAAATGCGAAATGAGAGGAAGGAAGCGGTTTAGATGATATTATTATTATGTGTTTTCTGTGTATGTCTTACTGTGTGTCCCGTTGGCAGAACAGGGCATCTGCACTGTATTCGAGTTACCGGTATGGGAAGAGAGTGGTAAATTGACAGGGCGATAGGGTAGGAACCGAAATCAATAATTGTACTGAAGCGTAGGGATCCGTTTTCCGTCCGCAATACACTTCCGGTCAGAGTCGGTAGTCTCCAGAAAAACGTACTTACGCCAATCACAAAGTTCACACCTAAAAGCAGAAGAAGAAAAAACATACACGCACACATATTACTCATTACATGCAGTTGTATCATCCGCAATGAACGAACTCTTTCGATAGGTTAAGAATATTTATATTGAACTGTAAATACTGTGAATGAGAAGAAATATGAAGATGGGAGCAATAAAGCGTCAATCTAACCTGTGAAACTTCCAGAGATTTGTTTTTCAACCAGCGGCTGTACAAGATGCTACCACCGGCTTCTTGTTGAAGATGCGTGCAGGAATGCTATGAGCAAATACACCCCGATTTTTTGCACAATTCTTCTCGCTTTACCACACACGGTATAAAGGGATGTATATTTCACTTTTTTATTGCAACCCGACAAAACACGGCAAGAACAAACGCACTAAAACACAAACTAGCTGAAAGCAGACACGCCAATAGCCGCAGCAGAAACGTTGAATCGAATGTAAACAAACACCGTGCTTGACAGCCGGTCTGTACAGTGTTGCCAACTTGATGGATAAATTGCGAAATTTATTTTGTTGCACAAATACAGTGAGTAACATAGCTATAGGGCAATTCCATTGGAAAAATTTGAGCGTTAGTCTACCAATTTATCAAAACCATTTTATTCATACTTTGAAATCCTTTTCGCGAAACGCTAAATCTCGAATATTTTTTTTATGATAAACAAGTCAGAGCCAGCTGGGTTTGTAAGCAATTGAAATAATTTTATTCATAAATCTGGATGATACAAAAAATATCGCACAACAAAAAAGAAATATTTTAAACTATTCGATGCAAAAACCCCCACTGCTCCAATCACCCTTCGCCGATCCGCTATTCCAACCCGATTCGTAAAAAGGCCCCCTATTGCTACATCGACATTGCGATACGATCCGAACAATCTTCCAAAGTATGTACAAATGAAAGAACGAAAATGATCAAAAAACACAACAGGAGCGGACATTACGTGAGACTGGAACGTATGGAGGCATACATAAAACACGTTGCAAAATGAAGCACAATGAGACGCGTAATGGTTTAGAAATAATACATCACAATTCGCCGATTGAAAGCATAAGTTAGCTATCGGTTTACTGCACCTGTGCGCTGTTGACACCCGTATGCCACGTACGCCCGAAAACGGCCAGTGGATTAAACGAGGCACAAACGACGAACGACGACGGTAGCCGCGTTCGGAGCAGCTCCACTCATCTGACGGCCGCCAGCGGTATGTAGTGCGCCCGGTAGTAGTACGCACAGAAGCCAACCAGTATGGAGAACGCGGTCGTAACAAAGACCGACCGACGGGACATTTGCAGATGGGGCAGAAACCGACTGATGATGGAGTTCGAGACTGGTGGTGGTTTTTTGCCATATAGTTTACGATATTCACGTTCACGTTCTTCGTTGAGTCGTTGCTGTTTCCTGCGTGGGAATGGAATAGGATAAAGGTATGAGGTTCCCATAGTATATAGGAAAATAAACAAAAAATTAACATACTCTTTGGCGATCATGGTTTCGACATCCTTTTCGATTACCCGTGGAGGATACTTTCGATACAAATTTTCGGCACTCTTTAGCAAATATTCAAAGGGGAGATCTTCAGGTAGCTACAAAAAATATAGAATTTGGCATGCAAGTGTTATTATTATGGACCTTTTCATATGACGCTGATCATGCTTACCTGTGAGAGTAAACAGTGCAATGATGCCATATCGCAGTCCTCCTGAAATATCTCGTTCTGGCGATAGATCACGATCGCGGAGGTAACGTAGATTGGCAGTAAAAAATCGGACGCCAGAAAATAGTCGTACAATCGTACCACCGAACGGTACGAGTTGAGACTGTGCCCGAACCAGGTCAGGTACCATGGTAAGGCAAAGAGTGTTCCCACCGTCGATCTGGGGAGGGAATAAAATTGAATGAATGGGCCCCCATTGAAAATAGCGATCATTTACAATATGTTACCTTTCCAGGTAGCTACACAGTGCTGCATTTTCCCGGCGTACAAGCGGATAAATAAACATCAATCGTCGTTGCGTTGGTTCCATCGTTTCCTGCATACATTCGACCAGATGGTTCGTGGATAGTATTTCCATCACGTGAAATGCAACCTCTTCACCCACGACAAGCAGGAACGTGATTGCTACATCGTGGTATCCCTGAAACAAGAAGATTTTCCCGTTAAATGCTTGAAGTAGTGGACCTTTAGTGGATAGCTCACTCACTTGGTAATACTTCAGATGTGGGTATTTGATAATAACACGAAGAATCAGCACGGTTAGCTGATCCTGCAGTGCCACACGCTGCTCGTATGGAATGCCCGGGGGAAAGCGCTTCAGCGAGCGGTTAACATCCAGCACCACCTGATTGTACTCGGGATGGTTGTTCAATTCCTCTAGCGAGGGTGCTGGATCGACCTGTTGTGGATCAACACCGACCAGCAGTGGCCAGATCTTTCGCCGTAAGTCATCTGTGGAAGACAATGGAAATTTTATATTATTCCAGTTTTCGCTGCATACACTGCTTTTAGAAAAAAACATCAACTTATTAATTCCAATGACACATGTTCATGTAAAAGTGCATTTTTTAATTTGAAATCTAATAAAGTCGTTCGTTCCGGTACGGTGCTTCGTGCACGCTCTACGCGGGTTTCCATTACGCGCAAAAACTCCTTCCTCACTGTGTATACAAACACGTACGCACACACACGCATGCACAGAAACTACATGTATACGCAGAGTTCGCGCATGAACACCGTTTGTGAAGTTGTAATCTAACTTTCACGCGCTTTAGGTTTCCCTCTTATTGGAATGGTTCGACCTTGGCGAAATAAACCTTGCCTGCCGCGGGCAATAAATGTACGCACGAACCCGCTAACTTACCATTTATAAGACCGTACTCCGATTTGGCAAACTGCTGCCAGGCCTCTAACGGCGTCTTCGGGTCGTCCAGTGCGTTTTCGATTTTAATGCGTTTTAACTTTTCCTCGTGATTTTCCGGAACTAAAACGATATGAATGGGTGGAGGTTGGAATTAAAGTAATTCGGTGAGTCACACACAATAGAACGTACATTTCTCGAAGCTTAACTCGGTCGGTTCATCTGACCGTCGATGATTGTTTGGTTGTACGAGAGCAATGTTTTTCCCGGCCAGTCCGGGGGACGTTGTGCCGTTGGAGGGCCGTTCCTCATCGTTCACCGCGACGAGACGCGTTGCCTCATTAATTTCATCATCAATTTCATCGATGCAATTTTGCACCCCACTACCAGCTGCTTTTTCACTCCCGCAAGACATTCCGGATGCGTTATCGCCGTTCTCGGTCGGAGCGGGATTACACGGTTCGCTTAGCGTCGACAGCGATTCAGGATGCTCGTCACTGTCTTCCGCATCATGGTAGGGCAAAGTACGCTTTTCCAGTGGCCCACTAAGTTGTTCCATCCGTTCCATGATGCTGTTCACATTCCAATGCCCGATGGTAGGCTATTAAATTATCGGTGTCACTGTACGGTGCCCCTTATCCGAAGCACTGAGTCATGTAATCGCGTACCACCACTTTCAACGCTCCAGTCGCAAACTGGCAACACGGGGAAACGTTCACGCCGTTCGCACAAATCGGAGCTTATCGATTTTCCACGACGAAATTGTGAAGAGCAGCTGTTTTTCTTTTTTCTCTTGCAGGTTCGATGTTGGAGATTGTTAATATTTTTTGTTTTTGCTTTTTCTATGCCACAACCAAGGTCTATTGAATATACAGGTCTCGTAATAGAATGGTTTTGACAGCTCTTGGAATAATAATGAAAAATAAAATGACAGTTAGGTGTCCGGTGCGTATACACGATGTTGTATTATTGTATGAGTGTGATGATTATTTTGCATGGAACGTGATTTCGTGCGCTTGTTTATTCTCAGTTTTATTTTAATACCAATGCGTTGGATG